>JACGTP010000081.1:165933-252881 GCA_023678845.1 Mischocyttarus mexicanus
TAATATTTGTGTCCGAAATAAGAAAGACTTATACGAAATTTTGTTCTTTTTCTTTATGATCGAAAAATTATGCTTTTTTCGAATGACCAACTTAACGAATAATTCATTAAATTTTCAAAGAGCTGAGAGTATCGAACTACTTCGATGTTTTCTCCCCAAATAGGATCATATTACAATGAAAAACTTTTCGTTATACCGACGAAAATTAGAGAAACTTTCTAACATAAAAATATTTAATAAGTTTTATATATCGTAAAGAGCCTATGTCTTTGCTCGTGTAATTAATTTATGTAGATTTTCATAGTTTATGGTTTTTCAAACGAGATATTGGTACTTCTCTATTATTACCCCCCCTATTATTATTATCTATCTAGGTAAAAGCTATGCATTTATTATTTTTAATATCTTATATGTTTTTTTAATATCTAATTGGCTTCGTATATCGTTCGTATTATTGAAATACTTATTACTTAACAGTACGACATAGTTGAAAGAATGGCAAAAGTACAATATCTCCGATTAAAATATGCTGAATCTAATGTTTAGTAAAATTATTACGAAATATGTGAATTTTGCGAGATACATGTAATAGTGTATGAATGTATTGTGCTTGTATACGGTGCGTGAAAATTGGATAAACGTAAGACCACTATCTTTTTGAAAGACTTAACGGTATGCCTAGAGTGACCGCTTAAAAAAAACATTATTTTTGAGAAATTTAAAAAAAAAACTACTGCATGAAACGAAAGTTTAAAACATTTCGTAATCGTTTACAGCCGGTAGTAAAATTAATTAATTTGGGTAAAAAAAAAATAGCAGATTTTTAAATCATTTATTTTTTATATAAAAATGAAAATTTATTTTTTATTCGACATATTACAATTAGAAAATATTCTATGCTTCTTATTTATTTAGTTATCCTTTATCATGATTTCGTTGTTATTATAAAAGTGCGGAATTTATAGAGACCGCCGACATGATTTGGAGATTTTACTGTTTCATTTTACAAAAGAGAAATATAAGTAGATTGGCATAACATTTTCCTTGCTGAGTTTCTAAAATATGAAGAAAAAAAATATATGTAATAAGTAAGAACAGCATTAAGTAAAAAGAATAATTTTTCAATACAAATCTTACCATTTTCGACCAAAAAATACATCCTGTATGTTTATTTCGTTTTATACTTTCAATCTATGGTATATCTCTTGCTGCAGCAGCAGCAGCAGCAGCAACAGTTACTTTATGATAAACACACATTTTGTGGATACAAGCAAGGATAGTTAAAATTGCCATAGTTCCGACTATCGCGAGCATAATTGTGTCATCATTTGCTACAGAACAAGAAAAATTAATTAAATAAACTTTTAAAAATATTCAATCGTATGTTAACAAGAAAAGAAAAAGAACACATTTTTATTTTATGCTTTTAAAAGAACCACCACACAAAAAAGATATTTTTATTCAATATAATTATTCTAATTATTTGTTAAAATAAGTTAGATAGGAAGCACGTGGTATAATTTATAGTCCAGTAAATCAAAGCTCTGAACCTGCCATTTTGTGTTAACCACATAAAACCAACGGGAATATTAGCGTGAGTAAAAGAAATTTAATATCCCAAAATAGCAGAGTTCTGGTCCATCAGGAAAGCTTGCAAATAATTGCAAAATCCCTAAAAACTCACTTTTTCGGGAATATCTCCTAAAAAGTTAAAAATATTGGAAAATATTTCAAATAAAAGTTATAGATAATTAAATTACCTACAAAAAATGTTTTATAAAATTTTGCATAAGTTCGATAGTTTTTGCAAAAAACGCGAAAAAATGCAAAAGTACATGAAACAATTTTTTTTCCATATATAAATAATTCATTTTTAAAATAAAATAATACGAACTACTTTATTATTATACTATCAATAATGTAGTAATTTTTTTGAATTTTGAATATGTATTTTTTAATAAAAAATAAAAATAAAAGCACTTTGAAATTTTTAAATTAATTTTTCTCTATTAAAATGTTAATTATTTTTTTTCTTTTTAATTTTATTACAATCTATATCAAATTTCCATTCAGATTATACCAAAATTTCATCTAATTACCTTTATTTTAAAGAAATTATAATTTTTAGGTACCTGACATTAGTACGATACTGAAGCTAGGAGCAACACAATCTTCGTTCTCTCTCGTAGTCATGGGACATTTCTGCTCATGCGCAGTGCACGATGCACACATTAGCGTGAGTGAGAACACACATTTTTTAATGGGAGCGTAAAGGATAGACAGAGTGTTGTAAGTTTTAGATAAGCAATACTTGACTGTCTCAGGAATAGAGTCCCAATGTTTCGATGCTGCACACTTATGTGTTTTTTTCTCTCCAGTATTAAATATAAAAATATAATAAAATTTAGAAATAAAATAATAAAATAATTATAAATATAAGTATTCAACTGATAATAATTATAAATATTAATAATTATAAATATTATAAATTAATAACATATAATAAAAAATTTATTTTTCTTTTACTTTTGATCACGTTTTGTAAAGTAAAAAGAAAATGTTATTTTTTTATTTATTTAATAAAATTTTTAATTTTATAAATAATTGTTTATTTTATTAATTATACGTTATAAATAAGTTTTTTTTCCAATTTTTCAGATTGTTAGCATATAAGAAAAAATTTGATACGTATAATAATATTTAGTTCTGTAGAGAAAAAAACGCATAAGCGTGCAGCATCAAAACATTGGAACTCTATTCCCCCGACACTCAGGTATTGCTTATCTAAATCTTACAACACTCTGTCCATCCTTTACGCTCCCATTAAAAAATGTGTGTTCTCACTCACTCTAATGTGTGCATCGTGCACTGCGCATGAGCAGAACTGTCCCGTGAGTACGAAAGAGAACAAAGATTGTGTTGCTCTCAGCTTCAGTATCGTACTAATGTCAGGTACCTAAAAATTATAATTTCTTTAAAATAAAGATAATTAGATGAAATTTTGGTATAATCTGAATGGAAATTTGATATAGATTGTAATAAAATTAAAAAGAAAAAAAATAATCAACATTTTAATAGAGAAAAATTAATTTAAAAATTTCAAAGTGCTTTTACTTATTAAAAAATACAAATTCAAAATTCAAAAAAATTATTACATTATTGATAGTATAATAATAAAGTAGTTCGTATTATTTTATTTTGAAAAAGAATTATTTATATATGGAAAAAAAATTGTTTCATGTACTTTTGCATTTTTTCGCGTTTTTTGCAAAAACTATCAAACTTATGCAATATTTTATAAAACATTTTTTGTAGGTAATTTAATTATCTATAACTTTTATTTAAAATATTTTCCAATATTCCTAACTGTTTAGTAAATATTTCCGAAAAAGTGAGTTTTTGGGGATTTTGCAATTATTTGCAAGCTTTCCTGATGGACCTGAACTCTGCTATTTTGGGATATTAAATTTCTTTTACTCACGCTACTATTCCCGTTGGTTTTATGTGGTTAACCCAAAATGGCAGGTTTAGAGCTTTGATTAACTGGACTAATAATATTCCTTTAAGGTTATGTTTGTGTCTTTTTTTATTTGTTAATAAATTTATTAAGAATAATAATAACTTTTACTTACCAATTAGGGCTATACCCATAGCAAAATTCGAAAACATGATATTTTATTTTTATTTAAAAATTTTAACAGTATACGTATATCCGAATAATACAACTGTTCGAAACGAACGACCACTTTAGACTAATATAACATAAAAATACAAAAATGTAGAAGGGCCCTTTTAAAGGTTTTAATGGAAAAGGGAAAAGCCATCTATTGGATTAGTGTGGTTCGTCCGAAGAGGGGTCGAAGTCTTTTAAGGAGAGGGGGAACAACATTTACGAGTTTCAAAATATCGGCAATTTTTTTCCCATTAAATGATAGCTATAATTTTGTTAAAAATATGATATTTAATTATCAGAATGGAATTTTAAATATTTCCGATGTTATTGTGAATTATTATCAGTAGTATTAGACCGGTGTATGTTACAATTCGTCTATATAGTACCGATGTATATTGAAATTTTAAAACTGGTTTTTTCTAAACTGCTAGAACGATTTCGCAGAAATTATTCAACAAATTTTGATGAAATTTGGCATAAATCTTCCTTATACTATTAGTTATTAGTTGAACTAAGATATTTGTGAAATTCGAATGAGTACTATTGGATAATTAATGGTTTTGTATCTAACGAATTTGTTTAAATGTAGTGTATAAAATGTATTTTAGATAGCGTGATTAGAGAATATTATTGCAGAACTGTCTCATTGATAAAGCTTCTCCAATCAGAACTAACCGAAGCGCCAATATACAGGCTATTTAATATATTATTTTGCTTATTAGTGACTCGATTTAGCATCCCCCTGGAGATACACGCGATACATAGTTTGCAATAGAAGAACAAAGTGTATTTAAAAGAATTAACTGTAAGAACCCTTTTGAATAAAAAAATGTATTAATTTACTAATTTTCTACTTACTACTTCGTAGTAATATTGAAGAAGACCAATTGAAAAAGACCAATTGAAAAAGACCAATTGAAGAAGACGCATTAAGAAAGACTCATGGAAGGACTCGTTCCTTGACAATAGACTCCCGTGACTTTAATAACGCGTTATTAATGAAAATAAGAAACTATAGATGAGTTTCTGGAAATTTTCTTATACGGCGAACAACACTGACTCTAATTCGCGTTTGATTTTCATTTATTACTCGCCCAATCACTGATTCTAAAACTACTTAAAAAACTGCTTTGCACGCAGTCAATTCAAATAAAAAACACTTTCACATATTTCATTTTAAACCCGAACCATGATAATTTTATAAATCTTCTTTGATCCTCATTGATACATTGACTCTAATTCGCGAACAGTCTGTACGACTGTTTTAAAATAAAAATACAACTTTTATTCGAATAAAATCTAATAGAAAATTACTGCATTGCTCGCAGTTAATTTAATATGAAAATTATTTTAAAACATTCGCGATAAGCGATCGAAATTGAAATAAAATAACGAACGTGCTATTAATCCGTGATTTTAATTATATTTCAACGATACAACATAATCCCACCGTACATTGCTTCGCGCACGATTGCAACAATAATCTGAAACAGAAATATAGAAAACAATACTATTAATATCATTGTTGTAATTAAAAATCATTGAAATTTTAGTAGAATTATTAAATACAAAAATATATTTACTTCGATTCTGCACCGATAAATGCACGATGGGTCTCCTACCCTTAGGATGACGATGAGCACACTTTTAATACCCAAAATAAGAAACTGTAAACGAATTTCTTTAATCGAAAAAACGAACATTTTATATACGGCGAACAACACTGACTCTATTTCACGATTTATGGTTTTTTATTTTTATTTTAACGATACAACACGATTACTGCATTGCTTCACACACACGACTGTAATGACAATCTGAAACATAAATAAGTCAAACACCATTATTAATATCATTGTTATAATTAAAAATTATTGGAATTATTGTACAAGTGTTTAATACAAAAATATGCTTACTTTAACTCTCCATCGATGTATGCACGATGGGTCTCCTACCCTTAGAATGACAGGACTGAAAGAATGTTTATTATACGAGTTCCTTAAAAGTAAATCGAGTATTATAGAAGATCAATAATGTTAATAATATTTTTAAAATATTTCAAAACCTAGAAGGAAAAACAGAATGTTTTTTAATTATGTAATAATTATTTTGTGATTGAATAGATGAAAGAATGAAAGGAGGTAATTCTAAGATCTCAATTATTCATGCAGGATTTTTGGTTTATATGATAAATGATTATTAAAAAGGTAAAGTAATGTGAAAAAATATGAATATAACATGCAGGAAGTATTTAGGAAAGAATAATGAAACATGAAAGAATGATATTAATTAGGGAGATGAAAGAAATTAATTACAATTGTAATGTTTATGGAAAGCAGTCTTTGGCTGGATTTTATTTGCCATTGAATGTATAACATATAAAATATGATAAACATTATATGGAAAGTAAAATACCAGTACCCAGATCTAACCACGAAAAGGTAATCGCTCCTGAAAACCCAGGAGGGATGTGAAAATCTTGAAGATGACAACATCTGAATAAAATATCTGACGAAGAACATTTTTTTGAGAATAATTCTAAATAGCCTCAGAGTAACATTTGAAGAAAATATAGAATAATTATTGATAAAACAGAAGAAAGTGTGAATACAAAATGACTAAATGAAAACAAGAAGTGAATCTGATGTGAGTAGAATTGAAATAACAACGATGATTTAATTTAAATCTGAAAATATACAGAATAAAAATATATCGAAATTATTTCGTATTTTGAATTACGTTAGAAAGAATGTAATGTTTAAACAAATGTATATGTGTTAGAACAATCTTAAATATAAGAAGAGTGCATTAGAGTAGTAGACATATACTAAATAATTGTTAAATTATTAAAGGAAATGTATATTATAATCTAAAAGCTCGGAATAAAAGTTTGATGTATGTCGTATTTGAAATCCACTGTTAGACTGGCTCGATATCATCTATGACAGTTTTATTTTTGAAAGTTGTTTACATGATTATCGGAGGAGATAAATTCTATTAATCTCGAATATCATCTTCGTTACACATGGGCTACTCTTAGAAGATCTTATTCTAAGCGCATGTGCGTACACATACGTGTCTAAATCTAACAGAAGATTTATCAGAAAAGAATGAAAGTCATTAAGAAATATTTTTAATAATAATTTGGCCCAGTAAAGACATCCCGTTCGTAGCATTTATCTAAAAACATATTAAATAGAAAGATATTAAAATTCTTTTATATTTTGAATTACGTTAGAAAGAATGTAATGTTTAAATTAATGTATATGTGTTAGAACATTCTTAAATATAAGAAGGGTACATGAGAGTAGTAGACATATGCTAAATAATTGTTAAATTATCATAGAAAATGAATATTATAATTTAAATGTAATAAGTATAAGTTATGCGTACCTTCCTCCTCGAAATCTACCGTTAAACTGGCTCGAAGTAAACTATTAAAGTTTTTTTTTTAAAAGTTGTGTACATAATTATCGAAGGTGATTAATTCTATCTATTTCGAATATTATTCTCGTTATACTTACACCACTTCTAAGAAATCTTATTCTATGCGCATGTGCATGCACATACACGTCTAAATCTAACAGAAAATTTATCTGATAAGAATGAAAACTATTAAGGCATTTAGTAATGAATTTTTCGGTCCAATAACGACATCCGATTCATAGCGTTTATCTAAAAACATATTAAATGAAAAGATATCGAAATTATTTAATATCCAAAGTAAGTTAAAAAGTATGTAATGTTTAAACAAATGTATACAAGTGTTTAAATAATCTAAAAGATAAGTAGAGTGCACTACAGTAGTGGACATATGCTAAATAATTATTAAATAATTAAAGGAAATGTATATTATAATCTAGAAGCTCGGAATATAAGTTCGATGTATTGTCTTCTTTGAAATCCACCGTTAGACTGGCTCGAAGTAAACTACTAAAGTTTTTTTTTTAAAAGTTGTGTACATGATTATCGGAGGGGATTAATTCTATTTATTTCGAATATTATTCTCTTTAAACTAACACCACTTCTAAGAAATCTTATTCTATGCGCATGTAATAAAATAATTTCGATATATTTTTATTTAATATGTTTTTAGATAAATGCCACGAATCGAATGTCGGTACTAGCCTGAAATATTAATTAAAGAACGTCTTAATAACTCTTATTCTTTTCAAATAAATCTTCTGTTAGATTTAGACACGTATGTGCACGCACACACACTTAGAATAAGATCTTCTACAAGTAGCGCATGTGTAACGAGGATAATATTCGAGATTAATAGATTTTATCCCCTCCGATAATCATGTAAACAACTTTTGAAATTAAAACTGTCATAGATGATATCAAACCAGTCTAACAAAGGATTTCGAGGAGGAATGGTACGCATAACTTATACTTATTACATTTAAATTATAATATTAATTTTCTATAATAATTTAACAATTATTTAGCATATGTCTATGACTCTTATGCACACCCTTCTTATATTTAAGATTGTTCTAACACATATACATTGGTTTAAACATTAAATTCTTTCTAACGTAATTCAAAATATAAAATAATTTCGATATATTTTTATTTTATATATAATTAGTCTTATCAAGAACTTCAGAAACATCAAACAATTATTTTGTAATAATTTTTAATCGCATTTAATCGATATATACGTACATATACTTATTAATTATCTAAATATAAAGAAATAAAAATAAAAATCAATCATTAGAAATAGAAAAGAGCTATTCAAAAGTAGGTCACTGGTAAGAAAAATAGGTCAGCAATATAGAAGTAGGTCAGCAATATAAAAGTAGGTCAGCAATATAAAAGTAGGTCAAAAGTACAACAACATAGTAATAATCCCATACGTATTGAATGTATTGAGAGAAAGATAGGCGAAGGTGTACGTCCGAGTCAAACGAGCTCAGTGAATTCTAGGAAATTCGTTATATATGAAATACACATAAAAAAACATTCCTTAATTACCGGCTTAGTCGAGCGTTCAATGTTTTGTTTACGTTCGCTACTCTCCGTCAACCCTCGGCCGGTGTCAATAACCGAACGTTGTCATTTCATTGTTAGATTTGTATTTGACCTTCGTGTATGTTCGGTAACTGTCGTATGTATTCGTAACTAATTTTTATAATAATCGTTAGTCTTCTTCGAGCGTCGGAAGGAATAACAAGGATATTAATTAAGTATGTGATTTATTTCGCGTCGCGTCGCGTGTGCGTGTATTTTTTCAATGGAAGTGATATGCATATGTGACCGTGTGTGTGTAGTGCTGAAAAGTGATATAAACATATATGGATACCTGCACTTATGGATATAAGGACAAAGTACGTCTAAACGTAAGCTGACTATAATTTTTAACCTTTTTAATATGTGACATCGGCGTGGTAGGGTTTAATGTTAAACATATTATATGAATAATTTTCAATAAAAAAAAAGTTCTAATAGGTAATCGTAACATTGTAGAATTTTTTGAACCGTACATTGTATGATACGCGTTCATAATTCACACGAATAACTTTCATTGCATCCGTAGAACTGAAAAGGATTTTAAAATATAATCAAGTGTCGGATTTATTTCACAATGATGCATAATTAATTACATCTCGGCTAGTTACAGCTCTATTCTTTTAATTTATTTTTCAAACACTCGTTTTCAAAATAAACAGTTTTCGTTTCTTTTACGTACTCGCTATTTGCAGGAAGACTATTACAATTTGGCATATGGCACTTTTTTCACATTAAAGGAAATTTTTTTTTTATTCACCTTTTAATGTAGTCTACATTCCCGACTTTTTTAAATTTTTTCCTGTCAGGTAGGAGCAACATTCTGTCAAAATGCTAATTTAACTGGACTAATATACAATATTAAATATAGGTAACGTGCACTAGAGAAGTAGACATGTCCTAAATAATCGTTATTTCTTTAAACAATTATATAACTAATATTATAAAGCAATATATATAATTAATTTACTAGTGAAAAAAATATGAATTATTCAAGCTTTTCAATATGATGTAAGAAAGCTGAGATGTTTGCTCATTTAAATGCCAAAAAATATCAACTGAATCATTTTTAAAATCTACAGTGTTTTTCTTTTATATATGTATGAAAGTACATATAATAATGACAAAGTATATTCGTGTGAATAACTAGCCTAGTCAATGCTGTTCTTTTAAATACCATCAAATCTGTAAATCATAAGATTATTTTAGTAAAGTATCAAGTAAATTAGACGAATCTACACAATCTGCATATTTATGTATGTGTGTATAAGATCTCCATAATCTTTCTTTCTTATTTTCCCCTCTCACATTCTTTTCATAACATTTCACTTTGTTATACAAAAAAAAAAGAGATAAACTTACTTCAATGAATATGAAGATATAAAAGCAAACATAATTATTAGACTTACATTAGTATACGTATTCGTGCTAGATTCTTCCAATGCTCAGAAACCTAAAAAAAAAAATAAGATTGCATTAGTATAATATAAAGAAAATACTTTGAAAATTATCATATAAGCATTCATATATTTATATAAATTAAAATGTATATGATAAATAAGATAATTATCAAATTACAGGATGGTATATCTTACCAAACATAATAATATGAGTTAGAAAACATCATTAGAAAAGTATTATTGGACGTATTCAATTAAACAAAATTGAATAAAAATTGTTTTACCTGCAAATTCAAATTATTTCCAACGGCTTATATACACACACAAGCTTATCGTCACACGTACAGTAACACATCTTTCTTCTTTGACTATGCTAGTCAAACTTCATACGATAATTTATTTATTAAATAAATCAAAAATCACAATTTTATTTTTCTATCAAATCCATGCGTCTTTTTTAAAGATTCTCAAAAAATAATGAATAAAATAACCACAATATAGACTTAAAGCTTTGTCGCATTGCACAGAAAAACACAATTGTATGAAATAAGACGATCGTACAGAAAATTGTCGTTGGAGATATTTTTAAAACAATTGACATGACGTGCCATCTGCAGAAGAAATTCCCTTATGTTAGTTTTAATCGATAATAAAAACGCACGAATTATTGATCTGCATTATCGATTAGGTACCAAATAATTGCTTCAATCTCAATACTGTCAAAGAGGGTATTCTATATTAATTCTTTTATATGCTATAAAGACAAATCTCGATTATACGATTTCTTGTCTTCTTTTGTGCGATGCGATAAAGTTTTTAGTTTAAATTATCTTTATTCTATTCATTATTTATAGAATATTTAGAAGAAACGTATACACTTAATAGAAAAGTAGATTTGATTTTTGATTTATTTAATAAATTAATTATCGTATGAAGTTTGACTAGCTTGGTAGTCATGAAGAAAGACGGGTTACTGTACATGTGACGACAAGCTTGTGTGCGTGTTTAAAACATTTAGATTTGTTTGAATTTGCAATTGAGAAATTATTCATCTAATTTCGTTCTGACAATAAAAAATACCTTTGTAATAATTTTTTCTAATTTGTATTGTTAGATTTTATAAGATATACCACTCTATATTTAGATAATCATCTTATTTGTCATATTTTTTAATATATTAATTTATGAATTTTTAAATAGTCACGTGACATTCAAAAGACAAGATTGCATTTGCACAGCCAATCAGCGTTCAGTCCATGGCGAAGGTGGTGAAAATCGCAGAGAAGCTTCGGCGTCCTATTAATATCAGGTAATTACGAGGTAATTTCTTACTTACAACCTTCTATTATATATCAAACGATAGCTAAACATAAGATTTATATACGTGAGTGTTTTCAAAGAGAAATATTAAAAAGTTCAAAAGATATTAGTGAAAATAAATCATCGCTGTCTCTCGGCTTCCCGCCAAATGGTTCACCAAAGTTACCAAACGATATTTTATTAAATTTTCCAATTTATTTTTACGATATCGATACTTTTGATTATCTCTAGTAATGCTTTAATTAATTATTTTTCATTACTACGTCTTTATAGCTCGTATTTCGTATTAAATTAAATTTTCATCACACATATGATATATTTCAGTTTGTATGTATAAAGTATAGGTAATTCGTACGCACACGTTTACACACTCATATATTTGATTTTAATTTTTATTATACTAATGCAATCTTATTTTTTATTTTTTTCAGATTTTCCAGCATCAGAAGAGTCCAGCACGAATACATATGTCCAGTTCAATACTTGTGTTTCGACTTTTATTTTCATAACTGTCCAAGTTTATTGTAAATTAACTGCGAACAAAGCAGTCTTTTAAGTTGTAGGGTCAGTAATCGGGCGAGTAATAAATTCAAATCAAACGCGAATTAGAGTCAGTGTTGTTCGCCGTATAAGAAAATTTCGGTCGCGATAAGAAACTCTTCTATAGTTTCTTATTTTCGTAATAACGCGTTATTAGATTCACGGGAATGCATCATCGAAGAACGAGTCTTTCCATGGGTCTTCCACAATGGGTCTTCCTCAATGGGTCCTCTTCAATACTACTTCGAAGTAGGAGTGTTTTGGAGCCACCGCAGAACTTCTAATTCGTGAGTCAGAAACTTTAAAGTCCCTCCAGTGCTCAATCATGCCGTGGATGAAAGATCCTAATCGGCACGAGCTACTGGTTGTAATTATTTCCATAAATTATTGACGAGCACATGAGTAATTCCTTTTTTTGGAAATACTCATAAAAATGGTATATTTTATTGTATATTTTATTATGTATTTTATTAGTTCAGGATAGGTCTTCTTGTCTCATCGGTTAAATTCATTTAATTTCTAATGCAATCAATAAATACACTTTTCTTTTACAACACTATGTTTTGCACGCGTTAGTAGTGGTGAAATCGAGCATTAATTTACTCGATTTCGTCCAGAAAAGCATGTAATAATTGTCTTACATGCATTGCTTCGTACATAGTTTATTTAATCGCTATTTAATTTGCTATTTCAATACTTCGATATTAACAATAAATGAGCAAGAAGACAAACTATATTCGCGAACGGATAGACTCTGGCAATTAAGTGGTATCTTAAAGTCTAGTTCTTTAATTAAAACAGCCAACTTAATTAAAGGAGTCGTCCGAGGTTTATTATAAACATTAATTTTCATATTTTTTAATTCTTAAAACTTTTTAAAACTTTTTAAAACTTTTTATTAGTCATTATAAACGTTTTGTAGAATCTTAGCCCGCTTAGATGTTTTTACATGGTAATCAATTTTATATGTTAATCAATTTTTAGATCAGGCTTTTCAGCTTCTAATGAACTAATCTCCCGTTTCTCCCCCCATGCTTTCTGCGTTCTCATGTATACGTGTGCCCAGGTGCTACACGTATGGGTGAGAAACTGTTAGTATGGGTATAGTTTTAAGTCATTCCCACATTGGCGACTGTCATTGAGTTAGTGATTGCACGATGTACTTCCACTTGTGTGTGCGTGTTAGGTAATGTGGAATGTACATCGTTACGTGATAATTATTAAATAATTCATCATTCAATACTTCTCAGATTATTATTTATAGAGTCACTTGCGATATTCAAAATACACGTTCTTGTACTTTCATATTTATATTAAATTTTTTTAGTTTTTTACTGTTTGTCGTTTTAAATAGTAGAGTTTCTACATTTATTTGTGGAAATTTGACAATACTTGTATTGTACTAGTATGCTGATATATACTAGTATGTACCAGTATTTTGGAATTAGTCATTTATGCAATAATCATTAGCCTTGGCAGTCGATTACAGCAAAAAGTACGTATTCCCATAACTTTAGAAAACACGTGGTTGAACTGGGGTGTCGGAGGTGCCCCGGGGCATACTCTCTAGTTTAGGCTTATGCACCCTGGTGGAATGTGAGTTATAGTATCCAGACCGTTGAATGAATTTGTTAGTGTGTATGTTTTGCTATTTTAAATTTCGGGAAAAGACAGATAGTTATCATACTTTTCTGAATGAATGTGAGAACTTTAATTTTAAGTAGGTAGGACCTGAGAATTGCGCTGGGTTTGCTTCCACTCAGAAGTGGAAGTCCCATCTCAGGGTTTTACGGAATTGTCACAGAAATCTTTTTTTTTATTCTATCACATACTTGCTTTGTAAATTTATTTTGTGACTCTTCTGTAATATTTATTATGTATCAAGATTCATAAAGATTTGCAATCATTTGAAAGATTCATTTCTATTTCGAGTTTATCTCGTACGAGATAGAGTCGAATCAAATTCGCAACGTCTTTAATGAATTTGATACTTAGTTTTAAGTATTAGCACTTTGCATAATCGCGATTTTGCCCTTAGAAATATTCCATAAAATTCAATATAGAAAATAAATAAAATGAAAATATTGCAAGAAAATGAATTATATTTATTGCATTATTTATTTCAATATTATTTCAATATTATTTTATTACTCGATATTAAAAATGCAAAGTGTTATTAGGTCATCGATTAGAATCATTATCTGCTTGGACATTCGATTAAATGTGCTGGTGTATTTGTGTACAGTCAATAAACTCCAAGTTTGTTGATTGTCCACGAGCTAGGATAGCTAACAAGAAATTTAAATTAATTTTTTAATAATTGATAACTAGACTCCTAACAAAAAACAGAAATATTTCCAAAAGAAGTATGAAAGAAAATGAATGAAAATATTTCATAGATATATTGTAATATGAAGTATATTTCATTGATGTTAGTATTATAAGGAGTTAAAAGTAATTGTGCAAAAATGTCTTCAAGTCGTTTCTATAATTGTAGGATCATAATCTGGCGTATTACAACGGCATGGTATTAGAGTAAAATTGATACTTTACATAATCGATACAAACTCTTTTCATGCTCGCATGTAGGGAATGTCCAAAAGCAATTAGGGCACGAAGCAAAGAAGAGGCTAAATGCCGAAGAGGCCCCCACAAATTGTGGCTCAAGAGGGCAACTACAGGCTATTGAATTATTTTTAAAAGGTTCAACAACGTGTTCGAACCTTTCGAGAATAGATCTTTAGTCATATTTTATATTTATTGTCTTTTTATTGTTTTGCTCGTCAATAATTTGTTATGGGTATTTGAAGTATAGATGATTAATATAGTTTGCTTTGTGTTTCAGGTTATCATTGTTAGATTTAACATCAATCCTTTTGGATTTTTTGTTTTATTTGAGCGCTTTAAATGGCTGCTTTTTATAATATATGTATAAATGCATTTCTGAAGGCACACATATGTAAACAGTAAATATGAACCCAGTTAACACAAAACGTTAGCTTATTGGATTCATTCAGGAATAAATGTTAGGTTTCAATAATAAGTACTTAAATTTTAATCATCTCACTCACAGCATAGAAATAATATATTTTAATTTACTTATTCATTTCATTGGTTTTTTCTTTTTTTTTTTTATTATTCTTCGTGTATACTATTTCTACAAATTTTAAATATGTCGATGGTACATTTCATTTACGATACAGCCCTGACTAATAAGGTTTTCTGAAAATAACACTAGATGGTATTTTAGTGTACTCAAATCATCGTTAAAATACTAGATTTAGTGTATAGGGAAATTGATTTCTTTTTTTTTAAATTAATCGTTTCCTACCATTATTAACGATCATTTATTATAAAAAATTAATCTATTATTATTATTATAGTTATGATTTTTTTAGTGATAGCCAAAAATTGTGAAACACTCAACAATACAAAAAAATATAGTAAAAAATATTTTAGTGTCCATTCTTGTTTTAGTCAATGGTTAAATGCAACTGTCACAAGAGCGGGATTCAGTAAATTTGTTTAGTTGAATCACAGTAGTATAGGTTCATTTTCTTCTTTGTTAGATTTTGTTATGAAAAAAGTTTTGTATAATTAATTAAAATGTCACATAATGTGTCGAAATCTAGTCCACATGGATTCTGCGATGCAATATTTTCTATGTCACCGATAAAATTTGACAAAGAAAATAAATCTCCTAGAAAAGATGTGTAAGCTACAATTGTTATCATATTTTCATCAACTACGAGGAATTTAATTTTATTCCTTTATTCAATTTATTCGTGATTCGTTATAAATATTCACGTATTGAAGGTTTGTTGTATAATAATATATTATTTATTTATTTTAATTGAAAAATTACATTTTATAGATCAAAAGCATCACACCATGAAATATTTACTGAATCACACACTGTTAAAAATCAAAATAAAAAAACACAATGTTTATATAAGAAACAAAAGTCACATACTAAGAATAAGATTTCACAATTTCTTGAACCATCGAAGAGTTCTTCCAACGTTAATGATATACATTCGAAGTCTACAACTGCATTACTAAATCATGATTCTTTCATATGTGGTAATATAGCAAAAACTCCTGTTAAGACAGAATCTACATCAAGATTATCTGATAGTAAAGTTGCTTCTGGAAATTTAAATACGCCAAAACAACATAAAACTTGTTTAACTCCACGTAATACCAAGATGAATGCATTATCTACTACAAAGACTCCTACTAAAAAGTATTTTAGTGACCACAATTTATCACAAGCGACTCCTGATTGTTTCAGTAGAGTACAACTTGAAACGCCTAGTATTAAATTTAATGATATTGGTATCGATGAAGGTATCGAAGGTGAAAACAGTAATTTAACAGTGGGTATACGTGTGAGACCTTTAAATTTAAAGTAAGTCAATGTATTCAATGATTATATTCTTAGTTTCTCATTTTGATAATATTTCCTTGTATAGTAGTTTGATAGATTAATGAAAATAATATTTCTTTCATTATTGTACATGTGTAATACAATGATATTATCTTTCCAGAGAATTAAGTGAAGTAAAAATTGCCTCAGTTATAAATATCGATGGACAAAGTATTATTGTTGATTGTGAAACATCAGTACATAAATTTACGTATGATCACTGTTTTGCATCTTACTCTGATTCATCAATGCCCAGACATGCTAGTCAAGAAGTTATTTTTAATACCATGGCACTACCATTAATACAAAATGCATTTGAAGGTTACAACGTATGCCTGTTTGCATATGGCCAAACAGGATCTGGTAAAAGTTATAGCATGATGGGTATTGAATCATTTCAAGAAAATTCCATGAGTCTTGATAAAGAGGCTGGTATTATACCGCGTTTTTGTCAGGAAATCTTTGCACAAATACCCGATAACAAAAATTATAAGACAACAGTAGAGATAAGTTATTTTGAAATTTATAACGAAAAGATACACGATCTTTTGGCAAGTACTACTAACGGAGATAAAAGAACGGCTCTTAAAGTTAGAGAGCATCCAGTTTTTGGTCCTTATATTGTAGATTTAAGTCAGCATTGTATTAAAAATTATAAAGATTTACAGGTATTTGTATACAATTTTATAACTACACGATATATATGTATATGTATATATATATAATTTTATAATTAAAATTAAGAGACTTAGATATATATTGAAACTTATTAACACTTTAACATTTGTATTTATATATATATAATATACATATATATTAATACAAATATATGTTACTTCTAGATTTGGCTAAAAGTAGGTAATTCCCAGAGAGCAACAGCGGCAACTGGTATGAATGAAAAAAGTTCAAGATCTCATAGTATTTTCAGTATTATATTAACTCAAACACAATTGAATGATTTGAAATGTTCATCCAGTGATGCAAGTCGACGTAGTAAAATAAATTTAGTTGATTTAGCTGGTAGCGAAAGATTAAGTCAAACTTGTGCCAGTGGAAATAGATTGAGGGTATGTGTATGTTTATTTGTATATATGCAGAAAACGATGGAATAATATCTGTAATATTTAAAATTCGTCATTCTATTTCTTTAATAGGAAGGTGTATCTATTAATAAATCTCTTCTTACTTTGGGGAAGGTGATTGCATCACTTGCAGAAAGTACAAACAATCGTAAAAGAGGTTTTGTTCCATATCGTGAATCTGTTCTAACATGGCTATTAAAAGTGAGTACATTTTATCATTTGTTTTTATAGAAAAAATAAATATGAATTGGGCCAAGTTATACCGAAAGTCTACCTATTCTCAATAATTTAAAATTAAATAAATTTAATTAAACAATTTTAATTTATAAAAATAATAGTAAGCTTTCTTTATATTCAATATTTTGTTAGATTTTATACTTCCTTATTATTTTTTTTACAATATTTTTTAATGGTTTATGTAATGATAAGTAGTATAATTAATACTATGCTGTCCGTTTATAAACCTAATTACGTACGGCGCTGAACCGTAGAAAATAAAAACAAATAACGTTCTCTACGTCAACGGCAATTAGATTTACAAAAAAAAATGATCTACTACTACGTCAATGGCTCGTGGTTTTTAAATAAGGAAAACGTATTAATACCACTTACGGATAGTTTAGTGTAAATATTTTTTTACTTTTAAATGATAATTACAGTTTGATAATTTTAATAATTATGTTTCATAGAAGAAAAATTCCAAATGTTGGTAATTTTGTTGGAAAATAAAGATCACAGAATATTAAGATCCTTATTGTGCTTAAATAATTGTTGTATCTTATAGAAAGTTTCTGTATAATTTGGTCCAATTGTGCCTCAATTATCTTAACCCTTTATAACAGTATATAACTTTGAAGTCATGCATATACAGGGTGTCCTGTAACTAGTGGTACAAACGAATAAGAGACGATTTTACATAAAAATAAACTTAACAAAACTTGTCGAGTATCTATATAGTGCATACGTATATACAAGTTAAAGAGAGTGTAACTCAATACGTCACCAGTTACAGGGTACACTATATATACATGTATTTGTATTATATACTGTATTTCACTTTAATGTCTCGAAATAAATGAGTTAATTATATGACTTCATATTTAAAATATTTCAAAAGTTTTTAAGTATGAACTCGTACTATATAAAATAAAAATGGATTATTTTCAAAAATGTTTAATCGTCTCAATTAGAAAAAAAAAAATTCAACCTATTTAGTATAATTATGGTAGTATAGATAATATAGTCTTTTTATATTACATAATCTTTAAATAAAAAACAAAAAATTGAGTTGGAATAGTTTATAAAAGGATAATTGAGTTTTGATTTCATTGAATTCATTGAGTTGATTATAAGAATGTATCTGCCATGTAGACGATATTAACGACGCATTATGTTCGTTGATTTAGTGTTAGTCATCATTTATAGGCCCGTCGAGACAGTTGGTTGTGCTACGTGAGCGAGCTCACGTAGGTTCTCATTCGAACCTTTTATGTACTTTCTCACGTGTTGTCTTACCTTAAATAGGGGGGTCTTATAGGATTATAAAAACACACGTACACATAGATACGATAAGAAATATAATTACTTTTTCTTTTTATCTTCGTCTGAATCCATCTGCAATCATTTTTTACAATATATTCGATAATATTTTCTTATTAAACAACTATTGCAATATTAATATTATTTCAATATTATCATTTTATTTTAAAACTATATAACTGGTATAATCAGTTTACTTATTTTATTTTATTCTTGGATATTTATTATTTCTCTCGTGTTTCGAAATAACTAGAAATGGGAACACGTGTTATGTGACACATGCCCCTTGGGGTCTCGCACGTGTTGTTTTTGTACTTTAAATATAACTTTAAATTTCAAATTTATGGAATAATTTTTTTGAAATTCTTAACAATTCATGTGTGTAATATAAATGAAATAACTATTTTAATTGTTTATGATAACGTTTAAAAATGTTTATTATTAGTTCTTAAAATATTTTTTTATTACAATATTTATTTTATATATATATATGTATGTATAATTTGTTAAATCTCAAAAATATCATGCTTGTCGTGTACTTTAAAATCTTATATAATCATATCATTAAAAAAGATTTATTTTTATTTTTATTTCATTTTACTATTTCGTTTGGTAGTAACAATCATTTTGTAAGAAGGTGAAAAATTAGATATTTTTCTTATATATATATATATAGAAAAAAAGAAAATAATTAATCATTGTAAATTCCATTATTATTGTCAAGAATAGAAATTAAAGATGATTGCATTTGTTATGATTCATTAAAAAAAAATGATAAAGATTTATATTATACATTTGTACTGATCATTACTCATTCAGTCTTATTTTAATATTCTTTAAATCAAATATTATTATTAAAATCAATTAGAATCTTTGTTATTTCGCATACGATTTAATGGCAATAAATAAGCTAAGCTTGGCACAAAATAATTGCTCTTTTTTTTTTTCTTTTTTTTTTTTTTTTTTTAATATATATATATATTTGCATTAAAAATATTAACATACAAAAATAAAACAAATATTATACATTGCTTTATATCTATGATTTATATGAAAATGAACATACAATATGTGAGTATGGGTGGTGTATATGTGTGTGTGTATTCAGCTTAATAAATATTCATAAGCTAATTTAATAATGGAGAAATAATGATAATGTGTAAATAATGAAGTTACGTAATCCTTTTTTTTTTCGTTTAAATTTAAGATAAGATAAAGAGAAAGAAGAGGTATTCGTAAAGTTATCTTTCTTTTTTTAATTTATGCATCTAACACACTTTTTTTATCTTTTCTTCTTCTTTTTCATTGAAAGTCTTTTAAATTTACAAACAGAAAATCTTAACAACTAACACGAATAATGGACGGCACGATTAAACTTTCGGGAAGTTTCACTTTTGCGTCATGCATTTATTTGCAAGCTTTTCTTCTGCCTTGAACAACAATCTCTGATCGTTTTTAATGTCATGGATATTATCGATAGATTTGTTTATCTCGTTATCAACAATTTGATTTTCCTCCTCATTCTCCTCAATCTCTTCTTCAATTTCCTCATGAATTTCACGACAAATACTTCTTCTAGATTTTTCTCTTATGTAAATTGCAAGACTACGTCTTTTATTTTCCCGACATAGGTGACAATTTTTTGATGTCTTTTTTTCTTCTTGATGATGATACTCTTGGGGTATTATTTGTTGTTGTTGTTGTTGTTGTTGTTGTTCTCGTTGTTTATTTTGAAGACCACGGGATTTAGTCGATCGGTCTAAAAATAAAACAAAGACAAACAAAAAATCATTGGAGGGTAGGAAGTTGTTTATTTTCTTCATGATATCACGTTTTAATAACATATATTTTTCTGATCTTTCTATACTACGTAGAATTAACAGGGAAAACCGGTTTTTCGATATCTCTTTGTAAAATAGCATTAAGCTCAGAATAACACGTTATACTATGACGACGAAGACGACGACGAAGAAGAAGTAGATCTTTCTACGTAGAAAATACTATGTTAAAGTTGTTATGTTACATGCAACGTATGTATGCTTCTTATTCACACAATTTTGTTCTATTTAAAACGTAAATTTAAATATTGTTATTGTCTGTATGTAAATTAATATAAAAGATACTTTAAAGACTTTATTCTAAGAAAGAAGAATAATAACAATTTATTTGTTTTTCGAAAATCTAGAATAATGAAGATTGACATTTGAAATTCTAAAGAGAACCTATTGCATAAACATAAGTTTAATTATATGAAAAAGGTGTTAAATAACGTAGAAACTGTACTAGGTGCTATTTCTTGTTTTCTTTTTTTTTGTTCTATCTTTTCATTACATATTCTTTACGCGATAATAATATTCACATGTGCATGATAACATTTTTAATCTTGTATTTTTAATTGTTTTTTTCCTTTTTTTTAATTAACTTCACGAAATAAAAACATTTTATGTTAGAACAATAAATTTTGTATTAGATCTATGCATATTTGCGTTTGTTACGAGGATAACTAATTTTATTTTTCCACCAAAAGAGAGAGAGAGAAAGAGAAAGAGAGATCTATTTTTAGAACGCATAACAATCTCTACTTTGCATATAACCGAGTCTTCTCGTCTCGAATGGTCCATGCATACCATTTTGACTTACGTCTTTTTATTTGATTTTCTTATTTCGTCATAGATGTATTTTAGGTCATTATCATTTCGTCATATTTTTAATTTGTCACAAATATTATTAACCAATGGTTGCAATAACAAATTAGATTAGGTCAGAAGAATCATATTTACGAAACTATCAGCTCTATTCTTTTTTTTTTTTTTTTAGATAAAAATTGCTAAATATTTTCTGTTATGTTGTTACAAAAATTACATTTTATTTTGATAAATAAATTGAGATTATGAAATTTAGTATATATATATATATATAAACATCCAGATATTACTTTATTAGTCTAAAATAATATAAAAAATAAAAAGAAGTATTCATATTAAATAATCACGCAAAGAGACAATTGTCTGTTGCATGTTATCAAACAATTCTGATATTTAAAAAATATGATTTTAATAGAAAGAAAAATATTGTAGATTTCTAATATCAATTATTTAATAAATACGAATGATAAATATTGTTTCTTTTTATTTTTGCCTTAGACTTTGCTAGTTTAAAGTATAAATATAAATAAATAATAGCATTGCATAATTACTCAGGTATTAACTATATATCAACGTATATGGTACTCTATACTTAACACGATGGTGGAATAGATTATACCCGATTGGTTTTATAATACAGATACTTGTATCAGATTCAGTATAGAGATAGATTTCAAAAAAAAAAAAAATAAGTAGGCGTATATAAAAATGTAATCCTATCAGATAATGTTATATAACAAAGATAAATAAAAAAAAGAGAACACTTGGTTAATTATATGCATTGTATGTATATCATTGAATTATAAAAATTAATCTTTTTCTTTATCAACATGCAATTAAAAATTTTTAAACGACGTATTTTAAACTTTTAATTTATCTGTGTATATATACATTTAATTAAATATATATTTAATTAAATGATTAATATATATCAAAATTAACTAAAAAAAGATTTAAAAGACGAAATTATAAATGCCAATTGCCCGACGATGAGTCGCTGAGACATACTTGAGCGCAACGCACCTTCGGTAAACAGGCCATCCAGAAATAGAATGTGGCATGTATTATTATATGAAAAAAAAAAAAAAAAAACACACACACAAAGCATAGTAGTACACGCGCGGCTTAACACGTAACCCTTTCATAATATATAAATGGGTTAAGAAAATAGATATGAAGAGTTAGTATAGAAGTGACTGAAAGAGTAGGGGAAAGACAGAGATATGTATTGAACTAAAAAAAATGAGCAAAGAGAAAATGAATGAATAAATGAATGAATAAAAAAGAAAGAGAACATGAAGATGATAAATAAGAATGAGAATTAGAAAAAGTCAAAGTTTGAATAAAATAAATAAGAATCTTTTTCGTTAGAGAAAAGAGAGAGGGGGGGGGGAGTGTAGATGTAAAGACATAAAAGGTCTCTCAGAGTATAATATTAGATTTGTAATAGTTATTAATTTTCATTGATTGTGCAATAGTTTGATCATCTTTGAGTTATTTCTAGCGTATATTACCTTTTATTTTGAGATATTTTTAGAATTCTCGTGTATACGTACATATATATATATATAAATATACATTGAAAATAATATTGTAATTAAATTGTTACTTGTGTTTGGAGAACTACTAGTTTATAGGTTTCATATGTATTTATTATATATTATATATATTATATTTATATATATTATATATATTATATTTATATATATTTATATATATTTATATATATTTATATATATTTATATATATTATATTTATATATTTATATATATTATATATATTATATTTATATATTTATATATATTATATATATATATATATATATATGTATATAGAATTTAATATCATGAGAATAAAAAAGAAACTGGTTAATTTCTCTTTTTATTTTATTAGCATCATAAATGCATATCGTGCAAGAAACAATTAAATTGTTATAGTGATTGGATCTCATATAATTGAATATTCTTGACGCGCTGTTTAATCTCTTGAAACGAATTTATTATTGAAATCTAATTTTCAATCGAAAGATATCAAAATGTGGAGACAAGTTTATCAATCAATAAGTAAAAATGTAAGAAATTTTAATATCTTAAAATTATTTCTAAAAAGACAATATTGTAAATTAATCTTTTTTTTCTTTTTTCTCTCCTTTTCTTATCTCGTTTAACTTTTGTCATATTTTTTAAGTCCCTGAACGCGTATGAAGAAATACAAATTGTAAGAAATATGAAAGAGATATGTTATACAAAGATAGGAGGAGTTGATTTTTTGATCATTGACAAAAATACATATTTTTTTTTCTCTTTTTTTTTTTTTTTTATTATCTTCCTTTATTTATTTCTTTTCTCGTTGTTTCGAATCATCGAAAGATAAATAATTCGTCATATTTTATAACTGGTTTCTTTAATCTCTTCAATAAAAGCTGAATTAAATTTTTTCCGTTTCTTCCAACTCCCCCCCCCCCCTTCCCCTCACCCCCTTTTTCGTAATAAATGTTGAAAAAGAATACAAATATCTTGGAACTTGCATTTATTTCTTATTCTATCTTATCTATCGTCCACTTCGTCGTATCCGTAATTTTAATTCTACATTTTTTTCTTTTATTTTTTTTAAGGCAATTATATTTATCTTTTAAATTTTTTTTCATAATATTTATGTAATTCCAATTTAAGTTGTTCTTTTTATCTATGTACCGATAAACACGAACGAATTTATAATGTTTCCCCAAGGTTTTCAAGTTCTAATTTAAACCCTTACTGATAAGTAATCAACTTTGATTGTTAAAATAATTATTTTGTTTAATCTCATTTGCGATAATGCTTAGAGGATTAAATAGATTTTATCAAAACATTATCAAGTTCGAATATTGGTATCTAAATCTTGACATCAATACGTTTAGTTTCATTTGCTTTGAGTATTTAATTTGTAAATTATTCGTTATTTGTTGTAGAATCATGATATTGAAAATACAATAAAAAATCTTTCTCACATTCAAGATGATTAAAATCTAATAAAAAAAGTCTGAACAAAATTAAACACATTGCGTAGGGCTCAGAAGAATTGTCGTTTTATGCAAACCGAACGTTGTAGAAAGAGTGCATATATGCATTGAACATTTATCAAATTTTTTTGGAGTTCTCAAAAATGTGCATACAGGTCCTAGAAACGCGTTGAACACGAGCAGAGTGTTACTGTATGCAATGTGTTAAAATCAAATGATACAAATAGAGAGAAAAAGAAAATGTGTGAGAGAGAGAGAGAGCAAAAAAAATGAATGAACGATAGTATTATTCATTCAATAAATCTATCAAAGGATAATATTGTCTCTTTTATATTTTTGTTTTGTTTTATTCAACTGAATTAATAAGACGAATTATTGCAACAGAGATAATTAATCTGTCAAAACGAGAAATGAACAATAATATCTAACTGTATATAGTATTTTATAATACTTTTTAATACAAAGGACAAACAAGAGATATTTTGAATAAAAACATTTAACACTTTGACGATTAGCTTTGTCGTGTTAATTTGTTAGATTATTTTAATATCTTAATAATATCTTAAGATAATAAAATTGACGTATATTAAATGATACATATACATATATCTCATTTCCCAATCAACGAGATAACTTTCAATATAAAAACAAACGTCAATATGATTTTTAAAAGATGTTATCCATACATGCATATACATACATACATAATATCTCATATCTAATATCTCAATTTCAATGTATATATTTATGTATATGCAGAATATCTTTAGATGATAGTAAGCAAAACAACCGTATATTTTAAATGAATCAGAAATAGGATATACCAATGTACCAAAATAATCTCCAATTTCAATAACATTTTATGATTCATCTTGATTACATACGTCATAAAATTAAAATCTTTGTTGATTTGGTAAAAAAAAAAAAAAAAAAAAATTCTTATTTTTATCTCTTAAACTACGATAAATAAAGAAAATAATCGATGATATAGTTTTTTTTTTTTTTTTTGCAAATTCGATAATATTAGGTCAAGTATGAAATGGATCAAATTTCAATTCAATTGTATGCATTTTTTGCTCCATTTTATACTTGACAGTCTAATACAAGCAAGAATAGACTGAAAAAATAAACTTGAGAAATTTAAATTATTTCTTGTAAATAAATGTTATATACACATACCATGTCCAAAATAATTTTTGTTCCAAGGTTGCTCGAAATCATGGTACAATGGGCTCCTAAATGATCCATAAGTTAATACTTCAGGAATATATACGAGATCCATATTTATTTTATTTTATGTTAAATATTTATAGCTTTGCTTTTTTCTTTCTTATTATTATTATTATTATTGCATGTGTTATATTTTTGTTTGTTTTTCTTTTTTAATTTTCTCTTTTGAAAATTTTTCAATGAAAAAAAGATAACAGAATTAATTCATCACATTGAATTCTATTTTATTCTATTATATTTTATATTTTATTAAACTTTCAAACGAGTTTTCTTAAGCATTTGAGTAACACTTTCTCTCTGCTCTAGTATCACAATTAGCTGTTAATAATTATCATAGTTAACTCAATGGTATGTTTCTTGAGGATATATTAGAAACTCAAGGATAAATTATTTATCTGTGTTCTAGAAATTGTTCTCCTTCTCCTTCTTCTTTTTATTCTTCTTCTTCTTTTTTCTTTCAAAAATATATCTTTTCTATTAATTTGTGTATGTTAATTTTGTTATCAGATCAGCTAAGACCAGAGTTAGGATCTTTCAATTTACACAATAATTATTATTATTTAATTTTTGTTCTGTGTCTTATTTCAAATAGTGTTTCTTTTCTTATCCTTTTATTAATTTGTTAATATTATTTTTTTAAGGTATAACAATATGTATGTACCTCTCTCTCTCTTCGATTATAATTCTACCAATAATAATATTGCTATATTAAAATTGCAAAATAGCAAATGAACGTTTATTTAGTACGTAATTTGAAGAATCACGAGAAACGTAAAGTGCTCTTCGAACGTCTTGTTTTTAACTGGCAAACCTCGTTGACTGCACGTATGTTTAGCCTATCGATCTCTCTCTCTCTCTTTTTTTCTCTTTCTCTCTCTCTCTTCCCCCTTCTTTCTCATTCTCTCTGTATACCTTTACCCATTCCATATAATCTTCCCTACCACTGCAGTTTCCTGCACCTTACCTCTCACTCTCTTTTAGTATCGTCTCTTCTAGTCCTTGATGATTTACCCCTTCCATTCATACGAGTACTACGCGTACACTTGAAACATCTTCTTTCTTTCTTTCTTTCTTTATTTATTTATTTATTTTTTTTTTTATTTCTCAACGACTAACACGCCTTCATAAAGTCTTTAATTTTATTTTCCTTCATTTTCTTGTTATTTTTTAATACAAGTTGTTTCTTTTCTTTTTCTTCCTTTCTTCCTTTCATTTCATTCTTTGATCATTTCTACATAAATTTCGATTGAGTATATTTTTTTTATATTTTTTATCGATGTCATTATTTTTTAATGCAAGTTGTTTCTTTCCTTTTTTTTTTCTTCTTCGATCGTTTCTACATTAATCTTAATTAAGTATATTTTTTTTTATCAATGCCATTATTTTTTAATGCAAGTTTTTCCTCATTTTTTTCATTCGTTTCCTTCTTTGATCGTTTCTGCATAAATTTCGATTTAATATTTTTTTTTTTTTAATCATTTTTTCGTCGAGTCAGTCGATGACGATATTATTTCCATAACTTCACCTTTTTGTTCGTTTAAAATAATTTATCATTCGCGATATTGGAAATGCTAATTTTTATATATTCTAATTAATCGTATAAATATTTCTCTCTCTTAAAGTCAGTTCGACTGAATAAATTACTTTTTTTTTTATATATCTTTAATTTTATACCATTCGTAATGATTCTTTTTTCCCCCCCTTCTATTATTACATGTCACTTACAAAGTCATTATTATTAATCAATGTTACTATTATCATGTATTATGGTTACAATTGTTAGGTATGATTATTGCTATTATTTTAATAAAATTGTTAAGAAACTTTGTTAAATCTTGCTATCCCCTGGATACCTGGATATAGGAACTTCTTTTTCTATCTATACTTTTAATTTAAAAATGTTTGTAATATAAATAATTGCATAAAATGTAACTGCAACAATGACAAACTTCACATCAAGGATTAAACTTTCAATTAATCATCCTTGATTTATTTTATTCTTTTTTTCTCTTCTCTTCTCTTCTTATCCTTTTTTGAAACGAAGTTTTTCTATTATCCTTACAAGAACCATAACACTGATGAATAAAATAGAATGAACTAATTACACATAGATGGTAGTTGCTGTTTTTTTTTTTTTTGTTAGAATTCACAATGCAAATGAGTTAAATTTTTTCTCTCTTCATTGAAGATCAACTCTATAAATGTTTATTCTTATATTTGAAAGAAGAAAAGGATAAAAAAAATATTACATTTATGAAAAAAGAAATATTTTTTTGCGAAGTTTAATCTTTTGTCGAAAAGAATAAAAAATATATAGTGTATCCTTTTATCAACATAATCTTATATAAGATTATAAAAAAGCTGTCTTAGGAGATAAAATGATAAAAAGAAAAAATAAGAAAGAAGTTTATTATCACTTCTCAAGTACTTAAGACAACGTTGATAATAATAATTAAATTAAAAATAATACAATTATTTTATTATATTTATTATTGATTAAACTTGTTTAATAAGATTAACGATATCTTCTAGTAATTATAGTAACATTAATATAAAAAATAATTATTTATTTATTTATTCATCGAGACGAGAAGAAATTAAATAAATGTATTTTAATAAAGGAAAATATTATTATATTAAATATAATATAAAATAAAGAATTTTTCTATTGAACAAATATTTGGATAAATTCATTAAATGGTAGGATCTAATAGTCGATATTCAAAATATACGTTTACTGAAATTAGTTTTAATTTTGTAGGAAAGTCTAGGTGGAAATTCTCGAACAGCAATGTTAGGAACAGTTTCACCAGCTAACATTCATCTCGAAGAAACTTTAGCAACCCTTCGATATGCATGCCAGGCTCGAGCTATAGTTAATCGTATTCGAATTAACGAAGATCCACATGACAGATTAATTCGGTAATTTTTTTCTTTTTAAATTATTCATACTTTTCTTGTTAATTTACATACATACATATGTGTACATATATGCATGTACATTATTAAATTATGATTTATATTAATTAGAATGAAAATATTTCTTTACCTCTAAATCTTACAGGGAATTAAAAGCAGAAGTTTTAAGATTACGAGGAGTCCGTGAAGGATATGAAAGACAACTTAGAATTAGTCCACGTAAGCTGGTTGATAACATTGAAACAAACGTCAAAGATGGCCAAGAAATCATACGAAAGCAAGAAGAAATAAACAGATTAAAAGAACAATTGAAAAAAACAGAGGAACAATTGGTTGCCACTCAAAAGTAAGTTTAAAGGAAAATAAATAAAACAAGAAAAACAAATTAGAAATATTACGTGTCGTATATCGTAATTGTATATCAATTTTGGTTGTTGATAATGTTTTTGCTGACTTGGTATAATAATAATTATTTCGAATTTAGGGATGTTAATTATAATACATCAACGAACATTATATATCAATTTTTAAAATGTTTTTTAAGATAGAAACGCGGAAATGGTTTAGTTATTTATCTTTTTCCAAGTAGTATATTTTAATGTATTATTTATCAACAAAAACTTCCCTCAATTATTATAAATTTTCTCTTAATCGTATGCTGAGTATTGTAAATTAGGTTGTATGTCTCTTTAACTTGACATAAAAACTTTAATAGTCAGCGAACTTTCGATTGCAGAAGCAGCTTGAAGAAATTGCAGGAGACCGAGGAAAGGAAAAATTCTGAGCTGAAATATTTAAAGCGTTGTGGAATCGCCGTTGAAATAGATTTACGTGAGAAAGATAAACAACCATGTTTAATAAATCTTGCTGCTGATCCTATGTTGTCTGGTACATTGTTGTATCTAATTCCACCTGGGTTGGTACGCATTGGGAAACGTTCTGAAAATTCAGATAAATTTCAGCAATTGCCGCAATTGGATATCGTTTTGGATGGGCCACTTGTTAAAAGATTACACTGGTTAGTGTTTGATTTGTGGGGGTGATGGTTATTTCAACAATTGAGAGAACGTTATTCTCTTAATCCTGTTTTTGAGGTCAATCAATCCACAATTTCCTGAAATACTATTATTGTTTATGATTATGGTTCTAATCCTGGTTCTCCTTCATCGACATTCCACTTCTCGTCCAAACCTTCACGTAATCATATCTTTTCGTCATTGGATTCCAGGCGTTGTGTTGTGTTTATTCCATATCCTATTTAAATGCATGATTAGATATGTATTGATTACATCACTGACTTGTTTCTAGAGTTATCGATTGAAATAACAAAATGCTAATGGAAAATATTTACCACCGATAAAATGAATGTTTGTGAAATATATTGTTTCTTCTTTTTTTTTTATGTTTTTGTTTTGTTTTTTTATTTTTTTTTATTTAACATAAGTTGCATCACAGGTTTTTCTTCGTTATTGCGTATTTTGATTCGTAAAGAGATTATTGATTTCTGAATGGACTTTTTTAGTTTCTTATAATTGTGTTTTCATTTTATACAAAATTGAGTTATATCGATTACTAATTCACGTTTTTCCTCTGTTTCTTTTTAATAGTACTATAGAAAATAAGAACGGCAAGCTTATGCTGTTGCCTGAGATGGATGGTGATACTTATGTGAATGGTCAGGTAAATTTTAAAGTATAATAATAATAATAATAATAATAATAATAATAATATTATTATTATGCAATATCTTCAATCATGCATATTTATATATATTATTTATATTATTGACAGGTGGTAAGTGGTAAAATACATTTGAGACATGGTGATAGACTTGTCATAGGTGGCAATCATTATTTCAAAGTTTCTAATCCTCACGATGAAATTGGAAACATACAAATTTCTTCACAAGCTATTGATTTTGACTTTGCTCATCAAGAAATACTTAAAATACAAGAAGAAAAGTAAATTATTTTTTAACGTAGAATATAATTATTTAATATAATATAGTATTAATAATAATAATAATAATTATTATTATTATTAAAATTATTTAGATTAAGAGCAGAACTTGAGGAGTCAAAACAGAAAGCTATAAAGGAATTAGAAAATGCAAAGCGAGAAGTTGAGTTACAACTTGGTTCTCAAAAATCTACATATGAACATAAGATCGAAGTACTTGGTAGTACATTGGAAGAACAAAAATTAGCATTAGAAGAAATAAATCGTCGTAAACAGGAACTCGAATTAGAAAAGGAGATGTTAACCAATGAGATAGAAATAAATAATAGAATCAAAGAGATTCAACAAGTGGAAAGTAAATCAAACGTGTCGACATATGAGTCAAATTTTCTTCAAGAATTAGAATGTATATTGAACGAAACGACTGCCGATTTTGAAAGTGCCCTTAAAATCAAAACCAGCGCTGAAACTATTAAAGCTGGTGGTATTAGTTTGCACGAGATGCAAATACTCGTTAGAGAAGCAACTGAACGATGCAGAGAAGTTGGCATTAATTATGTATGTATTCAATGTTATAACGATTAGAACTATCTACCTTCTTTACCTCACTTTTAATATTTCAAGGCAAAATAGCTAAAAAAAAATCTCATTGTTTGTAGTTATTATCAGTGGGTTTAATTTATTTCATAGTCGTATTATGAAACAAAAATTTATTACTTTTTTAGTCATGAAAATCTTAAAAACACTAAATAATAATAGAATATACTCTTACAATAACAACAATAAGATTCAATGTCCTTGAATTGTGAATTATAATGATCATAAACAGCATGCTTAATTTCATTCAGACAATACAGATTTGATTTATTTGTATTCTCTCTATTTTAGGAGTTCAATCAACAACAGACTCTTATAGATAAAAATCTGAGACCTGTGATTCGTGTTCGAGATAAGGATCGTAAAAAAGAAACCTTGTGGGAACCAATGAGATTTTTAGATTGGGTTCATCAATTGCGTGATTATGATATAGAAAATTCGTTGAAAGAGTTAAAGAATTCTGAAAATGATTGGGTGTATTATGATGATACAGAAACGTTTGAGGATTCTTTAAATAGTAGTAGAATATCTATTAATTTAACACCTGTTAAAAAACATTTAAATGAAAGTTTTCAACAATTATCTATGGATACGTCAATGCATGATTCTACGACGCAAGAAGAAGAGACATCTGAATCTCAACAACGCAAAAACGTGTCTACTTATCTACTACAAATAGAACGAGCTACGCAAGCTTTGAGTATACTATGTCAACAGTGCGAAAGCCCTGAGATCAACAACACGATAAGCGAATCTTTAGATAGAGTCCAAAATATTATCGTTGACATAAGAAGTATGTTGCTTGTTAAAAATTTGAAGGATAGTCAAAATGAAAGTGAAAATTCGTATGGATCTGTTAATAATAATACTACTGTAATCGAAAGAACCGATTGTAAAAATTCAGTATTATTAGAGGACAATGATCATTCCAAAGAACATGTCAAATCAAACACTTCACCGATTAAATCGAATTTACGCAGTAATACAACAGCGCATACCAAAAATAGAAATGTTCCAAAATCTGTTCGATTTGAGGATAAAATTCAACATCATTTAACTTAATGTTACAAAATAGGAAGAAACTTTATTCAAATAATATAAATATTCTTTTTCTTAGCCTATCGTGGCTGAAAGAAAATAATTAAGCAAGAATATGAAACCTGTGATATTATATTCACTAAATGATTTATATAAAATTATTTGAAAGCTTAGAAATGAAGTAACTGTGCAGCAATGTCGAATGCACACAATAAAAAGCTTTCTTAAAACTAAATTTGAGAATTGTAATTATGATCTTACAATCTCACAATCTCATTATTCATTCTTGCCATTTATATTTTTTAGTTTTATCTTCTTAAAAAGACAAAGATATTATTTATATTATTATTATTATTATTTTATTGTGTTATATTTGACTGTACTTTCTTTTTAATCACATTGATAACTAAAGATATATTAACTTATGTGTAATATTGACTATTACAAAAAAGATACTGCCAATGTACATATAAATAATTAGAAATATATCATAATAGATCAATATGCACATATGTAATTAGATTAAATAATTATTTACGTTAGTATGACTGATAACAATATATTGTTAAGATGCACAACAGTTTATAATTCGTGTATTGTTACTTTTTTAAAACCGTAGTTTTTTTAAATGTAATTTTTTTTTATAATGGCAATGATTTTATTTTTTCTTCTGTATTAAAAAAAAAAATAGAAATGACACTTGAGAAAGAAAAAAAGGTGGTTATATAAGAACTTAATTTTTTTTATATATTTACTTCATATTTTATATCTTATCTTTCTGAGTTTAAACAAAATATAACGATAAGATATGGAGATTTAAACAATATCATTTTATACAATCTGTTTTCGCAAGGACTCTTGTATATTGTATGCTTCTAATGAATTTTGCATAATAAAAAAGAAAAAGAAAGAATAAATTATAGTAATATGACAAGTTTATTTAGCTAATCAAAGTAATCTTCAATGTCAATATTAGGATCAAGTATATCTTCGCCATATGGAGTTAAATCTATCTGATTGAGAACAAGGTTTTCACACATTTCTTCTAAATTAGTTTCACCTATCAGTACTGCTCCTTGTAATTTTCCATTTTCTAATATAAGTTTTATATATTCTTCGTTTTTGGTAACTCGAAGCAATATCTCATAATTTTTATCTAACTTTTGACCATTGTACAAACCTATTAAAACTACTTTATAATCAAAGAATTTAGTAACATGGGTAAAAAGTTCAAAACAAAAATCTTGCATGTAATCTTCTCCTTTAAAACTCGATGTCATAGATTTTGCAGCATAAATGCCCATTTGATGCGCTTGTGTCCAAAGTCTCATTTGAAACCAATGCTTTGCTATATCCCATTTTGCAGTACACACATCTCCTGCTGCATAAATATCCTTTTCCGAAGTTTCCAATTTCCAATCGACGCATAAACCTTCATCTTCTCCTTTTTCAAGGTTTTCTAAACCTGTTAGATTTGAGTTTGGAACAACACCTGTTGCTGATACTATGAAATCACAACCAATAACTTTGCCATTTGTTAATTTTACATAAACAGACCATTTCTCAGTATCTTTACATTCTGTAATTTCTTCATCTTCTTCCTTAAGAATTTTATTTACTTCACACTCGTATTCAATTTGGACTTTTCTGTTAGTCGATGAGGTACCTTTTATAATAAAATGATTATGCCAATCTGGGCCAAGAGCAGGTCCTCCTTCCTTAGATGATCCACTAGTGGTAGTATATCTCATTCTTCTGACAGGTTTTATTTCAGTATTCTCTGATTTATTTGAATCGTTAATATCTTGTAAAAAGAATTCAGCTGCACCTGGATCGATAAATGTTGCAGATATGTGTTTATCCTTAATCACCCAAACTACATCAACATTTTTGACTTCGTGTATAAGTTCAGTTGCGATTCCTCCATTCCCAACAACAACAATTTTTCTAGCATTTTGAATCTTTTGAGAAAATTTAATCACAGATTCGGTATCTCTAATACCTATAACGTATTTATTATTTTCTGTTATAAGTTTTGGTCTACCGCCATTGCAAAGACATAATTTTGTATATTTTATTAATTTTCCAGTTTGAGTTTTAATACATTTCTCGTTAATGTCTATATTTGTTACAGTGTCGTGTATAATTTTTAAAGAAGGATACTTCTCAGTTAGCGTTTTTGCATTTTTTTCCTCAATGTCAAATTGCATCACTGTTTTACCCAATGGAATAATATTTGTTACAGTTTTAATTAATGGACTTGCAGTGATTAATACAGTACTTTCATCAGGTGTAAGAAAACTTACACCTTCTGCGCAAGATACACCTGCTATACCACCACCTACTATAGCAAATGTGCAGACTATGATTTCATCCGGCATTTTTATTTTTTATTGATCTTATCAATATATAAAATGGTATTCTTTACAATATATAGATGCAGTAATATTTTATTTAATATATTTTTTATTTTCAAACAATTTATACTTGTTTTTGTTCGTTATACCAATCAGAATAATTGTATTCTCTAAGAGGAACGTCGAACGTTATAGTACCATATTCTTTCCCTTTGATTACAGCTATGAGAAGTTGTTTATGTTTTCTTTGACAAAGGCCAGTTTGCCTGGAAAATATTTTTTTTTCAAAGATTTAACTTAATTTTTTTAAATAAAATTTTGATTATGTTATTCAATGGTTTTGATAAAATTTACCTGTAACTCAATATTTCACCAGTATACTTAGAAATGAATTGTTTCACCAATTCGGTGTTCCTATAATCCAAAATCAAATATTCATCTCTGCATATTGGACAAGGGTTACCAGTAGTTACTATACCACCCCTCTATAAATATTGATAATGATTTAATTTAAATATCATAAGAGTACGTAGGAAGAAAACATAATTTTATTAAATACATACTATACAGGTTTTTCTCGTTTTCCTTGGAGCAAATTGTCCTTTATGATTTCTTCGATAACGTGTCCACACAGGATCTTCCCCGTAAGTTTGTTTATAAGCTAAAATTTTATGACGTGTGTGTGTGTAGAAGAAATGTTCATTATAAAATTTCAATCTAATGTAATTATCCTAATTTAAATATTCTTTGTTGCTACCCTTTTTAAATGGAATATATTTTATAAAATTTAGCTTACCGCTGCTTAGCATATATTCTATACTAGTTTCAACGGGAACAATCTTTCTTCGGTCTCTAGCAGGAGGTACGCTTATTGTTTCATCATACTCGATTTTATAAGGACAATCAGTATTATTATTCTCCTCTTGATGGCAAATGTGTGAAGAAGTAATAAATCTTATAGGTAGATCCTAAAAATCAACTTGACTTTCAAAAATTTAAGGAAAATCAATGGTCAATGGAGAAAATTAATCCCTTACTCTTTTGATCAATGTAGATTGCAACGTTGTTCTGGTTAAACCTAATACTCTTAGGAGCAGTGACATAATGTGTTATATTTAAATAATACTTTATTAATGAAATACCTAACAAGTTAAAATAAAATTATTGGTTAGGTAAAATATTCAATTTTTACTGCACTCTCTAGGGGCAAATTTTCATACTAAAGTTATGCTGTTTCACGTGTGTGATGTACGAACTAAATAAATCTATATTGTGTATAAAGGTTATATATATATATATATATATAATACAATTACAAAAAAGTGAATATTTGAAAGGTGTAGACGTATTATTCATATATCATCATAATCATCAATAAAATTGTTAACAATATGTGGGAAAATAATTAAATAATTTTACAAACACATTTTTATTTCTAAATAGGATCAATGTAAATCATTCAGTTACACATTGTAAATGTTAAATTAAAGATAAAAAATATGGTAGACACAAAAGTAATTGCTAATGAGGAACAAAATAATCAGGAAACTAGAGCACGTGCTAATAGCTCTGAAACAATAACATCAACACCTTCTTCTTTATCCGATTATATGACAGGAGAAGCAGATGATAGTTCTGATAGTAAAGGAAGCGTACCCTTCAATCTGAAATCTGTAGAACCTTTGGTTTCGTTGTCTAAGGTTTATACTTTTATTTCAATTTTTTTGTTTTATAACATCTTTTAGTTTATATACATATTTATTTCTTATATTATCATCTTTGTATATGATAGGATACATCTGATGAAGATCTACAAAGAATGATTGAAAAATGTAAACAGATGGTATTAGAAAGTGCAGAATGTTCTGATGAAAGGAAATGGCTTGTAAGACGTTTAATTGAATTACGTTTACGAGTTCAAGAATTACGAGAAACATCAGATCAAAAACTTCTTGAAACTCATGTAATACTAGGTCATCATTTGGTTCCTCAAAAATATCATATTACTTCTTCTGGACCTGTATATTGTGATCACTGTAGCGGCACCATTTGGATGATGCTGCAGTCTTGGTACATGTGCAGTGGTAAATTCAAATAGTATATCACTAATTAAAAAATAATTTTTTTAGTTGATATTAATATTGTATATAATGCTAGATTGTAGGTTTAGCGTTCATTGGAAATGTTTAAGCAATATATGTCGTGTCTGTGTACATGTTATTGCAAGTGAAGCTGGTGGTTATACTTATACTAAAGACATTTGTCCTGAAAGAGGATTATCTAATCAAGGTTACCGCTGCGCGGAGTGCAAGATACGAATAACTTTTAGTAAGTGATTTTCTATATTAAATTATAAAAGGTTATATGAAAATTTGGCATACCAGCCATGTGTGCTTGACTTGAGAAATATCACATGTTGCATATACGATTTACTCAAAATCATGTATAACAATATACATAGAAACTAATTTATATTACGAGAATACCATTGCGAAACTTTAACACTTATGGCTTGTAACAATATTCTTACGTAGACTGAAAATTTGAATAAAGTACATATAACTGGTATATTTAAAATTATATTAATTTTTAAAAATAAGAGTAATTATTTATAATATATAAATGCATGTTATTTAATTAAATTTGTATGTTATATCTTACAAGCATTCCCAAAAGGATTGTCATTATCTTGTTTTGGTAGCCCTTTTAAAAGTTCAGGTAACCACATAGCTAGTATTCATTTTGTAAAGGTAGATTAGTATTAAATTTATTAATATTTTATATCCTTCTTATAGATTAATATTATTGAAAGATTAATCTCTAAAAGTTGAATAATAACATAATGAAAATACTGTCTGTATTTTCTTTCTTTTTCAATTTCTTTAATATGTAATTATTGTAAACTCATAGAATCACCATGGGTAGAGCCACGATTGTGCGATTACAGCGGCTTATATTACTGTCAAAGATGTCATTGGAATACGACTATGGTAATACCTGCGAGAGTTATTAGAAACTGGGATATGGAACCAAGGCTTGTTTCTCGTGCTTCAGCTCAATTATTGGCACTTCTTGAAGATCGTCCATTCTTACTTTTAGAAGAATTAAATCCAAAATTGTTTACATTGGTTCCAGATTTGTCTTTAGTAAAAGTAAGATATTAGAAATTTTATGACACAATAAATGTGAATATAAGCTTTAATTAAATATATAACAAATATTAAATTTCTAATAAAATAATAATATTTATATATATAGAAAATGAGAGAAGAAATGCAAATGATGAAACGTTATTTAGTAATATGTCCAGAAGCCAATACACAAGGATTGCCATGGAAAATTGGTTTACGTACCCATATAATTGAAAATCCGGGAAATTATTCTATAAAAGATCTAATTAATTTAAAAAGTGGTGCATTATTAGAAGAAATTCGTACTTCTTATAATATCATGCATACACATATTACCGAACAATGTGAATTGTGCAAAGCTAGGTAAAGTTTAAATTATTTTCTTTTTAAATAATTATAAGTTTATATATACAGGGTGTCCTGTAATCGATGGTACAACACAACAGAGGATTATTCTACATGAATAGATGTATCTAGTTGTCAAATACACTTATTTGAGAAAATGTTCCCTTGGTTCACTTATACCACTGGTTACAGGACACCCTGTTAATAAAGTATATGCAGTCTCATACATATATTATCTAATGTATAAAGTACATGATATAATTTATAATATCTTCAGAGGTCATTTATGCGAAATATGCGGAAACAATGAAGTTATATATCCCTGGGATACTTGTGCAATAAATTGTCAGCAATGTTTAGCCGTATATCATCGTGCTTGTTGGTCTAAACGGAATCATTCTTGTCCACGATGTATAAGACTTGAAAAACGTCGAGCTTTAGAAGAAGGAGAATTTTCAGATACTAAAAGCCTATCTAAAAATGAATCACCTGAACATAATAATAAAGTTAAAAATTCGATTGAGTGAATACATATATATATATATATACATACGTTATTAAAAAAACTTTATGAATAATTTTTTTCTTACATTTGTATAATTGAGTTGGAGAAATGAAAAGAGAAACAGAAAAAAAGAATTGTGTGCGTAGTTACCATTCATTGTAAGTTACAACATGTAATTATTAAGATGTTGCAATTTGTGATATATAATTTTAAATAACTGTTTCATAATTGTGAACGTGTAATAAATTATAATATATCTTGTTAATATATATATTTTTATATTTTAGTCTATCTATACATGTATATTTATAATATACGTATAAGTTAAAATTGATTAAATGTTTAAATCAATATTTATGAAATAAATTGTGATTAATATGGTAGATAAGATATGTTTAAATCAATATTTATGAAATAAGTTGTGATTAATACGATAGATAAGATAAAAAGTTTCATGAGAAAGTTATTTTTAAATGTAAATATTATTGGTAAATAACAAAGTGAGAATATTCTTTATATTATTTAGAAATATCCAATGGAAACATTTCATTTCATTTTATTTTCGTGTAATTTTGAAATGTCTTTATCAAAGCTAGTAAAGTTATTATTAATAGTTTTTAATGCAAGAATAATTATCAAGAGAAATATTATCGATAAATAATAAAATGAATATTCTTTGTATCATTCAGAAATATCAAGCGAACGTCTCTCTCACAGTTTTCAAATTTATTATTACTATTAATAATCTTGAAATAGTTGATGGTAAATATTCATAGAAATACTGTGCAATAAACGATGAGAATTTCGTATTGTTAAACGTTGATAAATAGTAATTTTATTCTACGATCGTGTCAAGTTTCATTGATTAGTCTTGACACGTAAATATCTTGTTGTCATGTTTATCTTTTTTTCCGTATACTTAAGTTGTTACATCCGAATGCAAAACATTTAAAAAACTACCGATTGTGAGAAAAATTTGAATAAAAATAATAGAATTCATTAAATGTCTGTAAATAATTAATTATTACTGCTACAAAAAAGAAAAAAAAATTATGTAATATGTATTTAAAAAAAAAAAAGATAAAAGAAACAAGACTATACAAAATTAATCAATAGATCAACATTGATCATTGTTGTTTATATCGTTAAAGAAGAAAAAAAAGATGATGCCGTTTCTTCATTTATTTAGATATTTGTGCAGTTGTTGAAAGAGTGGAATTTAATTCCGGATGGTTGAGTCAGTTGATAGAATAAAATGTTGCAGGATTCTCTCTGAACGAACAGTCCACGTCCAGCAACAGTCAAGTGAACTGACTTTTCATTTTAGCGGTAAGTCGTCTAATATTTTAAAACTTTGATTTATTTTTAAGTTAAATGAATTGTTTATAAAAAAAAAATTTTAAATAATATTATTAATACTGCAATTCGATTATGTGTGATGAATATCTGGTATTTTATACGCTTTTTTCTACTAAAAATAAATAGTTGTATAATAATAATTATTGTGTTACTCGACTTAGAAAGAAAATAAATTTGTATCTCGAAATATTTGCTCATATATTTTTCATAAATAAATATTCAAAATATTAAACAAACTTTGAAGATTTTTTTGTGACGTTCTATGTGAATTTCGATCTATTTGAATATCGAATAACAGATCTCGTTCTATTTGAATTTGGATCTATTTGAATGAAAAAATCACAAGAATAATCGAAAAGTAGTAAATTCTTTTTAATTTATATAATAAATAAAATTTGTATATCAAATAAAAAAGCAGTAAGAGAGATGATCCTTTAAATTAATGAAATAAATCATTTTTTATAACAGAATTTTTTTATTTCTATCTCAATTTAATAGAAGTATAGATAAATAGAAATTTAATTTAAATTTAATAGAAATATAGATTAATAGTATAATAGATTCCTATCTCAATTTAATAGAAAATAAAACAACAACTGTATATTAGAAATGTATAAATTTTTTGTTGATATTTAAAAAATACAACATTTATAAAATTAATGATATTAGGTTGTCAAGTATGAAATGGAGCAAATTCTCAATTCAATTATATACATTTTTTGCTCCATTTCATATTTGACAATCTAATATTTATACGAAATCATTTTTTCAGAGAGATAAATAATATTTTAACTACCTAAAATAAAAAAATGTTGTTCCTACGTTTCGTCGTATTAACGATCTCGATCTTAATGATCGAGCAAAGTAGAGGAATAGAAATTGGATCGAGTTTTGGATCGAGTTTTGGATCGAGTTTTGGTTTTGGCAAAAAAGATGTTAATAAGATTGAAAATCAAGGTGAAAATAAACTCGAACACGAGTCCGAACATAAAGTCGATCAGAATAAATTGATAAATTTTATACCAACATTTGATTTTGGTAAAAATGTTGATAAGAATGAAAATCATGATGAAAATAAACTCGATAAGGAGCCGAAAAATAAAATCGATCAGAACAAATTGATAAATTTAATACCGATATTTGATTTTGGTAAAAATGTTGATAAAAATGAAAATCATGATGAGAATAAAATTGAACAGGAACCGGAAGAAAATTTCGACGTTCATCAATCTACTACGAGACTTTCTACGGTAGAAGAATTTTTAAAAACACTTTTAATACCGGTCGAAGCTGTGGGAAATGTAAGCAAACTCTTTGGAAAAGGCGTACAGGAGATAATATCGAAAATTCCGGATAAACTTAAAGATCCAATTAAAGGATTTGAATTTAGTAATAATACCAAATTGAGTTACGGTCAATTTTTGAATTCAATTTCTGATAGATTCAAAGCTATTTATCCAGGTAATAATAATTTAATATATTGAATCAATCTTTTTAATTTATATCAAATATATACAATTTTGTATATTATTAACCCTTTCATTACGGGTGCCGACTATAGCCGGCGACCGTACGACGACCTGTGTATGGGTGCCGACTATAGCCGGCGTTCTCGCGATGATCTGTGTAACGAGTGTTGTAAGCAACACCCAACTGAAAATTCATACAATATACTCATTTTTATATTTTGTATATAATACGAATAATTAAACAGTTGTTATTTAGAAGACTACCGACATGCAAAATGCATACTTCGCGGCATGGTGCCCCGTTCAGTGGCGTCACTCCAACAGAGTGGATTGCCGTAAGGAAAGGGTTAATAATCTTTTAATAAACCTTATTTATATTTAATTGATTTATGAGAAATTTGTTTAAAAAAATGATCATAGGTACCGTTTGGTGTGGTGATGGTGATAGAGCCAAATGTGACGAAGATCTTGGTTTCTTTGCATCAACGGATGCTTGTTGTAGAGATCATGATAAGTGTTTCAGTAATATTAATACAGGCGAAGAGAAATACGGTCTTAAAAATGTTGGACTTTTCACGAGGTTGTATAAATTATTTTTTTTTTATGCATATGTTTTATTTTTATTGAAAAAAGTAGAAGTGTATAGAACAAATAATATCGATAAAATTGTAATACTCTTTGTACATTTATTTATTTTTTTATTATATATTTTCTTTTACAGATCACATCGTTCATGCGATTTGGGATTTTACAATTGTTTAAAAGCTGCTAATTCAATCATAGCCACCAAAATTGGTATAACTTATTTCAATATTTTAAGTCCACAATGTTTCGATGAGGATTATCCTATTATAAAATGCAACAAGTATTCTGGGTATATATAAAATTTCATCTCTTTTTTATTTCTTTGTTTTTGTGTGTTTTTTTTTGTATTTATTATAATAGCAAATTTGTTCATTTCAGTCTTATCAACAAGAAATGTGTCGATTATGAGCAAGATTTAACTGGAGATAAGAAATATCAATGGTTTGACAATCCATTTTTTTAAATTATAAATCGCATTAAATTGTTTGAAAATATATTTTATTTAAATGTTGTAAACAAGTGATATAATATCATTGCATAGTTTTTCTTCGTAAAAATGTAAGTATTCTATTAGTATGGAATACTTATTTATTTTACTATAATAAATTGTATATAATAATATAACATATATTAACTGAAATATTTGTTTAGAAATGTTTAAGGCAATTTTTAACCCAATGCTTCAATGTAACCTTTTGGTGGTATACCTCTTTTAATAATATGCGGCTTTGTTTTTGGAACCATTCTGCAAATAATTATTAATTATTCATTAATAAAACTAATCTTCATATAAATATATATACATACACAAAGTTTTAATCCAAATAATAAATTTAAAAACAACTTACGTAATGCAATCAATAATCGGGCATACTGATAAACAAAGATTACAACCAGTACAATCATCAGTAACTTTTGGTATATGTGTTTCCGAATCAAATATAATTGACTGATAACCAGAATCGGCACAAGCCATATAACATTTTCCACAATTTATGCACATATCCTTTAAACAAAACAAACAAAAAAAAAAGATATAAAATAAATATAACAAGCTTCATTGAAACAACACAAGTGTGCTAATATAATTAATAATTAACATACGTCATCTATTAATGCAACAACTTGCTGTTGAGTATTTAATTCTTTGAAAGCCCCAATATGAGACAAAGATTTTCCAATAACATTATTTATAGTTGGTACCGTCCCAACTGGTTTTGGTGCTGGTCTTGTTGATTCAAACTTAACATCTAACGGATTCATTTTTTCTTTTATCTCAGCAATCTTTTTTTCTCGCAATTTTTGATATTCTCCGAAGTATGGTATATTCTAAAATATATCAACGTGTGATTAACATCAATAATTTTGAATAACCAACAGTAATACAAACACTACAACTACTACTTACTTTACCAAGAGCATGTTGCAAAGAAACTGGTTTGCCTTTTTGATGTTTAAAAGTTGGTGGACTCTGACCATCCCAATCTTTTGTTTGTTCAAGACTCTTCAAATATAATAATGTTTTTAAACCAGTCACATAATCGTCGATAAGTGTAAAATCTTGATTTTGAATAGCACTGCAAATCTTTAATAACAAAAAAGAAATAACAAATATAAATACACAATTATATATAAATAATAGAATTATTTTTAAAAAGATAAAATGATTAATATTACTTGAAGGATCGATGCTCCACAATGTAAAAATTGCAAAGCAATTTCTGCAGAATCTATTCCACCGATACCAAGTATAGCAAATCCAGGAAGTTCTTTAGCAATAGATGAAACAGCTCTTAAAGCTTGTGGTCTTGTTGCATTTCCAGACATTCCACCGTATGTAGTCAATTTATGATATCCTACAGAAGGCCATGGTATCCCATTAGAATTTAATCCCATTAAACCTTGAACTGTATTAATAGCAGACACTCCATCCGCATTTCCTTCGTAAGCTGCTTTAGCAATTGAAACAATATCGGTTATGTTTGGTGTTAATTTAACAAAAAATGGAATCTTCACTGCTGCTCTGACCCATCTTGAAATATTTCTTACTAATTCTGGATCCTAGAAACATTATTATTATTATTATTATTATTGGCATTTCATTTAATTAATTAAAAAAGTAAATTAATTGTTTGTATACAAACCCACCTGTCCACATGCCAAACCCATTCCAGATTCTCCCATACCATGTGGGCAAGATAAATTTAATTCCAAAGCATCAGCACCAGCTGCTTCTACTTTCCTTGAAAGCTCTGTCCAATCTGCACTGTTATAAGTGCACATAATACTAGCTATCACGATCTAAATATATACAATACATAGACATATACGTGTATAAACTTCATACAATTAACAAAAATATAAAATTGTCAAATCTATAAAAACCTTTGTAGGAAAATCCTTTTTTAATTCGGTAATACTACGACACCAATATGCTTCAGTCTTCTCAGATATTAATTCAATATTTAAAAAGCTACTTTGTTCAGGTCCAAAATGATGCCTTGATGTTGTTCCTTTAACGATACGTGGTGATACGTTAGTAACCAAATCCTTAAAGGTATATCACATATTAAAAAAAAAAAATCTAAGTTATGATTCTTTTTTTTGTAGATGAAATTTCAACGATTTACCTTATCTAATGAAAATGTTTTAGTAACAGCAAAGCCCCAGCCAGTTTCAAATGCACGACGAATCATTGCACTAGTTGTACAAGGTGGTGCAGATGCAAGTCCAAATGGATTTTCAAATTTTAAACCACACATTTCTACGCTTATATCAACTTCATCAATCGGTGTATGGAATTTTGGTAATTGTGGTGTCTTTGGAACCATTAAACCAAAGGATTCCTATAAAAAAAATATTACAGATACATATATGTAATAAAGTAATCTGTAAAATAAGTGTTACTTAACACAGGTAAAAGGACAAATATGATACCTGTAAATATTTATGAATGTACCAAGCAGCTGTTTTTCCATCATTAACAGATTCCACAGTAGTTTGTGCAACACCAGCCAAGTCACCACCACAAAACACTCCAGGAACGGATGTGCTCATGGTTTTGTTATCTACTATTGGTAAGCCCCATGTATTTAATTTAATTGGCACCATAGCTTCTTTTACTGTTGATTAATTATCGATTTTTAATTATTATTTTCATACCCTACAAATATTTATGTTAAATATTTTTATTAATTACCATCCGAATCATGTAATCCCGATCCAAAAGCCGATATAACAAAATCAGCTTTTAATCGGAATATCTGTTCATTATCCTCAACCCAATCACCGTCATCGTTTTGTTCAGTTCGACAAAATTCAACAGCAACTATTCTACCATTACGAACGATCACTTTTTTCGGTGATTGGAAAGGTATAAATTCACATTTTTCCTCTCGAGCCAGATCAACCTTAAATCATTATAAGACAATTTTATTAAACAATGATCAATTTGTAAGAATCGGTTGAATAACGTGTTTTTAGCAAGTGTTTTTAGAAGTTAAAGAAAATATATTTGAAATATATAATCATCATTATTATTATTATTATATACCTCTTCAGGAACAGCACGAATATTAGTGAAACCTTTTCTGAAAACAACGTAGACTTTTCTGGCACCGCACCTTAAAGCAGAAGTTGCACAATCAAATGCAGTGTCACCAGCACCCAAAACTATTACATTCCCTCTTAATCGTGGTAATTCTTCGGTAATCTTACAAGAACACATTCCAGGTTTACTACCCTTAGCTACAATGGGTAGGAAACTTTTCGACGTGTAATATCCTTCGTTTGATGTTAAACCGGAAAATATTGTTAATGTTTTTGGCTCGGGTAAACCGATGCCCAGAAATATGGCTTTGTAATTTGTTTTTAAAAGTCCCTGAAAAAAGAGAAAGAAAGAATATTTTTTTATTTTATTACATTCTTAATTGATCGATATTTAATTGAATTGAATAAAATGATCAATTTATACCTGGATAGTTAAATCATCTTTTGTTAACGATCTACCCATCTCAATTTTGACACCTAGATCTTTAACAAGATTTATTTCAAAATCTACCACGTCGTAGGGTAACCGATATTGTGGAATTTCTGAAGAACTCAGGCCACCTATGTAATTGTATTTTTCAAAAATAGTTACATCATTGTAACCTAATCTTGCTAGAAACGTGGCACAGGATAAAGACGCTGGACCGCAACCGATCAATGCGATTTTTGTATCAGCATGTGGTACAGATTGATTAGGTATTCGTGTCTGAGGTACATTCATTTGCTTGAAAATCTATAAAAGAATATAATTTAAATGATCATATTGAAAAATTATAATTTCAATTATAAAAATGAAAATATGAAACATTAGAAAAAGAATGAATATAAATGAAGAGAATTATTCGGTCCCACCCATCTCCCTTCGTTAGAAATTAAAACTACCAAAGATATTAATTTTAATATAACACTTTATGTGTGTTAAATGAAAAAGAATTACATCAGTAGCAAATTGTTGTAAACCACCAATGTTGATAGGACCTTCTTCACTTGCATAAAGATTACATCCACCAACGCAAAGATCACTCGTTGGGCAAACCATTCCGCACGTAAGACCCAAAGGATTGTCGGAAAAAATAGCTTTAGCAGCGCCATAATAATTTCTATTAGATATTGAAGTGATAAAAGATTTGATGTCCAATTGAGTTGGACAGGATTTTTGGCAAGGTGCATCGGCACATTTCAAACAACGTGCAGCTTCCTTTAAAGCACCTCTCTCGCTTAATGTCGTATGTTTTATGTCATCGAAATTATTCTTCAACGGCAAACAACTCTACAAAGAAATAATTTTGTTAATCGTTGAAATAAATGAGAAAAAAAAATAGAACAAAAACCCAGCACGGTTTATATCATGTAGTTAGTATATGTGTATTTTTTTTTTCCAATGTCTTATCTTTAATAGATTTTTTTTTCGCCATACACGCTCTTGTCAAATGCATCACATGTGAAGAAAATACAAGTGTTTATCATTGGCAGGCAATTAAGATAATTCATGATATCTCATCAGGCTAATAGATAATAGATTAATACAACTGTTGCTTCTCAACAATGTTAAATGTTGAAAAATAATTGTCATTAGGTTTAACTTACGTCACATTTATCGTGGATATTTCTTTTCCATTTTTGTTTAACTGCTTTAGTCGTTGTTGACGGTACAAGATTTGCAAATGATTTTGTTCTTGGATTTAATTGTAATAAATTCTGAAAAAAAAAATATAATTGATTACTTTTTATAAACGATAAAATTTGAATCATATTGTAGTGTTAGAATATTTTTGAAAATCACTGTACTTACAATTAGAGTAAAAAGTAAATTATTATTATTAAATAAAAAATACATTATTAATATATATATATGTATAATTAAAATTATAAATACTATAGGGATAATTTTGTGCATATTTGATATAATATTAGTTGTAGTAGAAAGTAATCCTTCATTTTTAGCTTGAAATAAATGTAAAAATAATGTATTTAAAAGTAATCCATTATTTTTAGCTTAAAATAAATGTAAAAATAATGTATTTCTTTTTTATTAAAGCTAATATAAGATTGAAAAAAAATTATAAAAAATATATATTAAATAAATAATTAAATACTTACTTCAATATCGGATATATCTTTGCTAATAATCGTAGACGTTGCCATTTTCTAATATCACTATTTAGAAATGATAAATCTAATCTAACGTCAAACCAAATTATCTTTACAATTCTCAATATTTCAACACTAAAGATTAATTATTAACTATTTTAAAAATAAAAACAAAAAGAAATAAACTAATTTACTGAAGCATCTCACTTCGAGTAAATTGTTTTAATAATTAAATATTATCGATGTTTTTAGATTATAAATTTATTAATACAACGCAAAATACACAAAGTAACAGTCTTCTCGACTTCCTTACGTCTGCTATGCGAATGAATTCGAATCGAAATTCCGAGAGAACATTCGTGATATATCGTATATTACATACACATATAGCATCAACTTTTACGATAACGCAACGTTACATAAACGTACACACGTAAATATAAATTACGTAATATGTGATAGTATATATGGTGCAGATGAATTTTACATGACGCATATATATCTTTCTAAGAAAAAGAAGAAATAGAAGATCAAAAGATCCTTTATAATTTTATATATATATATAATATTCTTATACTGATGAATATTTTCTTTAATTTTAAATAAAACATTGTATATACATATTTGTATCTCAAACACATATATGACATTCATTCGTGAGAGATAAACTGTACTTACGTATCATTATTAAAAAGATTGTATTGCGAAACAAAGCAGAAAAGTTGAGAAATGCTGATCTAGAAATTTAAATGTAAGAAATCTGAATAAATATGAGTAAGAGTCTTCTTTGACTGTATTATAAAATTCTTAACTTGTTCAATAAACCTCTTCTTCCTCGTTGTTAGAATCCATGACTCAATTGGATATAGCAAAATCTTCGAAGATTGTTTATAGATCGTTTTACATCTTTTATTCCAATATACCCCAATCGATATTTCCAAATGACATATACCTTCAACATGTAACTAGAAACGTTGTATAATAATACCACCATAATAATATTTAATTACAGAACATATCGATCTACTGGTGTGGGTTATAATTTGAAATCATTTATTCATTCTAAATCGTATAATATATTCAGAAACATCAAAGGGTATATATAATTGTATAGTGTGTAATGTTAGACCCTATTGATTTATCTTCATCTTCTGTAATCTTCAATCAGCAGTTACGTATACGATAAAAGCCATAAATTAAGAGCTATTGTCTTTTAATTAAGAATTTTCTTAAAGGAATATCAAATGATGTTCTTATTAAATTATATTCTAGATTATATCACAGATAATTGTTATGTACAGTTTATAGTTCAATGTATGAGTAATGGTGAAAACTAAGGATAAGATAGTAAAGTTTAACATGATGAACGAATACAATATAGAAAAACCAAAGTTACGTAGGATCGAGCCAAATTTTCATTTAAAAGTAAGCCTATCGATTATTTATTATATGGGAACTTGGCCGCCTAATGGAAAATATCGTTCATTGTATATCATTTGTACGATATGCAGTTTCACGTTTATGTTAGGAATATTTTTGTTAACTGAAATAGCTAATATCATATTAAGTTTAAACGATTTAGGAAGATTAGTTGCTGGAGCAACTCTTCTTATGACTAATTGTACCCACGCATACAAGGTTTGTTTGCAACAACAACAAGTAAATATACAAAATCGTGGTGATGTTTTTTTTTTCTTTTTTTTTTATTACAAAATTATTCGTTCAAGGTATATATATTACCTAAATATAATTGTAAATTGTTTTACATTCGATAACCCCCCCCCCCCCCCTATAGAATTTATATTTGAAACAATTTATTTATAAAATGAAAAACAACTTTTAAGAAATAATTTATTATCTTCTAAACTTCTTAGGTGAATCATGATCATTATATTTTATATAAATCTATTTTAGGTAATAATAATTCTTTATCGACAAAAGCGTATAGAAAAACTTTTAAATATAATAAAAAATGACATGTTTATACGAAACGATATTAATTATGGATACACAGTAACACGTTATACTTGGCAAGGAATTTTTCATCATATAGCTTATCAAAGTTTTGGTACAGTAGCAGTATTATGTTGGGGTTTCACACCCATTGCTGATCTTATTGCTGGAAGATCAAGAAGATTACCAATGGAAGGTTGGTATCCTTACAACGTGACTGTTACTCCAGCTTTTGAAATTACTTCGTTACATCAGGCAGTTGCTATCTTCGTTGCTTGTTTTCATAATGTGGCTATGGATACTTTAGTCACTGGGCTTATAACTGTTGCATGTTGTCAGCTATCAATATTGTGTCAGACAGTAGCTTCGATAAAAAATTATCAAGAAGAAAAGGAAGAAAAATCAGAAATTAATATCTCACATAAAAATGTGAAAGATTGTTCTGACGATGAAAAATATCTTTACGATGTTCCATACGAAACGTTAAAGAGATGCATTATACATAGTAACGTTATATTTAGGTTCGTTAACGTTAATTTATTATCGAAAAATATATATATATATATATTATATTTGAATTATATTAAATCCTTTGCTCGAGAAAGATATTTGTCATTGAATAATCGTCCAAGTTCGTTGAACTTTGTTAACACGAATTATACTAGTACGTATCATTTTTTGAATGATAAAATAAGCAATGGTTTTGTAGTATGCTAAACAAAATTATTATGGTATCCTTTGAAAAAAAAATCAAAAATTTTGGACAATTATTTATTGACACTCAGTTAAATTATTAATTTTTATAAATATTATTTCTCTTTTTCTATCTCTCTCTCTGTCTCTCTAATAAATATGTAGTTTCATCAAAGAGATACAAAATATTTTTGGTACAATGATCCTATTACAATTTTTCGTCAATTGCATCATCATTTGTTTGATAGCATTTAACATTTCACAGGTACATTGTTTTCTTTTATAAATCTTAATCAATCTCTCTTTTTCTCTCTCTCTCTCTCTCTCTCTCTCTCTTTTCGATATTATTATATATTATATAATATTATATGTCATATTTGGATTGATTAATCGATTACAGATGAGAGTATATATACCAGCTATTCTCTTTGGTATGCTCATGTATATGTGTTGCATGACTTATCAAATTTTTATATACTGTTGGCACGGTAATGAATTGCAATTACACGCAAGTACCATTTTCTAATATTATTTCATTATCTTTATGATACATGTATTAATTGGACCGGAAATTAATGTCTTTTCTAGACATATCAATATTTGTTTATTATTTATCAGTTAATCGGAATCTACTTCTAAATCGTATCAAAAAAAATTAATAAATAACGACATTACTTTCCGGTTCATTTAATAATTTAATTTTTCCTTTTTTTTTTTTTTGTATAAAATAATAAATATATATATATATAAAATTACAGAATATGTATGTTAGTACAGCAGCTTATTGCAATGATTGGTGGAATGCGAGTAATCATTTTAAATGTGCTTTACAAATGATGATAATCAGAGCACAACGACCTCTCATATTAAGTGCCGGAAAAGTTTTCACGTTATCTTTGAATACTTTTGTCAATGTAAGTATTATTCATATCAATTAATCAGATATCTTATTATCATTCCTAATTTTCTTTAGTTCTTTGCACTTAAACTTTATTATTGAACATTGTATCGTTATTATCTTCTGATATAATCTTGAGATGACATTTCGTTTAATTTGTTATTCAAAAAAAAAACAATTATCACAAAATAAATAAAAATAATTTTTTAATTACTTCATGGGGGTGTTACGTATGTTAAATACATGATTAAAACACGATAAGAATCCCTTATAATGAAGAGAAAATATATTATACTGGGCCCCTTAAAAGGGAGCTAAATTCGTTACCAATGTTTTATCTAAAATTCAAATTAATTTTCAATTACAGATCTTACGAATGTCTTATTCCATTTTCACTGTATTGCAAAATGCAACAGCTGATTAAAGTGTCATTATTAAAGGTATACAAATATATTTATAAATACAATCGTAATATATACTTTGAGTATCAAAAATATTCTTCTTATTTATTAAAAAACAAATTTTCAGTCGCGCGAGATTGTAATGCTTTCTATTTCTTCTTTTCTTTTCTTTTTTTTGTTCAAAACTGACAGAGATAAAAGAAAAAAGATGTATTCAATCGTTTAAAGATGTTCTATCATAACAGCTATTCCTTGACCCCCACCAATACACGCTGAACCAATACCGAATTTGCCAGCTTTTCTACGCCTGTAATAAATAGATAAATAAAATATGTAATAAAAATATATATATATATATATATTTTTTTTTTTAATAAAATCTAACATCACGAGATCATTTTAATTTAATATTTACCTAAGTTCGTGTATTAAATGTGCAGTAATTCTGCTACCAGATGCAGCCAATGGATGACCGAGGGCTATTGCACCACCATTAACATTTAATTTGTTTATATCTAATTGAAGTTCTTTGGCACAGGCCAATGTTTGTGCACCGAACGCCTCGTTAATCTGCACCAAATAAATAATGTATATTAGGTTGGTGGAAAAAAAATGTCTGATTTTTAGCCACGATTCAATGGGAAAAATCAGACATTTTTTTTCCACCAACCTAATATATTAACGAATTAAATAATAATAATAATTAATTCAATGATATTAATTCTGATTACCTCAATGAGTTCGATGTCGTTCAATGTTTTGCCCGTAATTTTAAGTAAATTACGTATAGCCGGTGCTGGTCCAATTCCCATAATACTTGGATCAACACCAACTATACTATACCCTACTAAACGTGCCAATGGTACCAATTTTTCTTCCTTTACAGCTTCCTCGCTAGCAAGAATCAATGCACCTGCTCCGTCACAGACACCCTGACGATTTTATAGAAAAAAAGAATTATTTCAACGTCATCGATAAAACGATTTAAACATCAATTTATAATTTATTATAGTTTCTTTTACAGATGCAGAACCAGCGGTGACGAGACCGTCCTTCTGAAACACTGGATTCAATTTTGCCAAAGTTTCTTTTGTAGTTTTAGGTCTTGGATGTTCATCTACGGTAACTGTTACATCTTGTTTCTTTACTTTTATTGTAACTGGTGCTAGTTCTTCTTTGAAATAACCAGCATCGTTTGCTAGAATAATATATAGAATAATATATATATGTGTGTATTATTTGGTTACGAGTATTTTTTGATGTGCGGTTTCTTTTATTGTGTGGTAAATAGGGACCGCATAAAAGAAACCGCACATTAAAAAATATTCGTAATAAATGACCACTTAAATACAACACACACCTTACAGTGTACATATGTATACTAAAAGAAAACATTACAACGGTACCAATACAATAAGAATTTGTATACCGCATAAAAAAGCATCGCATAAAATAGATCACATAAAAAGGGACCAAAGAACAACAGGTTTGACTGTGTTTACTGGGTAACTAGTCGGCAAATTTAGTAATATTATTGTTGAATCATTATAGGCCAAGACAATAAAATATGTATTTATATTTATTTTTCGTTTAAGTAATCTTAATTAAATAATTAATTAATTATTTATTGATTTATACAAAATATTATAGAAAAATATCTTACCAGTTTTCCATAACTGTTGACTCCTCAAAGCAAATTCGTCTACTTCTTCTCGCGTTAAATTATATTTAGCTCCAAGCTTTTCGGCAGTTAAACCCATAGGTAATTTACAATGACTATCATATAATCCAGCCCATAAAGCATCCTCGAATTCATGTTTCTGACCTAATACTGTTCCATATCTAATACCTCTGACAACAAATGGTACTTGACTCATATTCTCAACACCACCAGCTAAAACAATTCTTGATTCTCCTAATAGAATATTCTGAAAAATAATATTTTAACAAAAATTCATATTTTATTAAGAGGTATTTATATATATAAATATGACAACAATAATGATTAATAATCAACGAGTAAATATATTTCAGTATTTTTTTTATAATAAAAATCTCGTCTAAAATATAATTCGATAATGATGATGATGATGATAATGATGATAATAATTTATTATAAATATTAACCTGTGCTGCAGTTGCAATAGATTGAAATCCAGTACCGCATAATCTGTTTACTCCTAATGCAGGTCTTTCCAATGGTATACCAGTTTTTAATAAAACGTGACGTGGTAAAAAGGCACCATCTGAAGACGATAACTATAATTTACATTTAATAATTAATTATATAATAAACAAAAGAGAGAAAGAGAAAAAGAGAGAGAGAGTACGTTATATTAACGAAAGAAATACGGTACGTAAGTATTTGTTAAACTAATTTCTAGAAAAATAAATTTAATGGTTTGTTGTGTTATGCATTTTAAATATACACTTTTTCCTTGACAATTATGATTTTTGCACTATTTTAATTATTGTAAGGCATACGCGAGAAACAAAACAATACAATTGTAAAGCGTGGGACGCATACGACCCACACGGCCTGAACGGAATGTCTTCAAAAAAAACAGTCTAGCAGGGAACAGTATTAACGTTCGAATATAACGTAACTAATAAATATCTTTTACCGTTAATACTTGTCCAAAAATAACGCTGTCAATTTTTTCCGGCTTAATTCCTGCCGATTGCATGGCAGCATTAGTTGCGATTACGGATAATTCGGTAGCACTTTTATTCGTAAATACACCACCCATCGTTCCAAATGGAGTTCGCTTTGCAGCAACAATAAAGATACCTGAAAATAAAAAAAAAAACTTAACTACTTTGTGTTAGTATTTGAAATATTTCAAATTGTTTGTTTTGAATTTAAGAGGAAAAAAACAATAACTACGTCAGCTAACGATATCATTTATTTAATTGCATCGTTAACTCGTATAATGAACAATTAATATTACATTTCGTGTTTGTTCGATTAATGTATTATAAATTGCATTCCTTGAATTTGTATATGTATTATTAACATTTATATTTGAAATTTCAATTCAATTATGTTCATTTTTTTGCTCCATTTCATACTTGACAACCAAATAGCTTAAATTTTATGCGATAATGATAACAATAAATTGTAACTTTTTACCGTTGTGAAGAAAATTCAAATGACACATCAAACTTATATAATTAAAAATACATTTTATTCTAATGAAACTTTAAAACGTATTTTACATTATAATACCTTTTATTTTATTTTTTTTTATCATTAGGTTCGATACGATGGAAACTGAAATGTCATTAAAACGATATAATGGATGGGTGCCGTAAGATAAAAATTAATATAAACTATTTTTAAAAAAACTTAACTCCTATGACTAAACGATAAGATGTTATATTTTTTACTATTTAATTATCATATTTCCCCTTTTTTTTCCGTCAAATATGCAATTCTATAAATAAACTATACGTGTGAGTATTTGTAAAAAAAACTTTTCTACCTTTTATCTTATCTCATTTTTATTTATTTTTTTATTATTATATATATTTTGTTATCTTTTTTTTTTTTATACATATATGTTTATATATATATTTAAAATAATTCGAATAACTTTATTTGGAAATAATTGTAAGTCAATTAAGTTTTATACAAATGTGTGTACATAAAAATCAATATAAATCATTAAAAAGTAACACCCATTCCATCCTTTTAAAAATAGAAGCATGAAAAAAATTAAATGGAAAAGAAAGAAGAGAAGAAAAAAAAAAGAATAACAAGAACGATGATCAATGATATATACACGCATATGTTTCTCTTTTGTTTTGATTTATCGGATCTAGATCTTTTAAATGAAAAATCTTACTTACCTTTTGTTGCGATCGACATTTTGTAATATTAATGAGAGGAATTAAATGTGTGTATTTAACAATTAAAAATAATAATTAATTAATCGAACTATTCAATGAATAGAAAATAATAACACTGGTTCTCTGGGATCCATTCATAAGTATTTATTGGTACATTATGCTGCATCACTGTGAGTTAGAGTGGGGTGATATTAAAAAATGTCATAGACGGCACAAGCTAATTCATTACCCTGGTCTTAGAATATTAATTTTATTTATATTATAAATAAAATTGTATATAACAATATTAATATTAATTTATTGATATTTTTAAAAAAATATATCACATTTTTATTATCTTGTTTAATAACATTCAATCAACGAGAGAGAGAGAGAAATACAATTGTTTTCTTTATTTTTTTTATGACTTTAATCATTGAATGAAATTTTTATACATATTATTTTTTTCCTTGAAGGAATTGGAAAATTAACTTCAATAATAACAATTTGATACATGAATTATATTTTATTTTATTTATAATTTTTTTAATAATATTTTTAATATTTTTGATACTTTTTTTTTTACACGATACGTATAAGACACAAAAATCTAATTAACAAATAATAAAGAAACAATTTAGCAAAGATATATTCTATCAAATTTTATTTCTATTATTTAGTTTAATTATCATCAAAGAAATTCAAGTTTAATTGAAAATAATCTTACGGCTTTCTCTGTTGTTTTATTAAGAGATATAACACAAATATATAACTGATTGATAATACATTTAGAATATGTTCAAAGTCCAAAGTAACAAGTTGTATGACATCTTTTACATTTTTTATGTGTACCATTATTTAATAAAACAAATTTACTTTCTTTTTTTTTCATTTTATTTTTCACGTTTTTATTTTCAACATAATCAAACACAATTTAATAATATAAATTTAAATTGTATTAAAAGAATTCTTAGTATACTCATCGCAGTAATATTAAATCATGAATAAATATAAAAATTAATGGAAATGATAAAAATATATTTAAATATCTATTATCGTAAACACGTATTTGAAACAGTATTAGGAAACAATTTTATAAGTACTAAATATATATATTAAATCTACCTATAATTATTCTTATAATTCTATACACACATACATATGTACAAGGATATGAGAAAAGAAAAAATGTTCTATATTTAAACAGAACACATTGTACTGATTGTAAATAACAAAATCTATATAAACATGTAAGCGTATAAAGGTCATACGTATAATATGTATAACTTTATACATTTAAAATAAAATAAAATAAATGTAAGATTACTATGACACAGAACGAAAGGTTGTAATCACACAGTAATCCAAGTAATTCTTACATTTCTATGAAATATTATTGTACGATTAAAACTTTTATTGAATTTTCTGTCACTAAGAACAGTCAAATTATAATTCATGCGTTGATAAGATAAATACGCATTTTATTATTCGATAGTTAATACAATGAACTTTGGACTAATAGGATAGCTATAATAATTATATCTTAATGTCATATATAATATCTTTTATAAACACGTGCCATGAGATAAATTATTTTCAACGATTAGAAATAATTTTAGTTTTAATTCTTTCTCTATTTAAATTTCTATATTAGACATATAAAGAATTATATCCTTTATGTTAAAAAGTGGTTAATTAAAACTTATTAACAATCTTTTTCTAATTTTTTGGAAAATATTTCTATTAATATTACTAATCAATTATCAAGAAGTTACATTATAATATTGTATTATATTTACAATTAACAAAATAATAATAATTATTCGTGTATTCTTATTATTTATATTTCTTTAATATAAATTACTTTTAAATATTTATTAAAGGAAAATAATTTTAAAAATCATTATTTCTTTTTTCTAATATAACTATTAATAAAAAGCAAGAAATTTTGTAATCTATTTTGTTATAAGGCAATCATCAGGACAACCGATTATTGGCACACATACTTTGTTTTTTATTTATCGAGTAAAATTCAATTTACTCTTAAGTTAATTTTTGTGTTTCTTAAATATATATATATATAAAATACAGAATAAAATTACGAAAAGAGTTATACTATTAATTATACTATTTTAATACATACATGGATTAAAATAGAGAAATATATAATAACGATTATCAATTAATATCTACATCAATGCTATTTGTTTGTACATAAACTATTTTTGGAAAACATAGAAAGTAAGATAAAAAGTTTCTTCTAGCAAGATTTCAATAAGAATACATTCTATGCTTACAAGAGAGAGATCGTTTTAATTAACTATTACAAACAATTTTATCATTTTTCTTCTATTTGTTCACTAATACCTGCTTGTTTAGCAAACTCCAATCCCTGCAAATAATTTGATTATAAATATTATCTTTATTTCTTTTTAATTAATAACTTAAAAATCTGGGATTAAAATTTCTTTATTATTAAGTATTCTTCTATACTTACACATATGTAAACATTATGCATTTGTTCAGCTGCTTGTGCTGACGAAAAGACTGCTTTCAAAGTACGACTCGCAGGAGGCTCCAAAGCATGATCGATGGCAGTCCAAATGCATGTTTTATCATCGAGCTTTAATATTTACAATATTTTAAATAATATATTGTTTACAACAAAATGATTTATTACTCTTTCAATAAAATTTCTATATATTTTATATATTTATCTAAATAAAAATCAAATTTATATATATATATTACCGTCATTTGTGTGGACATAGAAATTATCGTATTACTCAAACATTCTCCAGTTTCATCAGCCTTTAATATTATTTTTTCACCAAAAATATTTGAATCGTAGTATACTGTTAATGTTCCTAAACCTATTCGTACCCATGGAGGAGGGCTTCCATAGATTATAGAAAGTCTATTATATAATGTATGAGTATATAACGTTGCTCTTTTTTCAAATAGTATTGAATCTTCATCGTCATCTTCAACATCCTCTTGTTCATCAATTTTATCATCAAACTCTTCAACACATTCTTCTTCATCTTGTACAATTTCACTGTTATATTTGGTATCTATATAACAAATATAGATGTATATAAAAACAAAGATATAAAAAAATCTATTATTATATTTAATTATAATAAAATTCTGATTATATTACTGTACACTTAATGAATGAAATCAAAAATAATTATATTTTATTTCAATATACCATGAACAATCATAACATAATTCACAATTTGTATGTATTTATAAAATCATATTTTATATTTACTATTTCTTACTGTAAATGAATCTAAGAGAGTATAAACGAAGATATTTTTTTGTTTTAATTGATTATAAATTGAGTAAAGATAACATTTTTAAACTTACATAATATAATAAAATAAATAAATTGTATATCATTATATAAAGAATAAGTATTGACAAGGTTAATGTTATTAAAAAATTTTTTATTATTTAGTGCATAATTTTTAAAGACCATGTGATCATAAACCACTTGTGATCTATTTTCCAAGACTTTCATAAATTAACATTTTTACTTAATTGTTGTTATTATCATTATTATTATTATTATATCTCAATACAGTATGTTATAAATGAAAAACCTTATTTTAAAAGACAATGGTAAAATATAAAACGTAAAATTTGGAAAATTACAAAAGATAATAAATGAATGAAAAAATAAAAGCAAACAAAAAATAAAATTCTGAATGAGAAAAAATAATACATTATAAATGAAAATATTTAAAATATAAATACGATGGTTATTAAATAACGTTGACTATAGTTGTTATATAATTACAAATAATCTTTCATTAAATATTGTACTTAATTATATTACATATTCATAATATCTTTCATTTATTTTTGACCTATACAAATAATAATATTGGTTTAATATTAACCAAAAAAATGTTACATTTATTTATCCATATATATATCATAGCCAATTTAATACAAAACATATTTATTTATTTACTGGAAAAAGAAACTATCTATAAAAAATTATAATCGGTCCATAATTAATACAAACATTAAATATATAGTGTATTGATCAAATGAATTTCTTAAATTAAAATAATATTTTGTGCAACTTTTGATATGAAAGTTATATATTAAATGTAAAAATGCATTTTCATAGCTCTCTTATAATATAATATAATTTTATAATATTTTCTTCTACAATATTCAAACTAAAAATGAAATAATTATATTATATTAATGAATATATATATACGGGAACAATTTTCTATTGCTTATTAAAAATATATATTTTTACTACGGATTTGTTTGGTAAGAAATTAAATAATTTCAAAATGAAATGAAAATTTTGCAAAAGTATTTTATACAACAAAAGGAATCGAAAAAATTGTGCAAGCTGCCTATAAAAAAAAAATAAAACAATAAACTTTTGTAAATATATTTCCAATGCGCAAATCATCAATTCAAATAAAGCATTAATATGTATTTTTACATTTTTTATATACACTTACATTTACAGCAATGTTAAACAATCAATGTTTCACAGGAAAGGTGTATAACTCAAATTATAAAATTAAATATATTCTTATACATGTATAAATGTAATTTTTAAAGAATATTACATAATAAAAAAAGAAAAATAGAAGGGAACAAAAATATTTCAATTTCATGCAGTAAAAAAGTTTTCATTATGAACATCGGTAATGACTAATAATCAAAAAAAAAAAAAGAACATTAGCTACCTTGTACGTTTTGTCTTTCACGTAGTGTTTGTTGTACATCGTCAATAATTTCCTTAAATTGTACAGCCAATTCTGGTGTCTTAAATTTAACTGCAAGTTCTTCAACTGTTGGAGGATCTTCTGCGTGATTCATACCTGCCCATACCCATGCTCGATTCGATGTAATAAGAGGACGAAATTCTGTATCTTGGGTAATTAGAAAATTACATACAACTTTATAAACTTGTTCTCTACGTAATAATAATCGATATGTTTCATATTGGCCATGATACAAAATTTTCATTTCTCCGACTCCTCTTTCTTTCCATTCTTTCGTAGCACTATCGTATCTATATAACTTGGCTCTATTGCAAAATTCTGCAAACACATTTATAATGAGAGAATATGATATTATTTTTAGATATAAATAAGATCAAATAGATAAGTAAGCTTAAATCGAAATAATTACTTTTTATTTCATCTTCTTCGCCAGTTCGTACTTCAATAGCATCTGGTAATGGAATAATAGGTTCAAAATGTGGATCATGTTCCTGATCGTTTTCATTTTCATTGCCCTCATCTTCATCATTATCATCTTTTTTATTTGTATCTGATTGGTTTTGTTTTAATTCTGTTTTTCCTGAAATCGATGCTGTTGTTTTAGAACTAAATACAGATGAACCAATCCCAGCGAAAGAAAATGTTGGATCTGTTGAAGAGAAAATGATATAGTATATTGTAATATTTTCTTTACTTTATTTTTTTTTTTTAAATAATAATATAACATTAATTTATACCTTGTTTAAAAGCTTCCGTTGGTGGAGCTTTCTGGGCTAATGCAGAAAATGTTAAATTACTTTGCATAAAGAAAGCAGGAGCATCATCTTCTTTCTTGGAAGTGTCTTCTGCTACTGTAGAATCAGTTGTACCAAAGGACAAATTACTTGAAAATGGTGCTGGAGTATCAAATATTGATGTAGTGTTTTTTGTTTTCGAAATAGGTGGATTTGCTATTATACTAGGTGTCGTGCCAAATATTGTTCCTGAAGTAGTAGTACCAGTAGTTGCAGATAAATTACTAAATGTATTTGTAAATGTTAATGACGAACTACTTCCTGTCGTGTTTAAAAGTGATTTTGTTGATCCTGTATCCGCTGGTTTTGATATACTTTCAAAAACCTTCTCAGGTGCCCCAAATGTATTGTAGGAAGCTGTAGGAGCTGTAGTTCCAAATGTAGGACCTGCAGTTCCAAATGTAGGAGCAGAAGTTCCAAATGTAGGAGGAGCTGAAGTTCCAAATGTAGGAGGAGCTGAAGTTCCAAATGTAGGAGGAGTTGAAGCTCCAAATGTAGGAGGAGTTGAAGTTCCAAATGTAGGAGGAGTTGAAGTTCCAAATGTAGGAGGGGCTGAAGTTCCAAATGTAGGAGGAGCTGAAGTTCCAAATATAGGAGCTGAAGCTCCAGTAGTAGGAAGATTAAATTGTGGCATGTTAAGTATTTTTCCATGAGAACTAGAAAAACTACTGGATCGTTGATCTGCACTGGTTGGTTCACAAATTTTTACATTACTATTGCCAAACCATTTGAATAACGTACTATTTTGGTCCTCTGTAGGTTTATTAGACTGACCAATTGATTCATTTATTGTCGCTTGAGAAGGTGGTGGTACTCCAAATATAAAACCAGTTGATTTTTTGTCATTCGAAATAGTAGATTTGTTCTCTCCAAAGGATAATGAAGCAGCACTGAATATATTAGAAGTAGTAGTTGTATTTGGTTTAACGATAGCTGTGTTACTTATTGCATCAGTATTATCTGATTGTTTCATAAATGAAATTCTAGGAGACGCGTTTGTTTGATCTTTCTCATTTCCATTATCTGAAGTTTTAATTTCACTAATTTTTGAATTTAGATTCGTAGGAATAGTATATGTCTTTGAAGCTGAGATCGTTGAATCTGAAGTTGTTACTGTAGTCTTTAATTCTCCTTGGGATTGCGAATCTTCAATCGGGGGTGTTAATAAATCTCTGCATCCTACACATCCTGGACAATCCTCCTTTTGCTTGTAAGCATAGAAGTTCTCTGGCAGTTTTAATTTTAAAGCAGCAGCTTTTTCTTCAGGTGTAACTTTAAATTCATATACAACTTGAATATCTTGAGAAGGCTTTGCTATTTGTTGTTGTTCTTGCTCATTTTGAATGGTTATATTATTTGACGATAAATTATCTGATTCTCTGGCATTGTCAATAGCTTCTTTAAAATCAGCCGCAATTTCTGAAGTTTTAAAACGACACGCAAATTGCATGTACTCAATTTCTCCTTCACTGTAATCAGCAGCATTCCACATCCAAGTTTTTTCATCTTTCAGTTTAAATTCTACTTCAGGCAAAAGACAATGATTTAAGCATAACTTCAATACTTGATCTCGTCTCATTATCAGTCTCAATTTTTTAGTTTGATTATGTCTTAACAATTTAATATCACCCAATCCACGTTCTTTCCATTCTTTAGCTGCAGAATCATACCTGAATAATTTAGCTCTATGGCTATAAAGTATTTCCTCGTCTTCTTCCCCAGTTTTAACTTCTATCTCGTCTGGCATTGGAATAATCGGTGAAAAATGTATGTCATCGCTTTCAACAACTTCTTCGTCGCTTGTTTCTCCTCCGCCAGGTGATTTTGCGGGTGATTTGGCTGTAAAATTAAATCCAAAAGATTTTCCAGGAGAACCAAATACAAATTGTGTTGTACCTTGGGGCGGTTGAATACTTGGCGATTGTGGCGTTCCTCCAAATATGCTTTTTGCATCTGTACTAGATTTTATTCCTGCATTAGGTTGTACTTTATTTGCAGACTCATCTTTACCCGTTTCTAATAATTTGTTCAATCGGAATGTAAATCCTCCGCTTGTATCCTTAGTAGATTCTTGAGGAATACCAAAAGTAAATGTAGATTTTGATTCAGAAGATATCGAACCTACATCGAAACCACCTGTTTTTCGTTTAGGTGGCATCGATGGATCTTTAGGACTATCACAGGCAACACAATAATTATTTGTTTCCAAATTTGAAACATAACATGTTTTGCATTCCCATGAACCAGAAGGTTTTTTGAATAGCTGAGAAAGTGGCACTTGTTGAGTAGATCCAACTGTGGACTCAACTGTTCCAGTAGTAGGAGGTGCATTAGAAGTTGCAAATGGAGAAGATGTTTCGCATGCTAAACATTTTGATTGTTTACCATCATTTATAGTATAACATGCATTACATTCCCAAGATCCTGGAGGAGGTTTAAATAATTCTGCTAAAGGTACTTGTTTATTTTCTGCATTTACATTGTTACTTCCATTCGAAGTTTCAGATGTTTTCTTTTTCTGCTGATCGTTTATAATAATATCATAAAATTGTAATGCATGTTCTGGACTTTTAAACATTAAAGAATACGATTCCAATTTATTTTCTCCTGTAGCATCAAAAACTATCCAAGTAATTAAATTTTTNGAAGTTGCAAATGGAGAAGATGTTTCGCATGCTAAACATTTTGATTGTTTACCATCATTTATAGTATAACATGCATTACATTCCCAAGATCCTGGAGGAGGTTTAAATAATTCTGCTAAAGGTACTTGTTTATTTTCTGCATTTACATTGTTACTTCCATTCGAAGTTTCAGATGTTTTCTTTTTCTGCTGATCGTTTATAATAATATCATAAAATTGTAATGCATGTTCTGGACTTTTAAACATTAAAGAATACGATTCCAATTTATTTTCTCCTGTAGCATCAAAAACTATCCAAGTAATTAAATTTTTGTTAATAGGTTTAATATTAAATTTCATTTCTGGTAATACATGTTGATTATATATAATAGCTTTGGACTCATCTTCCGTATGCATCAATAATTTCAAGTTTCCTTTTTTTACATTCAATATAATTTTCATCTGCCCAGCACCTTTATTCTCCCAATTTTTATTATCTTTGTATTGTCGCTGAAGATTTGCTTTTTGTTCAAATAAAACTTTTGTCTCGTCTTCTTCTTGGCTAGGTAATTCAGATTTTTGAATGATACCGCTTGCCGTAGTTGTGACGTTTAATATTGGAGGTGCAGGTGCATGTGGTCTTCTCAATGAGACACGAGATGCCGAAGTTGTAGAAACAATTGCTGCTGTTTGAGACGTAGTAACTGTAGTTACATCGCGTACACCAGTAGGTTCAGAATATGGAGAAGAAAGTGTGCTTGGTTTTAAGAAAGTAAAAGTAGTTGCTTGTGTTGTCACAGGTGTATAAACATTTTTTGATGATGTAGGAGTGACTGGAGTCTCAACTGTTTTATTAAATTCGGTTGGTTTATTGAATGAAAAACCTACAAATGGACTTACTTTTGGTGTTTCATTTTGTTTTTGAACCGAATTTTCTACTCCACTAGAAACCGTTTGAATAATCGGCTTTAAGCTGAAAGAAAATCCACCAACAATTGTTGTTGTTGTCGTTATCGTTGGAGCAGGTTTTTCTTTATCTAATGACACATTATTAACGACTGTTGAAGATGATAAATTATTTTCCTCTTCCGGAACTTTAACAGTCGTCGTGATAGATTTATTATCATTTTCATTAATTACTTTTTCATTTATAGATGATAAGCTGGCTCTAGCATCATCGAAATGTTGTTTGAACGAGAGAGCTTCTTCAGCAGTTTTGAATCTTATACAAAGTCTTTCAACTTTAACTTCTTCGTCTGCAAAATCATTTGCAACCCAAATCCAAGCTCTGTTAGTATTTGGCATACTTGTTAATTCCATGTCGGGTCTTAACATATGATTTGCACAGATTTTTAAAACTTGTTCTCTGCGCATCAACAAACGAACTTTACCTTCTGCATTTCGTAATAATTTAACATTTCCAATGCCACGTTCTTTCCATTCTTTATCGACAAAACGGAAAAGTTTCGCACGCGCACAATATAAAGTAGTTTCGTCTTCCTCGCCTGTTTTTACTTTAACTTCAGCAGGTAATGGTATAACTGGAACAAAATCTGGTATTGGATCATGTTCTGGTTCGTGAATTAATTCGGTAGAACTATTAGGCGAAATATTTGAGTATAATTCAACATTATTGCTCTTTGGTATTTCGGATAAAGAAATACTTGCTGGCGTTGATATAAGTGTCGTAGACAGGGGTGGTAAATTAACAGTCGTTGGAATAGTTGCTTGAGATGGCATAGAAATTTGATAACAATGTGGAACATTTTGTGCTTCTATAGTAGATGTAATATTTGAAGTATTTCCCATTCTATATTGAGCAGGTATAGTAACACTCAAAGTAGGTTGCACCAATGGTACTGTAGTTGGTAATGTATCTGAAGTAGTTATTACAACATTAACTGGTGGAAGTTTCTTACTAGAAGTATCTTTTACTAAAGATTGAGGCTTTGTCGCTTCGACTTTCTGCATTGGCATTTGTAATGGTACATTTGTTTGAGGTGTTATAAGATCAGTCAATTGAGTTGCCAATCTTGATGCAGCAAAAAGACCTTGTTGCAACATGTCTGGTACTTTAGGTCGATTAGGATATAATACAGGCATCGGATAAACACTCGGTGGATATAACGGTGGAGGAATTGCTTGTGCATTTGGATCAGTAAATGGTATTGTTCCTTGATAATAACCTTGAAAAGCTGTTGCTGGTGGGTACACTAATGGTGAATAAGGATGTCTATGAGATGGTGGAAAGATGTTTCCAGGAATAGCAGATGCTTGAGCTGACTGATTGGTGGTATAATTTATATCACCGTAATCTTCTTCCCCAAGAACATATAAATCATCTTCTATATTAGAGTTGAAGTTAGTTGGTTGAATACGTGGTGGTAGTAGTTGTTGCTGTTGTTGTTGTTGTTGTTGTTGTTGTTGTTGTTGTTGTTGTTGCTGTTGTTGTTGCTGTTGCTGTTGTTGTTGCTGTTGCTGCTGTTGTTGTTGCTGTTGCTGCTGTTGTTTTTGAAAATCTTTTCTTAACTCTGCTATTCCTTTAGTTAATTCATCTATCTTTTCCATTATAGTTTTATTTTGTTCCACGACTGTTTGCATAACAGTATCTTTAGCATGTATCATTTGACGTATCTGAGCATCAAGCCGTTCAGGACTTGGGCGTGCTTCCTAAAAATATAAATTGTTTTAAAAACTACCTTTTCTACCGTTTCTATTGGAAAAACTACGTTTTTTCCATAAATAATTAAATATATATAAATGATTAAATTTACTGTGCGATTTCTTGATAACTCCATAATATCTTGATTTTGTGCTCTACAAGGTGTACTAGATTGTTTTGGTGTACGATGGGTATACTTTTGTGGTGTACTTAATATATTCGCAGGAGTGCTTAATCCAGGTAACGTGGATATAGGTACAGTCGTTATAGGTTGATCAATGCCACTATGTTCAGGTGAATAACTTTCATCCGATAGAACATCACAATCATTTCTATTTACTGCAAGATATAATTGAAATAAAATATTTAAAAAAAAATAAAAAAGAAAATATTTTATTTAAATGTAAATAATATATAAATAATATATAAATATAAAATCTTATTTCAAACTCACAATCTCCTCGTGATATATCTGGATCAATCCTTTTTAATTCATTTTCTATAGCTGAAATATGTAAGGACAGCTCAGAATCTAATGGTTGGTTCAAATTCATTCCTGGACTACGTAATCGATCTAAAGTAAGATAATAACAATTTCTAGCTTTGGAAAGCAATATGATATGCTGTGATCTCAGTTCTGATGTTAAGCATTCCCTAGGCTTAGAACCAACTATCTCATCAGCAAGTGTTTTATAAATCTATTTTCAAAACAAAAAAAAATTACACATTTTCGTTTTGAATAAATTAATAAGAAAAAGTTTTAAAAAAATAAAAATAAAAAGAAATAAAATAAAAACAAAAATCTTACTTGTCCTTGCTGAAATGTAGCTTCTGGGCATTTCAATATTTGCAATGCATCAATAGCCTCTTCATATTGTTTATTACGGACAAAGCGTTGGGCTAAAAGTAATCTACCTTCTTCCAAAGAATTAGTTAATTCTGTATTACTCATGTTCTTTCTGTTAATATATAAGCACAGTTAAACATAGTTTAAAATGTTTAAAATGAATAAACAATATTTTGATTAGATTAAACAACACCTTACCCTTCATAATTAAACAATTTTGAATTAGTTATACGTATAGTTTGATTATTTTGCAATCTTTCAAGAAGAGGTATAACAGCTGACCAATAAAGTTCACTTCGAGTTTCTAAGGCAGCAATGTCAGGATGCTCTTGATCTTTTTCTTTTAATATTTTAACCTAAGTTAACATAGCACATACATATATTTGTATATATTATATTATAAAACTACATTATCAGATATTTTTAATAGAAATTTAATGCGAGTTTATTTAAAAAGAAAAATAATAATTATTATTTACCCTATGATGAAATAATCGTGCTAAATGTACTAAAATTACTGGATGCAGACCATGATTGCCGATACAACGAACAGTTTCTAAACCTTGTCGTAATGTTTGTCTAATTTCTCCTAAATCTCCTTCTAATGTCTCTTTTCTGGAATACATTTTATATGCATATGACCACCTACGAAAAAGAAGTATCTTTTATTTAAATATAAATCCACACACAAAAATTTATTAATAAATATATAAAGAAAGAAAATGGTTAATACCATTTCTCTTGAGTAGATGTACAAAGGGAACTAGTTAAATCTGCTGGTAGAGTTGGAAGTCTTTCTCGAGTTATGAAACCTCTTTGTTGCTGTTCTTCAACTACTACAGCAGCACATAAAACTAAAAATTATTTTATATTATAAATATGTCTTGTTTCAATTATATTATCATATTAATAATAAAAACTATAAGTAATATAGAATAATGTTAGTATATGTTTATTTCAAATACTAACCTGCAGCATTTAAAAATGCATCAATGTCTAATTTACATAACGTATCAGGAGTAGGTTGATTTAAATTATTAACAGAAAATTGCAAATCTGAGAATACATGAGAATACTGTTGTGGATATATCTGATCATTCTTCTGAGTATTTTGAAGTCGATTTCTAATACCGAGCCAAACATGATGATGTAAAGAATCTGGCCATACTTCTTCGGAATCTGAAATAAAACTTAATTGAAATAATTTGATATCAAATAATATATTTAATCCAAATTAAGAAATAATCAAATATATACCTTCATTGTAACGTTTTAATTCATTTGGTAAGCATAAATGAAGGGGTGGATTACAAGTTGAATGATTGCAAAAATGTGAAGTTCTTATAAGATTTTGATATAGTTTGGATACAAAAATTCTCTGAAAATTTATATACATACATATATATTTATATAATTATAAATATATGAATAAGAAATAAATTAAAGATATAAAAATGAAATATTCATAATACCTGATAAATTCTTTCTCTCCATGCATCTGTGTAGAGAAATGTATCAATTTTATTCATCAACTTCTTGACATTATTTTTTGCACAATCCTGAAGAACATTACCTAAACGAGATAAAATGTTTTAGAAAAATAACTCTCATATATTATACTCTTAAATTATAAATAAATAAATAATTAATGCGTAAAACATATACCAGCCTGACTACATCTGTATGATCCTTCTCTACTCCATACTGGAACTAAATTTTTAAATTGTTCTTTTCCATGAACAATCCATGAAGCTGTCGTATCCATAGGATGTATATGTAATGCAAATAAAAATAAAACTGAACAAAGTCTGCTTGTTTCTTCCCAACTGCCTTGTTCTCTTTTAGTTTTGCGTAATAACAAACAGGCTAAATGAAAATGTAATTGACCCCACATATGTGTTAACATTTCTTCAGTGTACATTGAATAACAAGAGATATTCCGTGATTTAAATTCGTTCAAAGCTTGATCAAAACTGAAAAATAAAATAAAAGATGCAACATATAAAATAACGACACATTTGAAAAGAATTTATAAAATATTAATATTATATTATACAATAACTTTTAATTAAGATAATTTTAATCACAAATAAAATATTGTTTCAATATTATTAGATTGACCGAAAAGTAATGTCGTTTCTGTGCATATCAATATTTGTTTATCATTTATCAGCCAATCAAAGTCTACTTCTAAGTCGTGCCAAAGAAAAAAATAAATAATGACATTGCTTTCAGTCCACCTAATATTTTTAATTAAATGTTAATTCATTTTTATATATCAAAACATACTTGAATATTGCTTGCATTGCTTCGGGTATTGTTTTAGTTATTTCATTGGTGTTTTCCTTCAAAGAAAGTGCTGCATATCTTTCTAATGTCGATATATAAAAAACCCAAAATGACCAATCATCTAGTTTGTTCTTTTTAAATTTTCCTAACAACTCGACAAGCGATTGATACCAGATAATGCTGTTTCTGTGACAATATGTTGCTTCAACATTAGCGGCATGATTATAAGCATCTTCCAATCTCTGCTTAGTTATATAATATTTAATTAATTTAACACGCAGTTCCACGTCTGTTGGTTTAATGGATAATTCAGCTATAAGAAATATATAACGAATGATATTAAAATATTACACACTATAGAGTTACATTTTATCTTTCTTTTTTTAATCTATTTAAATAGATAATTAATTAAATACTTACATGTAATTAAAGCTTCAAGATCCTCGCTACAGTCATTAGGTCTTTCTGCGGTTAACATTTTTTCTTTTAATTTAAAAATTACAGGATGATGTGGATATGGTTTTTCGGCTCTCTTTACCCAATATCTGATACGATTAACATCTGTATCAGTATCCATATCCTCCAATAATTCACAAACTAATATACATAATATATTAATTATTATTATTATTATTATTATTAATTTCTACTTTCTATTGGGTATGTTATATTAACCATAATCATATGGTGAAATTAATAGTACTAATCAACATCTACATATGTGTAAAATTTCAACAAAATCCAAGATGGTGTATGAGACCTTGTATGTATACAATTACTCTTTAATTTATAATCATATACCTTTTAAAACTAAATTATTTTGACTTCCATCTAATCCAAGAGACATTTTATATTGATTAATTGCTGCTTCTTTATCCCCTAATGCTTCAAGAATTTGACCTAATAACATATGTGCGCTTGCTGATTCTTCTCTTACTTCCAAATAAGAAGATACATATCTCTTGGCAGATTCGTAATCTCCAACTTGATAATATAATTTTGCTATACTATAACAACGGTATGGTTTCTGTAAATTAATACAAAATATGATGTATTACATAGGCTCAAATAGTGTGTGTGTGTGTGCATCCATAATTATCTTTAAGTATAAAATATTAAGTATAAAAAGTTAATTAAGAAAAAGGAAGAAACTTATAGGACAACTTAATATATTAAGTGGACCTAATATAAAATAAATCTTTCATTAACTATTATACGCACAGAACATTAAAATCCTTTATTATATTATTCAGAAAAATATCTAGAAAAGTAGCAAAGATCTTATAAAAAAGATGACCTTGAAATAATAAATTTTTTTCAAAAGGGAAACAATTTTTATTTGGAAATAATTTTCGGGAAATATTAAATGTAGATAAATAAATAAATAAATAAATAAAACAGAAAGAGGGAAATAATAATTTGATATATTTTTGAAAATGATGTGTTATTGGTACATGTGATAACGTTAAAGGAACATCACACTTGTTCAGGAGATTTACAGGTTATGATGAAGATTCATATACAAGATACTATATCATGTTTAAAAGATCAATACGTTGTAATTAAGTATATTAACAAAAAAAAAAAAGATCGTGGTTAAATACGTTAAATATTAAAATATTAGTTGATGCGGTTACAAAAATAATGATAATATTTCATTGGAAAAAGTAAATCGGTTAAAAATATTAAAACCGCGCGCTAGAAACGTGACAAAACGGTCATTTATTTCATATACATGGTCTCCCAATCTTTCTCTCTCTCTTTCTCTTTGCGTCAAGAAAAAACAAGCCATACCTCATTGTCATCTTTGAGTTTACGAAAAATATCTTGAACGTGTCGGTCAACGTCTTTTTTAGACCGAAACATGTTTCTGGTCACTAAAATACACAATTATTTTCACAAAATTGCGACAGATTACTTTAATATAACACTTTTATTACAAGGTGTATAGTTCAAAAACACTAAAAAAAAACCCTTAATTCGCGAGGTGCCGCTTTCTACAACGTAAAATCTCCTCTTTCAAACGGTTATCAATGATACCACAATAAAGAAATTAAATATCACTAATATCGCGTACTCCTCCTCATGTTGATCTAGAAATATTTACTAGAATTCTAGTGATATTGTCCAACGTTCATGAATATAAGCTTTATTTCTTTTTCCTATTTTTTTTTTTTTAAATAATTACTAACTTTGTATTCCTATTTTTTTTTTGTAATAAGTTATAATTATAGATTATATATCATTAAGATTTATACATTTTATTTAATCATATTTGTTATATTTCATATAATCTTTGTAATATTTAATCGATATTTAACATTTTGTTGTTTAACAAATGAATCTTTTTTTTTTGGATCTTTTCAAAAAGTGACTCACAACCTTCCTATGGTTCAGATAATGTAATTTTTATTTTTATTGAAGTTATATTATATATATATAGTAAATAAATAGATACTATTTATTGATTTTAGATTTGTTTAGTCAAGTATTGGTAACTTTATCTTATAAATAGATTTAAATAAGAAATGAAAATGAAAATATCATGATATTTCATTTGCGAACCACTGTGTGACTCAATCTTCTATATATACATATATTAGTCAAGCGAGGAATATAATATTTAACCCAATATATAACATATTGAATGAAATTCTTAATAAAATAATTTTCAAAAATTTCTTTAATAATTATAAAATATATATTATATCTTAAGAATATTATATTTATTTCAAAAAATAGGATATAATATATCGCAACTTGATTAGTTTGTATTAGACAGATCAATTGTTCGAAGTTAACTGGTTAAAATAAAACTTGAAAGAAATATTTATTAAGTAAATGATAGAAATAATAAAAATTAATTTTAAAAGAAAAATTATTATTGGTATATTTTTTAAAACGTTTTTAGAACGATTGAGTGAATAAAATGAAATCGTAAAAAAAATAGTCTCTCATTTGATTCACCAATGCAATGGCGAACTTCCGTTTCCAGTGTCATTGGATTGCTACCCTCCATAGGTGAGAGTAGTGTTAAAGTTTCTCAGTAATTCTCGTAATTTTTCAACAGGATATCGCAAGAAAATCGTTTTGAAGGTAACTAAATTATATTCTAAGTACTGTTTTATTGCAGATGGCTGATCATCGAGAAGATAACCTTGGATTCACGGGAGCTTCACTAATCGTTGATCTAATGTGAAGTACAAATTAAAGAGAAAGTGAGAGACCTAAGCTAACTAGGTCCTCGCGTCTCATTTTTTTTTTTTCATTTATAAGAAATATTAAGTTTCTTATGCATCGTAGAAAATATGTTTTTCATAATAAGGATATCTTAAATCAGAAAATGTGAGTGACTATACCTATTGTCCAGAAATGTTAACATGTTGATATATATATAATCATTTTGTTTCATTTTGCAACTCTATAACAAAAAGGGTGGGGCATCCATTTTTTTTTCTCGTACGACGCACATATATTCTCTCGATAATAAAGAAGAAAATGATTCATTACGGAAGTTATCAAAATCTTGTTAGATTTTAAACATCCATATCTTCATTGTGTTTTTAAATAGAAATAAAACGACCGAACAAACGAACAAAATAATTTCTAGACCAAAAAAAAAAAAGACAAAAAAATATTTCTATATAAAAGGTGCTGCTATATACCAATAAGTGACGTAACACGAAGGAAATTTAGAATATGTTATTTTATATTCGGGATTGAATAGTGCCAATTATAATCGTTTATAATTTATTCTAAAATTCTAAAATTCTAAAATAAGAAAAAAAAGAGGAAAAAAAGAGACAAAAAGTGTTAGAAAGTGTTCATTTCGAAAAATATATAAAATTCGGGAATTAGATTGAAATTTATATATATCTATCGACAAACAGTTTCGGCGTGATATAAATAGATTTAGTGACGCAGCGATAAGGTGGGGTCGCATCGATCATTGGTCAACGTAGTGTTAATATTGAAGATTTCATTGGTTGGCATCATATTTACCGATGGTGGGAGATGCGCAGAATGCTGCGCAACAAGCGTCTTGCCAGTTGGATACCGAGTATAAGCTACGTTGCTTGAGGTCCGTTTCACGTACTAGCGAGAACCGTAGTAGACGATTTTTCAAATATATATTTTGTATATATATATATTATGTATATATATATCCATTTAAATTATTTATCTCATTAAAAAGAATGATTATTCATTATACGATATTATACTAAAACTAAATTTATTAGGAAATACAATAATATTATTTCAATATTTTATATCGTGGTAGAAAAAGATCCATATGGTTAGACAGTATATAAGACCGATCCCAAGAAGATTTTGCTCTCACATACGCCAAAGGATTTTTTTTTCATATATTAAGGTAGCGATTAATAAACGTCGATAAATTATTCAATAGATTATTATTAATTAAGATAATAATCGTATTTAAGTCATACGTATATTCTTAGACTTTGTAATTTTGATTCTTTCTCCCGTTCAACAAAATGGCGGTGAAAACGAACGTTTGACTCGCCTATATGAATTCTCCAATGGTCTTTTTTTTCTTTCGTTTCAGGTATACAACATGTTTCTATGCTTGCTCTTTACAATACATTAATTCATTGAGGGCAACTACAAAATGGTGAGTCGATTTATATATATTTATAAGATTTATCGAGTGGTACGTGATTATTCAAGATGGTGGACAAAATTTCACTTATATAGCCTATATACATATATATATATATATATACGCGACACACACACACACGCGCGCGCGCGCGCTCGTGCCGGATGCACGGAATTTTATTTTATTTGGTATTAGAAAAGAAGTAGGGGTAAAGTGAATATTAGATCAATAACCTTCGTATCATTGATGTGTTATTGCAATTATATATATTAATTGTTTCTTTTTTAAATTCGATTAAATCGTTACACTTTTTTGTTCTATCGGTTAATTTATTATTGATATATATATATAAGTGTAGTAAAAAGAAATCCATTATTTTTACGTTTATTTCAAGCTTAAAATAATAAATGTATATATTATATTCTACTATAATTAAAAATACTTTAAATATATATATATATATATATATGTACTTTTTTTTATTATTTATTATTACTGTTTTATTTATTATTTTTTGTTTGTTCCTTTTTTTACAAATTAATTTGTAATTATTGATTTACGTATGAGTGTGTGTATATATATATATATATATGATATATTTTTAAATATTTTTTTACGATAGCATGTAAGACAACACACATGCATACAATTTGTGTATGATGTGAAAAAGAAAAACATGCAAGAGTAAATATAATAGACTTAAAACCATTGAATGGTTGTGATTGATAGACCATACTTACTGATATAAGTCTAACATTTTTTTTTTTTTTTTTTATTAAATAATTATATTTCTGATAAATATGTCGTTTATGATAAAGATAAAATAATTGAAATTGCATGTTGATAGTTACGTTGTAATATTTTGTTTATTTGACTTTGTTACATATTAAGATTATATGATTGATTAATTAGATGAACACGTTAAGTCGTTATATTTCTATGAAAAAGAAAAACAATATTAATAATAACAATGTTTGTTTCATTTACAGCCACGCATAGACCCATTATCACTACTTAAGTGTCTCAGTGTTTTACTGGGTTCGACGGGAGGTATCAAAAGTAAAGAAGAAGTTAATCGATTAGCTAATTTAATGACAAAATTTTCAAAAAAATTAGTCTCTAAATGCATTTATATTCAAATTTTAAAAACCACTAACACCGACCTACTTAGTCAGTAAGTAAAAAATATTTAATTTGTTTTTAATTATTTTTTAATCTATTAGGTGAAGTAAAAAAATTCTGAGCGTTTTTTCTCTTTATTTCGACGATTAAAACGCTCAGAACTTTTTACCTATTATTAAATATTTATTAAAGTATATATCATAAAATATAATACAATAGAACCTCGATTATTCGAATTTTCCTCTTTATCCAATTATGTTCCTTTATACGAACTCCCTGATATTCGAACACATAATAGACAAATTTCAATCTTAAAATTGTAAACAAATCAATCATTTAGTATTTATACGAGCAAGTTTTATTATCGTTGCATAATGTCAGATAAAATTGTTTTGATTGATAATATATGAAAATCAAAGTCAGAAATATATCTATTCTATTATCAGAAAAATTCTCTTAACCGAACTGATCGGGGATGGAGAGAGACACGACTGTTCGGTTAATCGAGTTTCTATTTTATGCTCATATAGAAATAACATTTTCTAAATATTTATTTCTTTGATTGATCGATTGATATGTATATCCAATTGCTTGCTTATTAACGATAAGTATACATATAGCATGTCGAGACACACTTGTACTTACTTTATTGTATTCGTGCAAAATATAATTACATGCAAAAGTAAATAAGAAGACCCAAAACCATTGAACAGTTTTATTAAAAGAACTGTGCTTACTGATATGAGTCTTACATCTATATACTTATTAAAGTTTTTTATTTTTTGTTATTTTAAATTCTTAAATTTAGAAAATAATTTATCTTGGAAGAGATATTATCAAATGAATATATTATTTCATAGATTTATGGCTGCCGGTGGATGGAATCTTATTCATATGTGGCTAACTGATGGTATTCTTGCTAAAAACTGGGCATTAATTCAAGAACTTTTGGAACTTTTGTTACTATGTCCAGTGGATGTAGACAGGTTAAAAAGTAATAATTGCCCGAAACTTATTAAAGGTTTATCGAAAGAAGGAAGTCATCAAGGTGTTAGAATATCAGCTAGTCGTCTTGTTGAACAATGGCTGAAAATAGTGAAAGGCGAAGTTGCACCAAACACTGTACCCGCGCATATTATGATGCCGCCATTACATAATAATATTATTAGTACACCAGGTATAATAATTCAATCAGCTCAACAACAATCATCACAGCAACAACAACAACAACAGTATTCTATTAGCAGTGGTATACAAAAAAGTACAGACGATGTGGAAAGTGTTACTGTACATGTACAAGATCTACAATATAAACAAAGTCCACAGACCATTATTACAACAACACAAGCTCAACAGCAAGTGGACGAACAGCACGTACAAGAAAAACATCCTATGCAATTACAAGTTGTAACTAAATCACCACAAACCCAACTGCAACAACAATCTGGCCAATTTTCAACGAAAAAACAATCATTTGTTGTATTGTCTTCCCAATCGTCTGTTCCTGTATATAAAATAACAATAAGAGATGGGAAACAAGTTCTTACTAAAGTAGTAGAGACTGATGCTGCCAACATAAATAGTGTTTTAGCATCAAATAACACAAGCTTAGACATTAATGGAGAAGTAAAAGATACAGTGTTTACTTTAAAAGAGGATCAAGGTAAAAGAGACAATCTGAAGAGTAGTGAAGGAGGAGGAGGAGTGCACAGTGAACAAGACGATACGACAGAAGTGCAATCAGAACAATCCGATCATATTTCTAGTGAAGTGAAACAATCTACAATTAGTTCTAAGGACAGTATTGAAACAGTAATTAGTAAATCTAAAATTATAGAAAATAAAGATAATAAAGATATTGTTTCAAGTGATAGCAATAAATCTAGTGATAAAGAGAATCGAGATTCTCACAAAAAGGATGATAAAAAATCAAGTAGNGGAGAGAAAATTACGTATGCAACATGTGAAATTTCACGATTAGTTCTAGAATCCTTGCATGTTTTATAAATAACACACAACACACATACACACACACACACACCCTTCGTTTGAATTCGTGACGTAAAAAAGAAAGAAAAAAAAAAGTAAAGAACGATTTGTATTATTAGAAATAAACCTGCTATAGCAACGCGTCGTGAGTCCGTTTTCGAAGAAAAAAAAAAGAATTTTTTTTTTTACGGTGGTGGGTAAATTTAAAAAAAAAAATTATTGGAATATTGAAAAACTAACAAACGTGGACGATCCTAGGAGATTTTCTTACACGTGCGCGCGCGCTTATTCGAAATAAAATAATTTCTTGTATATACGTGTTTTTTTTATATTAATCGTTGCATCGATTATTAATTGACACCGGTTACTATTGTAATTATTATTACAAAAAAAAAAAATATGTAACTCTTTTAACACCGTACGCTGTGTAGATTCTGAATTATTCTTCATGATTCCTTTCTTATCTCGTTTTCTTGGCGGGAATTTGAATATATATATATTTATTGAAATAATATTAAACGATGAAGGGAAACTACTAATACTATTTTCGCATGTCCTTCGTGTATATAAAAGAATACTACTCGCGTTTTATATTTTAGCAAGGATTATTATATTTATCAAAGGGCCTTGCCAAAATAAAAAAAAGAAATAAAGTTGTGTATGTAGGAAGTGGAATAAAAAAGAACCACGATGTATATATAGCATAATATTCGTATTAATATCGTCATAGTTGCTTCGTCGTATTTTTCTTCTTCTTCTTCTTCTTCTTCTTCTTCTTCCTCTTCATATTCTTCTTATTATTCTTATTCTCTTATTTGTTATATTATTCTTTTGCTCCTCATCATCGTCGTATTATAAAAAGAAAAGGGGAAAATATTTTACAACGTGGTTACGCGGAAAGGGTGCAAAAAAAGGGGGCGGTTAAGAAGGGTGGAGAGGGAAAAAGAGTAGTAGAGTGGGGGTTGTTTTATAAGGTGGTGTTGTGCTTGTGTAGTATTGGTAGTGTGCAATATCGGCGCGATAAGGAATGCGCAATGACGTACTGCGCTTTCGGTTAGACTCGGAAAGTTCCGAAAGTAGACGAATGGGGTTTTTGCAGTGCTGTCGCGTCTCACTTCGTACTATTCCGTACCACGTGCGCGCGCGCACACGCATCTCATCATCAGCAGTGATTCTCATTCTCGCGCATTGTGTATACTTATTAATGAAAAATAATACTATATTTTATTCAAATATATTCTTATATTAGATAGCGAAAAGTAATGTCGTTTCTAGGCATATTCAATATTTGTTGTTTATCATTTATCAGCAAATTAGAGTCTACTTTTAAGTCGTGCCAAAGAAAAATAAATAACGATATTACTTTTCGGTTCACCTAATTTAAAAAAAAAAAAAACAAAAAAAAACTGTATATATATCGCATTTTCATAAGCGCTTAAATAATTGATTATTTTTTTTTTTTAGTATTTCAAAGGGGTTTTTCTTTTTCTTCCCTTTTTTTTAAGAGAATAAGAATATGGAATATTTAAATGGAATATGAAATGGAATATGAAATTTACGTGATCATCTTTTTTAGAAAGAAAATAGAATCCTTTATGAATAAAAGATTTCTATCTTTTTTTTTGTTATTATTGTTCTTTCTTTCTTTCTTTCGTTTTTATATGTAATAATTACGGAAGTAATTTTTATCAACTGCGTTTACTTTATATGTCAGTTATAAAAAAAAAAATTAGCCGTCTTACATGAATATTTACAAACATTATTAATTCTTCTGTTTGTATTTTAATAATATTGAATAATATTGTATGTAATAAGCGTTTATTATTACTTGTATTTTATTGATTTCAGTTAAATCTGATTCAAGGAACGACGTGTGGATTACAATAATCACAACGGTGTGTTAGGAACTCTTCAAAAAAAGAAAAAAAGGAAAATTGAAAGACGAAACGAAACTAAACGAAAATAAAAAAAAGAAGCCGATTTTGTAGAAGTAAGCACAGTGTTGTGCTTCTTGTTAAAAAACAATGTGCGTTTTTTTTTTTTTCAAGGTCAATTAATTGGTTTCTTTTTTTTAATTAAAAGTCAAGTTAAAATATTGTTAGAAATAATTTTTTTAATATATTTTTATTTTTATTCATCTCTTTATTTCGATCATTTATAAAAGTTTCTTATAGTTGCACAAGTATGGCTATAGAATATATATACCTATTTATAGGTATGATACCTCCTATATATATGTATATGCAACTATAAACTACCTATATATATATATATATTTATATATATTATTAGAGACATTATATATATTTATATATATATATATATATATATAAATAGTCACGTTAGTACAAATGTATAAAAAGTAGTGATATACTTTGTCATTGATTTATTTTGACAATAAATTAAAAAAGGAAAAATTTTTCAAAAGAAACAAGGTCAATTTTACTGGAAATGATAAATATTTCATTTTCATATAATATTAATTTACGAATGATCGATACTACTAATTAATCAATTATAATTAATCAGAGAATGTATTATTTCTCTTGAAAAAAATTTATACGAAAAAAAAAAAAGAAAAGAAAGTAATAATAACACGATTTTCCAATAAAAATTTTTTCGAATTAGATTTTCCTTCCTCATTGGGTAACTTCTCACGTGTTATTTAGAAAACAAAAGAAATTTAAACGAATAAGAAGTATTGTTTTCTGTATGCGCGTGCTCGTTCATCTGATCATATATATTACATACATATATATACGTACATACATATATATATATACATACTACATATATATTTATATGTGTATATATATATTAAATATATAATATACATACCGTATATATATTCTTATATATAGAATTCGTATATAATTTATCGTAAGCAGCTATGATAACACATTTACTTAGTGGAAACGTTTAATATAGCATTTTATATGTATATTAAAAATCTTACCATATATATATGAAACGAATTTTAATTATTTGAAAAAAACAAAAAAATCAAACAACTATAATTTTTAATAGTATTTAAACGAAAGTAATTTATTTACCGATTAATCATTAATCCAATATATTCATAAAAAAAAAAGAAAAAAAAAAAAGGATAAATCATTTCAAAAAGATTGATAAAAGTTAATTAATTCTTTATTGAACTTACTTGCGTTTTAATTCCATTCCAGCCTTATATTTTAATAATTCTGTGATAAAAGAAATAAAGATTGAGAGAGTGAGAGTAAAAGAATGAGTGAGTGAGTGAAAGAGAGAGAGAAAGAAAGAAAGAAAGAAAGAAAGAAAGAAAGAAAGAAAGAGAGAGAGAAAGAATGAATGAATGAGTGTATTCATCTATTTAATTGATTCATACGTAAATTGTCTTGGCAATAACAACAATAATAATATTAATAATAACATTAATAATAACATTAATAATAATATTAATAATAATATTAGAAAACAATATAAGAAATGCGATTTTTCAAACATATGTTAATAAAATGTTGAAAAAGTAAAATAATATTTCATATATATATAACTTTTTATTGATTCAACGAATATGTTTTTTTACCTTAAAGTTTTTTAGAAATTGATTATTTCTAAAAATATTAAATACACTAAACATTGAAGAACAAAGAAATAAAAAAAAAGAGACATTATATATATATATATATATTTATAAAAAAGCATATATATATTCTCATCGTTTATAGCTTTTACAAATTTGTTTTGTTTTTTTTTTATTTAAATACGCAAGAGAGAGAGAGAGAGATATATATATTAAAATTCTTATATTTCAATATACAAGACTCTAAAACTAATATCGTTGTAAATTTAATGAAATTGAATAATCTTTGATATCAAAGAACATTAAATGAAGTAAAACATTTTTGTTAGAAATTAAATTAATTTAATAATTCATTCAGGTTTTATTTACAAACATGTATAAATAACATGGAACGTTAGATAACACATTTTGCGCTTAACGTTTATTGATTACTTAAAATACGTCGAGTTTTTTTTTATTTCCTCGTATAAAATTTATTATTTTGATTAAAATAAAACTCGCGTTATCTTTTACGTAAATGTAGTTTAATTATTAAATGACAGTGATTATCGAATTATTAATACAGTATTTGTAGAGTAAAGAAATGAGTATTTTTTTTTTAATTTTTTTTTTTATTATTATTAATATATAATCGTTACACACAAACGTAACGTTTCGATTTATATACGAAAGTAATTTCGAATAATAACTAACTCTCTCGTAATTTTGTTTTTCTTATATTTTAACGTCTTATTGATATATTAAATAAATATTTACAATACAGAGTTATTAGAATTCGATGATTATTTCGATTAATTAAAAGGACATATCCATTGTTCGATTAGATTTAGATTTATTTGAATAAGCTTATATATGTGTGTATATATGTATTATATTGTTAAACAATTGTATCTATTTGATATGTAATAAAACAATTTTATTTTCCTTCTCACAATGATAAATAATAAAAAAATAATATATATATTAATATGAAATTTCTATTTAATTATTTTTTTCCAGATCACATCGAGATTATATGTATGAGAAAAGCACATAAAGAGAAAGAGATAAATTTTTTGATTTATAATTTATATTAATTGCATTATATATTATATTTGAATTAATTATATATATATTTAACTAAATATTTTGTTTTTCAAACAAAGAAAAAAGGAAAGAAAAAAACGTATGATATAATATTTTATTTATAGTAGTTGCAATTTTGAATGTTACAGCGATGATGCTACAAGAAAGTGATATGTTTATGGATGCCTTAACTGCATCAACAAAAAGTAAAGAACCGAGGAAACGAAAACGTAGAACTTCTATAACGAGGGAAGGTTCGTCAGATTCGAAAAAACAGGATTTAAGTATTTCGGATAATCGCGAAATTACACCACCACCTACTTCTCCATCGAGTAATGATGAAAAATCACCTGTTGTTCTCAAGCCTAATTTCAAGGTAATTTACATCCCTTACCAATTAACATCCTTCACATATAATTTACTTAACGCTATTTCTAACGATTATTTATCTCTTTTTATTCATTCTTTTTTTTTCTTTTCTTTTTCAATAACAAAATATATATCTTCTTATATTATATAGTAATATGTACCATCCAGATACAAAACTTTTATATACAATTGTTTTTCTGTATAATTATGAAGTAGAATTTGAAAATCATGTTAAATTGAAATTACTGGATCTTTTGATTAATTATGTTTCTTACCAATTATTAAAATCTTATAAAACAAATTTTATATATGAAATTTTTAACAATATTTTCCTTGGTTTTTGTTTATAATAGTTTTATCAAGATACGTTAGAAACTGAAGAGGATAAGGAGCAGAGAGATAAAGATAGTAACGACGAAGAAATGAAGAGGGATAAAGATGATATTATTGATAATCAAAAGGATAACAGAGATAACAACGATGATGATGGAAGCAGCAGTACGTATTTGTTTATTTACTCCATGATACAATGAAAGAAATTATTTATTTTATTATGTTTTCTTTTTCTTTTTGTACAAAATAAATAAACAATGAATATTTTGATAATATTTTAGCACCAACTCCAGAGGATGATACCGAAGAAACTAAAACATCCGCCGATTCACCGGAAGATGCATCTTCCGATGGTTTAGATTTATTGAAGAAAGAAATTATTCCATATCCTGAAATTCGTTATGTCGATGGTTTAAGAAGCGTTCTTTTATTGCAAAAACGTAAAGGTCCTAAAAAAACGTTAAAATGGAAGACGGATTTAGAATCTATACGTTATTTCGAATTGGATGAAACTGAAAGGGTAAACGTAACGAAAACTTTCACTGATATGAAACAAATGGAAAAACAGAACGAGAGGGAGGCATTCCAAATGGCAAGAAAATTAAGTAAGTTCAAGTGTTTTTTAATATTATTTATGATAAAAAGATAATATTATCTTAAAAAACATTAAAGATAAAATAAAATATATGTATATATTATTATTATTATTATTGTTATTGTTATTACAGGTAATGAAGATTTAATGGAAGAGAGAACACGATGGAAACCATTAATTCCTATTGATTTACCTCCAGCATTGGTGGAACCTGGTAAAGACAGTAGAGAAAAGGATATTCAATACGCTAGAGAAAAGGGGATCCTTCAAGCACTTTATTTCAATCGAAGCATGTAAGTTTATCGTTAGATAAATATTTATTGAGACAATCTAATTAATGATGGATTATTTAATGGAATAAAAATAAATAATTTTTTTCTTTATTGTTTTAACAGGATACCTGATTCAGCTGCAGAACCAGATGAAGAACGTCATCATATTATTACTGATCCTAAGATTATTCCTTTAGACGATTTAACGGGAAATAAGGAGAGTGAAAAAGACTTTACAAATATAACATGGCCAGAGCCAAAACCTCAATTACCCGCTCAACCTTCCACTATAACAAACTTCCATTATCCACCTTATTCCCATACTCCACAGCCAATGATGGCACCTGTTGGTCCACAGGGAACAATGAATCCAATACCTCAAATTCCTCAACAGATGATGCCTCCAACGCATATGGGGCAAATGGCACCTGAATTAGCAGGTCCAATACCCGCTGCTCCTAGTGGTGGCGGTGGTGGTGGTTGGAGAACGGGAGATGGAAAAGTAGTTGTACCCGATGTAGCAATGAATCCAATGGCAAGTATGCCCGCAACATTTCCTCAAGGAATGGAAAGTGGTCCAATGGTACCACCTGGTATGATGGGTCCACCACCGATGTATAATCAACAAGATGGTTATGGTATGATGGGGCCAGAAGATATGGGATTCAATAATATGAATCCAAATAATTTTCAAGGTCCACCGGGACCTATGTATGGTCCTGGTCCTGGTCCTGGCCCTAATTTCCAAGGTCCGAGAGGTCCAGTAGGTCCGATGCATGTTAGAGGTAGAGGTGGTCCTGGTCCTGGCTGGTATAGAGGTTGTGGTCCTGGTAGAGGAGGAGGTTGGAGAGGTGGCGGTGGTGGATGGAGAGGAAACGGTAAACAACCTCGCGTTTGCATGCAATTTACCAAAAATGGTTATTGTAGGGTAGGCGAGAAATGTCAGTACCTTCATCCTGGTGTTAATTGTCCACCATTTTGAAATGCTAATTAATCTTCATTGATTTATCTCCTCCTGTATGTGTCTATTGAATAAAGACACACTATCACTTCGACCAGAAGATGAAGATGATGAAGATAATGAAGAAAAAGAAGAAAAAAGAAACAACGATGACGCATCGTACGAGATTGAATCGTCGGAGAACTTCAAATTCGAAAAGAAAATCAATTACTTTAATTAAATATCGGGTTTTCTCCCTTTTTTTTTAAATGAAACTGCTAATAACAGTAAAATGAGATTTTAATTTATTATATCAATTTTTATTCTAGAATATTGATCAAATTTGAAATTTTTTTTTTTTCTCAACGAACAACAAAATTGTTTTCCTTGCATAATGACGTTATTATAATATTCCTGTATAATTTCATACAGAATTTAATTTACTGATGAACAGTATGTTGAATGAGGAACAGAACGGTTTTCTTCGAATATTCAAGTTCTCGGTACACATACACAGTATATATATATATCTCTTTTAATGATGAGAAAAGAGAGATTTAATATTTGAGAAAAAAATTATGCGAACCAAAAGATCATCCAATGTTTATTTATCGTGTAAGAAGTATTCTCTTATAAATTATATTTAAATTTCAACACACACACGTGTGCGCGTATAAAGCATCATTTTCGTGCATTCATTTAATTAATTACTCATCAGAGTTATTGATTTTTAAGAATAGTCATATAAACTTACGAGGTTTCTTCTCCTAGCTGCTGGCCAGTTAAAGGTTTCCGGATATTATTTTAACTGTTACACACATTCACTCATCTACAACGCACACACGTACATACATGCATACAAACATATATACAACTGTGCCCTAATAACTGAATCAATTAGCGCAAGGGCATTTTATAAATGACTATTCTTATAATATTCTTAAAACAAGGTCATCCAAAAAAAAAAAAACTTTTAAGGCTTGTTAAACAAGTTCTTTGCGTCTTCTACTTCATATTTATGAATTATTTTGAAGATAACTACAAATAATGAGATAAATCCAGGGAAATGAGTAAACGATATATACGTACAGATCCGTAATTGTGTTGTTTATCATTAGGTCTTCTTAAAAAAAAAAAAAAAAGGAAGCTAAGAATTCTAATACTGCCAGGTTGCAGTTGTAAAAACAAAAACAAGAAAAATGGGGATATATATGTATATATATTACCATTGCGAGAAGAAAAAGAAACGACAAAAGTCAAAAAAAAAACTTTAAGACTTATTATTCTACTTTTTGCATGCATTATCATTAACAATTTTCTCTATGACTTATAGATTTCTATCTTATAAAGAAAAAGAAATGGGGTAGGGGGGGATGGAATAATAATAATAAAAAATAAAAAAAAAAAATAAAATATGAAAAAAATAAAATAAAATAAAATTAAAAACGTTATAGCGCAATTGCTATAGAGAGAGTGGAGAAGGGAGAAGAAAGGGGGTACGGTATTTGAATCATATGTATGGCAGAACACCAAAAGTTCAAATAATGAATAATACTTTTATTATTAAGATTATCTTAAAAAACAAAATAATGTAATATAAATCTATATATATATATATATCTATATATATATATTTATATATATTTATATATACACGTACACTTACTCAAATATATATATATATCAGTTTTGTAAATATAGTTATTGTAAAATTTTGTATAAATTTTAAAAACGCGAGTTTGAGAATAAGTGTGAAAGGAAATTGTTAAAAATGAAAATAATATATGATTGTATAATAGTGAATCTGATAATATAAAAAAGTGCATATGAACATCATATATGTGAAAATGAGATATATATATATATATATCTATCAGTACTATATTTAGTGTATTAACACATTGTACACCGGTGGCATCTGAGACATTTAAAATCTGAGCGCTGGCACCCCCGCGTTTTCGCGTGGCCGGCGTACAATGAGTTAAGATGATAAAACGCATAAAGGATCTGCCTACAGCTCAGTGAAATATTATATTTACAATAGGATTGTAATTAAAAATTTTTTACGTATTAAGCGTAGTTACATTTTTTGTATATGGTTAAATCGTTATGTTTGTATATAAAACTTATATAATAAGACATCGGCTTCTGACAGAAATACATAAATCGTAAATATTTTTAAAAAAAGAAAGCATACTTGTCTATTTATTAATAACATTTTTAGCCAGACATTATTCATCGAACATAAAAGTCGGTTCTCAATTACAAAATTATTAAAACTGTTTTAGAATGGCCTAAACTCTCTATACTACTCACCAAATCTTATCCCAATTAAACACCAATAACAATATTAATTTTTATCGTTAAAAACTTTGAATGTAAAAATGATAATAATAATGTATGTATGTTTATTTCCGATCCCCAAAGGGTTACAGCTTTTTACACATTTCCTTAACCTACTTAACCTAACTTAATCCTACATCACAAATCATTCACTAATCACAATTCACCTATCCCAGCCCGCCCCATCCATCCGTC
>JACGTP010000081.1:255773-287254 GCA_023678845.1 Mischocyttarus mexicanus
GACGGATGGATGGGGCGGGCTGGGATAGGTGAATTGTGATTAGTGAATGATTTGTGATGTAGGATTAAGTTAGGTTAAGTAGGTTAAGGAAATGTGTAAAATGCTGTAACCCTTTGAGGATCGGAAATAAACATACATATATATATATATCTATATATATATTATATATAATATATGTAATAGTAAAAAGTGGAATTCTTTGGAGTTCTTAGATTTGAACACAACCACTATTTATAGCACCTAGAAAAGGCAACATTAAATAACAATTATATTTCAGTCTTCCAGTTATCTATATAATCGCGAAACTGTTCCTTTCAATACTTATTTTAGCTATAAACAGGGAGGATACCAATTTATCATTATAAAAAATTGTTAAATACTAGTTACATTTCTGCATCGTCGTTAGGACATGCGATGCAGATGACAAAAAATGGAAATATTTATTCTTCCTTAGTAGAATCATATTCCTAAACATCTCTTTTGTGTTTTTCTTTCCTTTCTTTTCAAAATTAAATAATAAGTTGGTGAGATTTAGTTAGTTAGTTTGTTTGTTACTTAATTGGAATTTCAATTAAATTAATAGAAATCTTGGACATTATCGTTTATAAAACAATACTTTGCAGTAACACTGAAAAGAATTATCTTTGGTGGTTGGTTTCTATTAAAGTACTTCAATATATACACCGGATAATACATACATACATTTGTATTTAATGTATGCATTTCTTTTTTACTGAGTATTACTATCGATAGTTTTATTACGATTACGTAATAAAGAAGCATCTGACAGAGAATAAGTACCAGGTTCAAATACAGGCGGATACTCCAATCCAGGATAATCAGGAGGTGGAGACGTTGGTGGTGGTATATAAGGTAATTTTGGTGGCGAAAGACATTTTCTTTCTGAAGATGAAAATTCTTTTTGATACGCATGGCCACCAACGTTAGACTAACAAAAATAAATATATATATATATATATATATACATATATATATAAACTTCATATTTTTATATAATACCTACACGATGATATTAATTATTAGAATAAATTGATATACGATTTATCTTTTTTACTTACTCTAGATGTGCATGGAGAGTTAGGTCCTGGCGTATCAGGACTCCAATCGCTCATCGAACTGCAACTGTAACTTAGATTTTGGGAATGACTCGTACTGAAGGAACTTAAAGACTGACTGATTCCACTATCACCAGGACTTTGAGTCTCGCTAACTATAGATGATTTTTGTTGATTAGAATTTTTATCCCAAAACAGCGCTCTATGTAATCTCGGTGATCCTATATACATATATAAAATTAAAATGATAAATATATATATATATATATATAATGATTAATATGATGATTCATTAAAAAATAATTTAAAAAATATTTACCTAATAAAGTCTTTTGACTATCCTTAGGTAAATCCAAAGTAGACGGTTTCTGATGACCTTTAGTGCTGAATAATGTTTTCAATCTATTAGTTTTTTGAACTTGATCTTTTTTATCGAGATGCATCTCAAAAGTGGCCCTCATCCCTTCTTGTTCAAATGACGAAGCTGGTATCGGGGGAGGCTGATACTGTGCTGCATTTTTCAATCGATTTCTATCATAATTAATATTCTTCTTGTCGACGCATCTCAAAGAATCTAGCCAACGTTTATCTGAAGGAAAATAATCTCGACAATGATTAGCAAGATTAAAACTTCCTTTTCGCGTTACGGTTGCCTCCTTCTTTGCTCGTTGTAATGTATCGGAAGAAACAAAATACGTAAGATCTCCGCTAGATCCTGAATTTTCTATAAATAATATAATTGATTATAATCATTTAAAATATTTATAAAATGAATATAAATAATAATAATAATTAATTAATTTACCCTCGTTTTTATGAAGTCTTTTGGATGCCAATCGAAGATCATCTATTATTAAAGTACCTATTTCTTGTGGGATTGCATAATCGTTAGATCTTTTATTTTCTTTATGATTTATGAACTGTATATCACGACTAGGTAAATGTGCATTACGATCATAATTGATATTTCTATGTCTATTATCACTTCGAGTATCAGGTGTACTATGACAAACCGGAATTGTTGGTTGTGAGAATTCGTGTCGTCTAGGTAAAGAATCATTTTGTCTAAATGATTGATGAGACAGATTATCTTGAGTTCTTCTTTTATAATTATTACTCAAATCTAATTGTCTTTTGTGTTGCATAACATTTTTGCATTTACAAGATTTGTCGTGTAAGCAATCTGTTTTTTTATCATTCGGACAAACAATATTTGATGATAAATTTTGTTGACGAGTTTTGTAATATTCGTCAGTAGATGTTTTTGAATTTCTGCACAACGAGGAAGAAATGTCACTATTATTTTTATATTGATTATAAACAATTCCTTCGTTAACATATCCATCTGCAGCATAAGATTCTTCGTTAGTTAAACAAACATCATTAACGTGTCTATTATGAGCATAAATGTGATCATTAGTTATAGGTGTAACTCGAGGAGATATAGATCTTTGCATTGTATTTTGTCTTAGATCTTCTTCTTGTTGAGACAACATAAATTGTTCTAAAGTTATAAACCCTTGCAATTCGTCTGGTTTTTTACTACGACAATTGGTACACCTAAAACGTGAAAATATTAAAGAATACGTATTTTAATTTAATTTATAACGGTACGTTGTGATATTTAAGATTATATTTACCTATCTGCAGGACGTCGATAATCATTCATTTCTTGATTACTATAAGACATATCAGTGGCACTTTGAGAAGCACTTAATCCATAAAATGTACTTCCTGCTATTGTCATTTGTAAATCTGGAGAATACGTTATACAATCTTCTTTCCTGTAAAAAGAAAAAAAAAAGATTTTATAATATAAATTCTATACTATTTATTTAAACACAATTATATATATATATTATAAATTATAAACATATAAATATTTACTTATTTGTCATATTTGTAGGCAGTACTCTTCTATAACTTCTAAACTGTGCTGTTGGTACAGGAACATTTTGATTTCTCGTACCAAGAAATCTTAAATATTTTCTATCTAAACTCGCACCACCTACTTCGTGATCTTTATATACTTGATCCTTTCTTACTGTTTTCTTCAAAGATCCAAATGATTTTTCCACGTTAGGTTTACTTTCGGGAGTATGAGTTAATTTCAATTTACTTTTATATTCATTATCACTTTCGTCAGTTTCGCTAAAAAGTGCACTGTTTCTATTATGTACGTCTGTTCCTAATGTTGCTTTATTTACAGCATCGAGCCAAAGAGTTAAACAATCTTCATTATCAGCAGCAAAATAAAATACTGTTCCTGTGTGATAAACCTTAAAAGCATACTTCCTCGATTTCACTTCAGTTGCTTGAGATACTGTAAAGCCTGTTAAAGCTATAAGACAGTCAGCTTTTGTACTGCTTTGCATTTTAAACCTATACATATATATATACACATATATAACAAGATAAAGATTAAAAAATAACGTAATACTTTGTTAATATTATTTAAATGAAAAATTTATAATATTTCATTTTATATATTCACCTATACAAAGCGGCACGTTTAAGAACAAACCATGCTCTGGCCCAGGCACCTCCAGCACCTCTACTGCGATATGTTAACCATCCTTCCATATCGCCCATACCAAGATCCTTTACGGATATGTTTCTTTTTTCTATAAAAAAAAAAAAAGCGAAGAGATTCATTAGAAATATATAAATAAATAAATAAATAAATGTAAATAAAATGTCTGTGTAATTGTAAGACTTAAATTGGACTACCTACTTGCTAATAAGGTATTCCTCTTTCTATTACTCCTTGGACTGTTATTAGAAGACTTACTCAAGCCTCCGTGTAAACCAATACTTCTAGCCACCATCATAGCTTTATTAACAACAGCTTTCTCAAAGCTCTTATCTTTTTCTGATAGTTTGCTAATATTTGATCTGGATTCCAATAATTGTTCTTGTTTCGTATAAATTGAACTTTCAGAAAAATCGCTATTCCAAGAGCAGTTATCAGACTTGTAACAATCTGACAATGAATTATTTGAAGCAGCAAATTTTTCTACAAATGGTTCATATTTCTCACAATGGGATCTTTCATCTCTTAATTGTTTATCATAAATTTCAAAGTTATTTAAATCCGTAGAATCAATTGGTACCGATCTTTGATTCTCAATAGATGAGTTTAATTTATTATTTAAACTCGAAGACTTTTCCATTCTTTTAGAATAAATACTGGAACAATCGTCACTATCATTGTGATCTAAATCGTTGCTTCTTTCTATCAAAATATTATTGCCACTTTTAGAATCCTTTCTCATATGATGTCTTGGTGATATCATAGATTTTCCTGCTGGTTTTAAAACATTACCAGATTCAGGTACTTCTGGTTTAGGAATATATTTACGAGGTGGAGGTTCAGGCGGTATTAAATGTGATCTTATTTCAAATTTCTTAGTGGATTCAACCTTAGGTAATTCAATATATCTACAAGAATGTATTTTAGGTTCAACAACGATAGGATTTGAATTTTTTATACCATTGTTACGTGGCTTTGGACTAATTTGTATCTTTGTTGTACGTTGCGTAATATCTTGCATTTCTACATTAAAGTTACAACAATTATTTATTTGCGTTTCTTCCTGTACATCTGTAGAAGCTTCTTTTATATATGAACTAGAATATTGTCGTTCTGTTGTTAGTTTTTCCATTGAATTATAATCACTAGATTGTAAAATCTTACCAAATCTTTTAATTGCTACGTCGTCTTCATTATTGCTGCCAGATTTTAGTTCAATATAATTAGTATTTAATTCTAATTTTTCTTCTTTCGTATCGTAATCAATTATATTATTTTCAGTTATTTTATGATAGTCACCTTTAGTAGTATTGTCTATTTCCTTATTTATGTTATCAACTACGTGTTCTTTATCAGATATTTCTTTATCTGATATTATAGATTCAATATTGCTTTGGTTCTCTTTCAAACAATCTTTACAATCGATATTATTTAAATTTATTTGTTTAGAATCTGTTATATTCTTAAAGCGAATCTTATTTTCAAAATTATTTATTTTTTGTGAAACATTAACAATCACATTTTCATCGTTATCCTCTTCATTACTTATATTTTCTTTATTCTGTTGTTCTTCTTTATTTTCATTAGTCATATTTAATGTAACATCCTTTGAATTTATAATATTGGACGAAGAATTAGTCTTTTCAAATGAGTTATCCAAAGGTAATAACTTTCTATCAATTCCAACATTATTTTCTATACAATCGTATGCAGGTGTGCTATAACTTTTATCTAATCTTCCACGATCCTTAACGTTACTCGTATTAAACTCATTACTGCTTAATTTAGTGTTGTTGTTGTTGTTGTTATTATTATTAGATCTATCACTAATACAATTGTTACATTCATCTAAAGGCACATTTATATCACTCATATTATTTATGGTAGTTGAGTTAATTATTTTTTGAGAAGAAGGACTATCAACATTTCTTATAACAACATTTGATACTTCTTTATTAATAGTAGTTAATTTGTTATCTTCTTTCATATCTTGTAATAAACTTTTGGATTCATCCGTATGAGTTATTTCAGTCTCGCTTGATTTTTCATTAGATTCATCTTTTTTATCATCTAATTGTGTATCAGGTCTTTTTTTCCTTATCGTTGATTCTATACCTAAGCATGTTTGTGGGCGCAAATTTGATGGTACGCTATCTAAACTGTGTGCACAGGATGCTGCCTTATCTCTTAATTGGAATGTAGTGCTATGTTCTTGTTTCAACTCTTTCCAAAATTGTTCAATATCTACCCCATGTTTAGTAGTTGGACTAGCACCCGTTATCGTAGCTCTTCTTTGAACTAAACTTCTTGGTTTGGTAGAATACAAACGAACAGATGCAGGTGGCTCAACTTCGCTATCAGAATCACTGCTATCGGTTGCCATTGTATCGAGTATACTAACAGTATCAGTAATACCTGTTGGTTGTGGGCTAGTATTCTTTGGTGTATGCCTGATTTTAGTAAAAATATAAATAAATTAAATTAAATATAACTTTTTTTCTCTTTTACATCAATTTATATAACTTATAAATATCATGTAAACACATACCTTGGCAAAGGCATAGTAAAATCAGGTATAGTTAACAATTCTGGTCGTGGAGACGGAAGATTATGTTGCCATCTTGTCGTATACGTAGTTTTTTTATTGCTCGGAAGTCTATACGGTTTAATATAAATTTGTCCATATATTTTAGTGTGCCTTGGCCTTCTTTTCAATGTTAAAAGTATTTCGTTCGGACTCTCGCGGAACAACTCCAATACGCTTTTTCTTTCCCATCCGACGACGGTTTGATAATTAATCTGATAATTATATTTTACTACGAATTAATTAACAATTGATAATAATGAAATAATAACAATTATTTGATATATAAAATATTACTTGAACTATCTCATCCCCTTCTTCCATTTTTCCGCATTGATGTGCAGCTGACCCAAATTTAATATCTGCTATTTGATGTATTCCATGAAAGGATGGTAAAATATAAAATCCCTACACAAAATAGAAAAAAGTTATATTCAATTATATAATATATATATTATACATATTAAATATAATATTATATTCTTATTGTATTATTTTAAAATAATGATGTACAGATAAAAGCAAATTATCTACAAAGGAAGTGACAATCATAATACTATAAGAAAATACATAAAGCGTTTATCTAGAAAGGATGTTCCAACTAATCTTGTGTTTATTTAGAAATATGATATCTTACCAACTCGTCGCCAGGTCTTTTTTTCAATGTAGCCAAATCCAAGGTAACGGGTTGTAATATCATTGGGTCAGCAACATCTTGAATTACATAGTCAGCCAGTTTTGCTAATTGTTCGCAAGTAGATCTAATTTCTTCTATAGGTTTTTCAGCAAATCTATCTCTTTGAGCGCAAGTTGCCATTTCTAATGATAATTTCATTAATTCTGCTTTTTTATCATTATAATTCAATTGACCACTGAAAGGAGGACGATCGAGCCATCTTACTAATGGTTTAACAGTCATAACTACCGACGCTACATCTGATAATGTTTGCGTGGTAACAGGTTTAGAATCGGTTTGACGTGATAGTTCATTGTACAAGCTATGCGCTTGACAAGACAACCTGAGTGCTAACAGCTGCAAATTTTCACGATCCAATTCGTAATGGAAATTTCTTAAATATTCTACGGCTTCTAAAATAATTTCTTGATGACCAAGTTTCAATACACCAAGATGCTCTAAATCTTCTGATCTCAAACTTAAAAGTTGTTGCCCATTGACATAATGATTCATAAAACTATGAACGTAAGGGAGTACTGAATTGTCCAATCCTAAAATAACAATAATCTATGATAATATATATGTGTCTAGAGAATTTTAATTCTAAATTATTATTATTATATTTAATTAATCATAAAAGTAGATTATTAATATTTGAAGTTAAATTTTTTATAAGAATCTCTGAATTGTTTATGATTAAAAAACTAAACAATAGGTATTACATATATATATATTCACATTTGAATATATAAAAAACTATTTCTTCAAAAATATCATTTATAATTAATAGAAAGAGAGAAAGAGAGAGAAAGAGAGAGAGAGAGAGAGAGAATAATATATTTATTAACATATACCTACATCAATAAAAAATAAAAAATAATCAAACAATAACTCTATTGTCCATGGATATTAGAAATCAAGTTAAAGATATTGTAATGAATCGGTAAGACGATAAAGCATGTAAAAATATATTAAAATAAAAAAAAAGATTTGAACAGGATGTAAATAACTTCCGTTGATTAATATATATATATATATAACAATCGCATTTAAGTTCGACGATCTAATGTCAAATGAAATATATCATTATAACAGAAGTCATTCATTATTCGCATCACGAGGAAACATAATTAACGAATTATGCAATTAGAACGTAGGAAGAAAGGCGTGGTTTTTTTTTCTCGAACAAACTTTGCTAAAGAACAAAGAAACTCGCAGTTTTCTTGCATCGATAAATTGAAAGATGATGATAATGATGATGAAGAGGAGGAGGACGAGGGGTGAAGAGAGGTAGAAGGAAGGAAGGGTACAAAGAGGGGAAATTTAACAATCGAGAAAAGATTTCCCACGCTCTCTCTCTTTCTCTCTCTCTCTCTCTCTCACGAAAAAGCTACTGTCGAAATTATTTTCGATAAATAAATAAATGTTGATAACAATTAATATCCAATTAAGTTATTAACAACATTTGTTCGCACCTTTTAACCACTCGCACACTTGATCTGTTTTCCATTCGGCTACATTAACATACGCCATGTCCCGATCCGTATATATTAATTCACAAAAACGCGATAATGTGCACTCCGCAGTCCGAGTTCATCTTCAATTGTGCCAATTCCAAGTCTGCCCCGTCGATAACTAAACGATTAATTACCATAACCTTACATATGCTTGCATATTAATTGGCAATAATCACGCTACGGTGCGCATCTGTCGCAGGTTTTTACAACAAAGAACAAATAAGTGCATTTATTGGGCAATTGTTGTAATCTAGATGAGTATCATACATGATTATTTGGGATAACTATTTTTTAGTTTATTAATGATTCGTTAAAAATTCGCTTGATTTTTGATTGGCGCCACATGTATTCTGCATTCTCATTGGTCGAACGTCAATAACGAAATACGTAATGTTTAAAAAATGACAATATTATAAATAACATTCATTTAATCTAAGTGACTCTTCTAGATGCATTTACATTTTCTCATTGATTTAATATTTATAATGAAATAGTTTGAATAAAAAAAATTATAATTATAAAAAAGATCCGTTTGATCGCAGTGGCGCTACGTATGTCCACTCCGTCTTCTCATTGGCTCAATACCAATAATGAAATTGTCGGAAGAAAACATAGTAATTATTTCAATAAAATGTGCAAAATATACGTATTTTTAATCTATATTTTACGGTTATCAAATATCGTTGAAAATTTATCGAATAACCTTCAATTACTTATCAAACACGGGGGAAATTATTGCAGAATAATTTAATGATTACAAACGTTTTTAGAATATATATTTCTTTTTATTATATACAGTGTGTAGTAAAGTGATATTTTGAATACCACTAGAAAGAGAGAGAGGAATCTCGCATCACGTTATTGGCAAATACTAACTTCAATCAAGTTGTCCTATTAGTTTTGGTAACTATTTGACGGTGACTAAAGAAGAAACATGTTTTAATCGACGGTAGTGATAATTTAAATTGATCTGTGATCACAGAAATGTCACCTTGAACGTTTAATAAAAGTTTGACGGTGGGGTAATTTTGGGAACGCAACTCAGATGCGAAAGTATGTATATGACAAAGATTTTCTATATGTTTGTGACGTATGGAATGATCATGAAAAGATGGTGACCGATTGATAGGAAAGTTTAATGATATCGTCAATTTTTTGAAGTATTACCGATTAAATCCTAAATTACATTTTTATTATTTCTTTATGTATTCTTTATCGGAAAAATTTGACAATGGCCATTAAGAAAATGGAAGAGAAAGTATCATGCAATTTAATCTGCTAAAGTTTATATATATATATATATACATTTAAAAAGAAAGTACATATATTATTACATCTCGAAGCTTATTGTAATGTTCTTCTAGTTGCATAGATAATTTTCTTTATTTTTAAACTGTCACGTCATAATCGATCATATTTGTACTTAATTAGTGCTATCAAAGTGTTGTTTAATTATTCGTTATTATTATTATGCGTATCATCTTTTTATTTTTATTTCTATTTTTTGTACTTAACATCATCTACTTTACATTTTAATTAACAAGTCATTTTAGAAAGGCTTACATTTAATCATTTTATGTTCTTCATTATCACTTTCTATGCTTTTGGCGTAAAGATAATATAGCAGTTGAATACGTAATTATTTTCTTGTATAGGTAGTATAATAATCTAGTTTTATATATGTGTATGTGTATATATATATGCGTGTGTGTATATATTTACAAGGTGTCCCAGTTATTTTTTTGTAAAATTTTACTACTATATTTTATAACTAACTTGGATTTTTAAAGACTTTATTAAAAAGTTACAATCAAAATACTAAATGACAATAGATTGTTTTCTTGTTCGATACCACATAGAAATAGACTTGTCAGTTCAAATTATAATTCAATATTATTATTGATATATTATTTTTATACGCATAAGCATAATTTGAATGTTAATTTGTATTATTAATAATGTACTCCCTTATGTTTCTATACTTTTATAACGTTAAAGTATTACATTTTAGATTGTAATTGTGTATGTTTTATATTATAAAAATTATGATATATATATTTTAGATATTGCTACGTCTAAGATTAAAGAAATTATGAGATTTGTGGGATCATTATATTGAATCGTAATAAAAAACATACGATGTCCCACTGTAATAAAGGTCCCTTGTCATCTGGATTTTATCAATTAGATATTATAAGTTAGTATGAAATATATCCTTATTACATTTGTATAAGTTTCCTATTTTACGAGTTAAAGTTTTCTTATAAACATATGTGATACTATTTTATATGTCATTTTAGTCGAAGGGGCGGTTTTAAGAAGCTCATCATTCTTGAAACCTAATCCGTATATAGAAATTTCTGTGGATGGTGAAAGACTTCTTACAACGGATGTATCCAAATCGACATATCAACCAAAATGGGAGGAAAGATTTCATGTCTTGGTCAAACCGTATTCTCAAGTACACTTTCGCTTATTCGATCATAGCACGTTCAGAAAGGACACGTTATTAGGAGAGAAAAGAATAAGTCTATTTCAAATCTTGTCTCATTATAATGGAAAATTGGAAAACTTGGAGTTAACGTTTGATTTGATGAATTCTAACAAACATGATTACTGTTCTAACAAAGTCGGAGAGCTAGTAACTGTCTTTGATGGATTAACAATAGATATCAATGAGATGAAACCTGTTCATGATCCTCAGTTACCAAAAACTGGAGAATTGGATACACTGTTTGATAACTTGAGAATTGACCTTAATAATTCTAAACCAAGCAATACTAATGAATCATTATGCCAGGTTCCATGTACTGTACCAGATGGTAAATAAAATATTTTATTTTTTATTTCTAATATATGTCTATTTCTATTTTACTTATATATTTGTTTATTGCAGGTGCTAGCAGTAGCGATACTGTGAGTAATTGTAGCGTGTTGAATGGAGGAGTACGTGGTCGTATGAGATTACATTCCAATGAAACTGCCACACCGTCATCGGTATATTGTGGTCAGGGCAATGCTCACCACAGTTCTACATATAACACTAATGCCAATCAATCTGGTATAGATAAACACAATTCTACTCAACATCACAAACCACATGAGAATGATAAACCAGGAAGTAGTAAAATGTGTTCAATTCACTTAGCAAATGGACATGCTATTCCTATGTCAGATAAACCAGCAGCTCAAACACCTGAAAAACCAATGAGTAGAACAACAGAACGACATACAACATCTATGATGGATGGGTGCCGACCATCGCGTTCAGAATTGTCGACTAATCATAACATATCAGAGGGACGTCCAATTTCTCGTCCAGAACAATCCTCCTCCGTACCTACTACAAATGAACGTTTAACGAATTTTCGAGCTGATCAATCTGCATCTAGTTCAGCTCCAGATGGACGTAGTACGGTTTCTCTATCAGAACCATTATCTCTTTCTAATGTAAATACATGTTCAACTTCTCGAGTAGAACCAACATCATTGCCGAATACTGAAATACGATCGGATCATTCATCCGAGCCTCGTGGAGTTACTCGAACTGAACAAAATAACAGTATTCTTCTTCCGCATTGTATTCCTCGGTCAGATCAATCTATGTTAAATACAATACCAGATGGTCGCGCTATTATTCCACATTCAGAAGAATTTACAACTAATAATATGCCGGAGTCACGTTCACTTACTAGAATGGTTCAACCAGCAATTTCATTGGCAGGACAACCTACTATGCCTGTGGCTGGACAATCTATTGTACAACCTGGACCATCGGCAATTCTTTCAGAAGTTGATAATGCATGTCATTCGGAAGAACCTCTTCCACCTGGTTGGGAAATGAGATGTGATGGTTATAGCCGAAGGTATAGTATTTAATAAATATAATTATTAAATAAATTTTATTGTTTAAATTAAAATTAATTTTCGTTATATTTATTATAGGTATTATGTTGATCATAACACAAGAAGTACATCATGGGAAAGACCACAACCATTACCACCAGGATGGGAAGTACGCAGAGATCCAAGAGGTAGAATTTATTATGTGGATCATAATACGAGAAGTACAACATGGCAGAGACCAAACACGGAACGATTACAGCATTTCCAACAATGGCAAGGTGAAAGGCAATATGTCGTTCAACAAGGCAATCAACGATTTCTTTATCCCCAAGTAAGTTATTATATTTTAAATGATATTCAATAAAAGCAATATTATTATATATATATATAAAACTGATCGTTTAATATATAACATATATCCAGCCCCTTGGTGCAGCAGCTGTTGTGGCAGGACAGCTAGCAACTACTATGCCTGACGACGATGATATCCTTGGACCATTACCAGCTGGTTGGGAAAGACGTAAGCAACCAGAAGGTCGAGTATACTATGTTAATCATAAAAATCGAACAACTCAATGGGAAGATCCTCGTACGCAAGGACAAGAAACAGGAATAGATGAACCACCATTACCAGATGGTTGGGAAATTCGATTAACAGAGGATGGTGTTCGATATTTCGTAGACCATAATACAAGAACTACAACATTCCAAGACCCAAGGCCGGGTGCACCAAAAGGGTATATAATTATTATTAATTTTTATAAATAAAATTTAATATCTATAGAATTATTGTAACATAAAATTTAATAATTTTCATTTAATATAATCAAGACCAAAAGGAGTTTATCGAGTACCGAGGGCATACGAGAGATCATTCCGCTGGAAATTATCACAATTTCGTTTCTTATGTCAAACCAATGCATTACCCAATCATATTAAAATTAGTGTTAGTCGACAAACATTATTTGAAGATTCTTACCATCAAATAATGAACGCGGAAGCATTTGCATTAAGGCGAAGATTATATATCATCTTTAAAGGAGAAGAGGGCTTGGATTATGGAGGTGTATCCAGGTAAATTTCAATAACTATATATTCATAAATGTTTAAGACTTTTATAACATTTCTAATTAATTTGTTTTTTTAGAGAATGGTTCTTCCTATTGAGTCACGAAGTTTTAAATCCTATGTATTGTTTATTCGAATATGCTAATAAAAGCAATTACAGCTTGCAAATAAATCCTGCATCTTACGTCAATCCTGATCATTTGCAATATTTTAAATTTATTGGCAGATTTATCGCAATGGTTTGTACATATATATATATATATATATATTATTATTATTATTATTATTATTATATTATATTATATTATATTATATTATATTATATTATAAATTAATGAAAAATATGTTTTATTTTTTAGGCTCTTTACCATGGACGATTTATTTATAGTGGTTTTACTATGCCATTTTTTAAAAGAATGTTAAATAAAAAATTAGTTATGAAAGATATAGAATCTATCGATCCAGAATTTTACAAATCTCTTATATGGATTAAAGAAAATAATATCGATGAATGCGCCTTAGAATTGTATTATAGCGTTGACTTTGAAATTCTTGGACAGGTCATTCATCACGAATTAAAAGAAAACGGTGATAAGATTAGAGTTGTTGAAGACAATAAAGAAGAATATATTAGGTATTGGAGATAAAAATTATGTTTGAAATATTTGAAAAGAAGAATATCTATCTAATGTTTTTATTGGTTGTTAGATTAATGACTGAATGGAGAATGACCAGAGGTATAGAAGAACAAACAAAAGCCTTTTTAGATGGATTTAATTCAGTAGTACCATTAGAATGGTTAAAATATTTTGACGAACGTGAATTGGAGTTGATGCTCTGTGGTATGCAAGAAATCGATGTCGAAGATTGGCAGCGCAATACTATTTATAGACATTATACGCGTAATAGTAAACAAGTTTTATGGTTCTGGCAGGTAAATTAATATTTTCTATTTGTTTTATTCTATGATAAAAATAAAATTTCAGATCAAATGTTTTTAACGTTTATCAATTATTTGCAGTTCGTAACAAGAACTGACAGTGAGAAAAGGGCACGTCTTTTACAATTTGTAACTGGTACTTGCAGAGTTCCTGTCGGAGGATTTGCTGAATTAATGGGTACAGTTTATTTATATACTGAAATATTTATACAAATATATATTTATTATTATAAATATTTTGTATGTTATATATATTTGTAGGAAGTAACGGGCCTCAACGATTTTGTATTGAAAAAGTTGGAAAAGATACATGGTTGCCAAGATCCCATACATGTTTTAATAGACTCGACTTACCACCGTACAAAAGTTATGATCAATTGGTAGAGAAATTAAATTATGCGATTGAGGAAACAGAAGGTTTCGGTCAAGAATAATTATTCGACAGATATAAAATAAAGAAAAAATAAAAATCTTTTGATAGGTAAATTACCACATATTATTAATATCGTTTTTTAAATATTTTATAATAATTGAATAATTATATCGGAGTTGGAAATACTGTATAATAATTTTATTCGTAATAGGCATAAATGGATGGCAATAGTCCTTGGCACTACAATTTATGTTTCAACAATAAATAATGAGAGTTTGCTGCCTTTTAATGATATATATATATATATATATATATATAAAAAAAAATAAATTCAGAATTAATATCCGACGACACTTACTATAAATCAACCTGGGATGTAAAATCTGATTTAATATTATATATCGATGTATATTATATACAGGTTTATGTGGGGAAGTATAACTAAATAATATTGTAAAAATTAGAAATTACTAATTATTTCTGTTAATATATTTATATTGATTCAGGCGTATCCATAATATTGTAGATTATTTCAAAAGATAATGATTGTTTTTAATCTGTATTGGAAATTATAGATTCCAAATGTTATTATATATTACTATCCGAATTGGAAATCTAGTTTTTTCCAAAAATCTATGTTTTTCTCTTTTTCTTTTTTAATTTAACGGAATTAAAAAAGGAAAAATCAAGTTAAGATGGAAAATGTCAATGAATACAAACCATCAACACAAATTGTATATAAATATTATTCTTGGATTATATTTTTGTCGTTAGTGTGTTCTTTAAGTATTCGCAATCCTAGTTTTTAAGTAATCCGACAGATCTTTTTATTCGATGGCTTTTATCATAATTTATAAAATAGCGTTAAGTAAATAATATATTAATCATTTTTGTTCAATATTGTCTTATTTCATTGACATTTTCTCTATCGACCATTATGATTACTTACATAAATATGATAGGATTAAATACATGAATTAATTGTACATATTGGAGCTATATGTAATCATGCAATATATTATAACGGAAGTAATTATCCCTATGATGATGTTTAGTTTGTTTAGGTTACTTAATCCCTTGCCTTATAATATTGTATGAGATTTGTAGTAAAGTTAATAAGTCAAACATAAAAAACACAAATCAGATTCACCGCCCTTACTACAGTTGTAATATTCTACTCATTCTTTCAAGTACATAAATTTAGCTAAATAAAAAAAAAAATCATTAAAAAGGTGCTTTTAAAGTTTCTCAAGATGAAAAATATTTCAAAAAAATATCACACAATTTATGACTATTTTTATTATATTGATTTTATTTCAAAGATTAGTCATTTAAATTGAGCAGAGTTTTTCTTAACGTACAAATATATAAATTACAATCTTCTTAATGTATATGTTATTTATTTTTAAGCAAAAAGTTTTAAAATATTCATCAAACAAATCTTTGTCTAATTTATCTATAGGCTCCTAAAAAAACCTAATTTTTTATTATTTTTTTATTTCTTTAATTATGTATTATAAAGTTTATTATGTAGAAAAGGATATATTTATTAAATGAAATTAAAGTATATTATAATGTAATGAATATCCTTTTGTGTTAGCGTGTCATTAGCTTTCAAAAATTAAATCTCGAGAAAAAAAGATCAATAAATAGTATAATATGATTGATTTAGATAGTATTGAGTAGGACTTGTGTTTCTTATGTTTGAGTTGTAAAACATTTTCACAAGTCTCGCATTTTATTATAGTGCAAGGGTTTGAAAATGAAAATACGAACATTGCTCGCTGTAACAATAATATATATTATGTAAACTATAAAAACACACATATACATGCGCATATATATACACATGTTACCATTAACATTTTATAAAAAAAGAAAGAAAAAAAAAGAAGAACACAACATAATTGTAGATACTAATTATTAATATCTTGGGATACACATTATAAAAATAGATTGTATATATATTTGCTTTAAAATACGTATATATGGTATTTATAGAATATATATATACAACTTATATATGAACATTATGTAAAGAGTATTATTTGATGTTGCGATACGCATCATACATATTGTAATATCAAGAATTTATGCCTGTTCAAAAATCATAACACCAAGATCACACACTTTCAATGAATTAACCAAATAAATTTCTTTCATTAGATCATTTACTTGTGTTTAACACCAATCTTTAACATCGTGTAATCAATTATTATTATTATTATTACTGTTATTATTATACTAAACGTAAGAAACTTTCAATTTGTACAATAATGTTCATTTATAATGTAAAAATTAGATAATCGTATAACAAAAGAAACATTTAAATTAATATTTTAGATTAATTTGTTCTAGAATTTTATTTTATTGACGTATTATCAACTACAATCACATTATAAGTTTTTAATAGATGATAGTAGCAGATGTTATAAATAATAACGTAATATAAAAATGGCATTCCTTTTGTTTTTTTTTTTTAGAAAAGCCATCATCCTCTACGTGCTACTATAAAGATATTATTATAATTTTGGATTTGGACCAAAAAATTTATCCCAAGGGAAATAATTTAAAATTTTACTAGTATTATTATAATTATTATCTTGATTTGGTTGAAAGTTTTTCAATTCACCTTAAAAATAATTTAACGAAAAATCACATTTTTAAATATGTGCTACATATATTACATAATATTACTAAAAGCAAATTGTAAATATATAAACACATATTAATGTTTACTAATGTTATTGATAAATACATATTACAACTTACTTTCATCTATGTTAATAACATCTCTTACTTCGGTTTCTACTCCATCTTTATCTTTCTTAGTTTCAACAACATATTTCTTATTGCCAATCTGTTTAGAAACTATTTCCTTTTGGTTACCTTCGCTATCTTTTATTATTTGATGTTCCTCAATGACATCACCCATTATACGTATAGATTTCTTACTAACGAATCTTGAACTTAGTGGAAATTTTTGAATAGAAGGTACAATTGCATTGTTCTCAGACTTTTCCCAAGATTTAAACAAATTATCAGCCGAAATTCTACGAACAAGAAAAAGAAATAAATAAAAATAATTAATATTATTAAACCGATGTGTATAAAAAAGAAACGGATGATATTTTATAAATTTCGTACTTTCCATCTAAATCTATATCCATTCTAGTTTTTTCTTGTTCTTTTTCACTGGGTAAATCATATCCGGGTTTTAAAACTTGATCACGCAAACAAGAAGTACTTTCTTCTCTCTGTGGTAATTCTTTAAAGCTACCTTGAACTATAAAAACAATTTATTATGAGATCAATAAAATAATAGTTATAATAAACAAATCATTTCTAATTGATTAATTTCATACGTACTTGGTGTAAAAAATAAATTATTATCATTAAAGTTAGAGAAAAGAGTGTTTAACATATTATCGAATTGATATTCAAAGAATTGTGCCATTCCCATTGCATCGGTGATGATATTATCTCCAAAATGCCTAGAATGAATTAATAAAATACTCAAATATAATTATATATACATTAATATTAAAAATTAATATCTCAATAAACGTACCTGAAGTCATCGTCATCGTTGTCATCTTCACCATTTTGCCAAATGGGATTACGAAAACTATGCTTCCTTCTCGTTGTGATCATTAAATATATACAAAATAATTTGTTATTAAATATAATAAATGGAATTATACTAATAACAAATTGAGGTTAGAATGAAAAAAATAGATTTTTGGAATTTATAATAAAACTATACATCTATAAGTAAAATATTCTACAAAAATTTAATATTATATTCAAGAAAATAATGGTTTAATTAAAAACATTGTTTTTAATATTTGTATATAGGAATAACGAATAACCTTGATTTGTTAAATATTATAAATAAACTTAGAGAAAGGTCTTTCTAAATTTGCAAACATAACGTGCCTGATATATATTATTATTGTTATTTATGTATTTATTCGTTTTGTACGTGTGTTAAAATATTTATTAATATTAATAATTTACCATTCATCGCCAAAATGTACTTTATCTTTTCCAACGAAAAAATTTCGAAAGAAATCGAAAACTGACATTTTCAATGTTATTTATTTTACGCAGTCGATTATTTACGATGATGCACTTATGTTGGATCTCTTCAAAATAAACGAGGTTGCGTCATATTCTTATTATATATTATGCTATCCACATAAAATTACTTGTAACGATGCCATATGAAAATTTCATCTAACACAGTCAATATGTTATTTTTTCATTCTAATACAGCTTAGTTAATTTAAATAAAAAAAAAAATAAAAATAATACTAGGATAACCAATAGGATATAGTTTTTGAGTTTAATATTTTGGCGCCATCTATTCTATTTTCTTTTTCGTAATAATTCTCGAAATACAATCGAATTTGCGAGAAATTTCGATTAATATTAAGCTTGGGGAAAAAGATATCCATTATTTTTATGTAATTTAACGAAAAAATAATGAATTTTTCATTCTCAAAACTTAATAATATCGATTAATATAAATATATCTTTGGAAGATTATATATATTAGATTTTATACAATGTTTTAATATTTGTTCATTTTTATAATTAATTTGTATTGGTTTACTCGTATAATCAATCTAATAATATTTGTCTAGTAATAATTAATCTCGTTATCATAATATACATTTATGAAGTTGATCAATAATAATCTAAGCAACATAATATAAACAAAAATTACAATTATTACTAGACTGAGATACATGTGTACAGCCACATGCATCGATGCAACATATAATTATTTGTGGGAGCATTTCTTTGTTTTTTTGTGAAAATTTTTCAAACTGCCACTATGAGTAAGTGGTGTCAATCTATATTTAAATTTAAGAAATCCAAGTTTAGAAAAAAATCTTATTTTATAATTTAATCTGAAATTTTTGAACCCCACTGAGCCCCAATCGCTTAAGTAGAGCGATGATACAAAAGAGTTAATGTAGTAATTTAAATGATATATAGCAAAAGAAATTTGTAATATTAATTTTATACTATAAATGTAGGCGAGAAATAAATGATTAATATAAATATAAGGTATTTTAAAATTTTATTGAAAAAAGAATTTAAAGAACAAGAGTTTCTTGAAGTTTCAATTGATTTTTGCTCTTAGCTTTAATTTGAGCAGCAATACGATCCAAATCTCTGCGACCTTGACTTGTAAGCTTGCGTCCACCAAGAGGAGCTTTCTCTATAAGTTTTAATTGTTCTAAGCTTTGGAGTGCTTTACGGGCAACACCACCAGCTGATCTACAGAAATGACTGGGATGTGTTCCATTACGTTTACGACCACCGAAGATTTTTGTTACAGCTCCAACACCAATTGGACTGCGAATATAAATGTGGCGAACTAATGCAGCACAGCGAATGTAGTACCAATCTGGGTCATAAGGAGCAAGTTCCTTGAAACGAGCTGATTTTACAATATCAACCCATTCTGGGACACGCATTTTTCCTGTCCTAAAAGTTTATATAATATTTATATTAATTATATATAATAATTTTTGGTATATATAAGAATATATATATAGAACTTATAGTTGAATTATTGGTTTAAATTAAACATATCAAAAACTACAATATAACAATAGTAGAGTACTACAATATAAATTATATTTTAACCTAACTAAAATTTAAGTAATAAAACTCACTTTTTAAGGAAAGCTGCAAAAGCTTTCACAAATTTGTGTTGATCAACGTCTTTTAGTGTTACCGACGGCATCTAAAAAATAAATAAATAAATAAATAAATAGATCAAACAAATAAAGAAATCAATGTACAGTGTGTTGGTATCAATATCACCACATGGGTGAATACTATATGATCACATATCATTTTTTATAATATAAATTTAGCAATAATTGAAAGACTAATATAACTTAGTATTTATTAATTAACTTTTAACTAATTTTAAACAAAATATATTTAATAATAACCACTCAAACCTTTTTAAATTCAGTAAAAACCGCAACTATTAACTAACTCTGCGTGTATAGCAAAGCGGAAAGGCAATATCCAAGATGGAAGGTTGGGTAATCTAGTAACAGGAAATGACCATATAACTATTCTCTATAGATGAGGTACACAGTTATTTTTATGGGTTACACATATTTCAATATATTAATACAAAAAAAAATATTAAAATTATAACTTTTTTATATATATAACAAATTTTATTTTATAAATACTAAACAATTTAATTATATTTTATTTCTTTTTTATTAATTCATAATCACTACTAGTCATTCTGCTATATGATTGGTTGATGTACGTTAGTAAGCAAAGACTTATGACAGTTTAAACATGGTTAAATGGTTTCAAAATTTATTACACGTTATGTTGTGATTTTCCAGATAAGGTATTTGTTTCTTCTTATCATTTTATTATAAATAATATGTACATATATTATTTATAAATAATTCTTTACTTTTTATACACATAGATAATGTTATCTTTGATTTAAGATTTTTTTAAAGGTTATGTTATCAAAGTTATCAACGATATAACAAATTGTAAGATGATCTGATATCGTTACCTTTCTAGTGTTATATTAACTACCACCAAATAAATTTATCTTCATTATCTTGTAAACGTTCTTATATGTACATATATATACATACATAACTGAGTTTGTATCCGTGCACTTAGTATCATTCTAATTGATACCGATAGTGATATAACTTATTATAAAGATGAGTGTATTCTTGAGTAAATTGAGTCATCAAATATTAAGACTGGCAGGACAATATTTTAGAGCAGCAAATATGTTAGTAGGAAATTATCATCAACATGGAGCTTTAACCGAACATATTTCTTTCTCTAAGGATTTCTTATTTCAACAGGTATGTAAAATGTTGCATATCTTTGTGTCATCGTTTAATATTTATTTTATACTACCTGTCATATATAATAAGTCATACCGTCATTCATTCTATGAACGTAGTTCATTATATTATATAGAGTATATTTATCATTATTGTGAATAACATTACCATTACAAACATAATTGTATTAAAAATATTTAGCGGTATTTATATGTATATTTAAAACAGCGATAGTATCTAATCTGACTTATACTTAATTTTTTATGTACGTCATTAGAATATTATTAATTAGTTTACAAAAATGGTACAATTTTCATTTTTAAATACACCAGTCTGTATAATTTAATTTCAGATAATATTTTAATAAAACTTCTCTTTATATATATATATATATTTATTTTATTTTCTATAAATGGATTGTGTTAATAAAACTTTCAGTATATTTTATTTGTATTTACAAATAAGTTAAATAAATTATTGAATAACTGAATAAAGTTATTACCAAATAAACAAATTTATAACATACAACTGCAATACTACAATTATAAATATTCTTTTGTATTTACATCATTGCTTTGCAGAAATAAAAAATTAATATATTGTATTATCTAGAAATTAACTGAATTAAACTCTCCTTATCGAAATCAATATTATTTCCTGGCTTAAAAATGTAATCTTCATGTTAAGTGTTTACGTTAGATGGATCACAAAATCTTATATTTCTGAGTAGGTAAGATCTGATTAATTTTAATTATACATTTCTTTTATACGTAACACCATTTCATTTCTATTTTTTTAATTATTAATAATACAATTTTTTCAACCATTTTAATATAATATATAATTTCATTACAACTCGCAATAAATTACTTTGTATAATTAAAAATTCTTATCTAAGTGTACACTACTAATTTTTATATTATATTAAAAAACATTTTAGTTATTCGATCCAGTGTCCAGTACATACACATATTTACTTGCTGATGTTAACAATAAAGAAGCTGTTTTAATTGATCCAGTCATCGAATGGGCAGATAGAGATAAAAAAATCATTGAGGAACTTGGTTTAAATTTGATATATGCTAGTAAGTTGTTATCTGTTTTTTTTTCTTCTTTTTATTTGTTTTAATTTTCTTTTTCTTGAAAAAATGTAAAAAAAAATAAAAATGCATTTTTTCTACTTTAAATTTAATAAAAAGAAAAAAAGAAAAATTTCATATTAAATAAAAATGTTATGAAATTAAATTCGTTAAACAGGTCCTTTTTTAATTAACGATTATTTCTTTTACAGTGAACACACACATGCACGCAGACCACATTACAGGAACGGGCAAATTGAAATCATTATTACCAGGCTGTCGATCGATGATCTCCCGCAATAGTGGTGCGGAGGCTGACATTCTCTTGGAGCCACGAGACCACATCAAATTTGGCAGACATTATCTGGTGGTAATACCCACACCTGGTCATACTGAAGGTGGATAACATATAATCATTTTGAAGCACATTTCATTCATCATTATCATTAATTTAGGTGCTCCTACGATTGTATTTAATAGTTACATTTATATACATACATATATATAATATTTAAACAATTAACTGTTCAATAAGTCTTTAAAAAATAATATTTTACGTTGAGACAATTTTATACAACATAATATATAATCTACATATATAAAAATGTACGATATAGTAATATCGACTAATCAATATATTATCAGATATAAAAATCATACATACATATATACATGTATAAATATCCATAACGTGTGAGAGAAAAGTTGGAACCGATAGCATAAAATATATTTTATATTAAACTTTTACATGAAAACATTTATGTAGGATGCGTGACGTATGTGTGCGACGAACAGGGAATCGCTTTCACGGGTGATGCTTTGTTAATACGTGGCTGTGGAAGAACAGACTTTCAGGTTTGTATAAAAAAAAAAAAAAAAAATGAAAAAATAATTCTTTTTTCCTGTGTCAATCAATATAATACAATTGTATATATATAGTATCAAGATTTTTCTATTCTGTTAGGGTGGTTCACCAGAAACATTATACAAGTCTGTACACAACAACATATTTACTTTACCATCATACTACAGATTATATCCTGCGCACGATTACAACGGTAGAACAGTGACTACTGTTGCAGAAGAAAAATTATTGAATCCTAGATTATCTAAATCGTTAGAGGAATTTGTACATATTATGAATAATCTTAATCTTCCTTATCCAAAAATGATTGGTAAAATTATTTATATAATTATTGATTAATTATTAATATAAAGATATATAATTTATTCTTTTTATTTTTTAAATACAAATTTTTATCATATAAATTTAAATTGCTAATGTAAATAATTTTTTTTTTCAGACAAGGCAGTACCAGCGAACAAAGTTTGCGGAGTCTTTGAAGTTAATAAGGAGAAGGATAAATAATGAGAAAGTTTCGTCAACCCTTTTCTTCGTTAAATATGAGATAAGATAGTCTTCTTTTTTGTTATTATCATTATTTCTAGTTCTTTTTTGTTTTTTTTTTTTTATAAGTAGAAGGAGAAGAGTTAGTATTATTTTAAATATATTTATAATTATTTTAATCAGGTGACAGGGTATGATACATTTCTATGAAATTTACAGTTAAGATATTTGAAAATGTTGTTCAAGTAATAATATACACCTGCAATTTCGAATAATTATAATACGAATAATTAATAACAACAAAACTGCATGCATAATACATGTTTGCATATATCAGGAAAGATCGTAGATTACCAATAACAAGCATAATATTATTTTTATATATTTTAATAAATATTTATACTATATCTTAGCATAATAATAATAATAATAATAATAATAATAATAATATTAAGATTATTATTTAAATGATATTAATTTTTTTAAACAAACAAAATATAAAGACTTGATAAATTTTCTTACGAATAATTAAAATAATTTAATCGTGTATCGTTGTAAATAAATATTTACATAATTTTCCACGTTTACAACGTAAAACCAATTGGAGTGGAATATTAAAAAAAAAAAGTGAAGAATAAAAACAAAAAAAAAAGGAGCGTAAAGAATTATCATATAAAAAGAAAAGAAAAAATAAAAAAACTAAAAAAAAAAAAACATTACATATACGTATAATATATGAAAACCCAAACAATTTAATTGGCATTTCCTAATTTGGGCCCTCTTCCCAACAAAAACTACATATTTAGTTAAAATCCAAGCTTGTTTACTCTACTTTCGTTTAATGTACCTGAAAGGATTGTGTCTGTAATTTCCCATGGGTCCTTGTGTTTTATCCCATGTAATCGCAATATCAGCCTTTGTACATGGATCCTTTTTTAACATTTATTTATTCCGCATTTGACGTTATAAATCTAGTTAAAATCATTTGCATAAATACGAATTAAAGCAATCGCGAAGGAAAAAAAAAAGAGAAGAAGAATAAGAAGAAGAAGAAGAAGAAAGAAAGAAAGAAAGAAAAATAAAAAGCAATGACGTGTTTCAACCTAGTTAATTATTAAAAAATTCATTGAAGTGTTAAATTAAGATTGCAGAGATATGCATAGTTCGATATTGTTATTCCAAGAACTATGTTTCACGTGTTACGATATCTACGAATAGTATTTCTATTGCGAAGCCCTCTGTTTTGTGCAATTCCTGTATCTTTTTGAAATTGCATACATTGGATAGGGAGATGGATGGGGAATAGAAAAAGAAAGAAAGAGAGAGAGAGAGGGAGAGACAAAGAAACAAAAGAATGGGGTTTCTTGTAATCGGGTTGACGAAAAGGCCTCCGTACCTCGTCGAAACTGAAGATGAAAAGACCCCATGGTGTTGGTGTTGGCTTCTACTGCATAGCTGAGGGTTGAAATCGATACCGTTTCCAGGGTAACCAGTAGGTACGGTGCCCGACACACGAGTGTTGGAACAGGCCAAGGCTATCCACTTATGCATTTTCATGCTGTTCTAAAAAAGGACAAAAAAGAAAGCAAAAGATATATATTTATTGTTACAGTGATTCTTTTATATTTTTATTTTTTATATATTTTTTTTTAATTCTTTAATTTCAATATCCTTTTCTGTTTGACCTTATACTCGATTCCCTCCTCTTTCCCCACCATCCTCACTCTCTCTCTCTCTCTCTGTTTCAAACATTTATAATTATGCTATGTTAAGAAATGTATGAAACGAAATGAAATTTATTATTATTATTAATATTCGTTTAATTTAAACAAACGGTTTTATTATTAGTTTGTTAGTTTAATTAAAATCTTTGTACTTTTAGTAATCAAATTTGTATGTATGTATTTATATTATGTGAAAAAGTTTATTATGCAGGATAGATAGATAGATAGATAGATAGATAGATGATCGTGTTATCTTCTTTCATATTATTCGTTTGATATTATTCAAGGCGTGGCATTATATTCCCTACTTCAAGCACTCGCTACGATTGTTTGTGAATCGGCTTTGATTGTACCGAAAATCAATATTAGGTAGTAGCGATGAATCCAGTATATGAAACGATATGATAAGTTTATATATTACTTATGGTTCTTTTAATCTCTAAAATTATTCGTTTAATTATGATTTCTTTTTCTAATTCATATATATATATATATTAATTCGTGTAAAAGATTAATTGAATGATATTAAAGTAATAAAAAAAATGAAAACAATAATTAATTGATTATTTTTATATTAAAAATTATGTTAAATGATCACGGGATTGTCCTTAATTTAGAATAAAAATAACGACATTTTAATAAATTTGAACGATATTATAAAAGAATAAATCTAAATAGAAATGAATTTATTTTTTCGTAAGAAAAATTGTTTGTCATTGATCCACGTGATCGTGGTGGACATTAAAACAATACAAATAAAGCGATACTTATAAATTAGAAGAATTTACACAATAACGAGGAAAAGTTAAAATACTAATTCGTTTATTTTCATAAAAGATATGTAAAAAGGAATCAACGTTAATCGCGTGACCGTGAAATTACAATTAAAAAAAAAAAATAGCGATATTTATAAACTGAAACAGTTTAATTTTTTGTAAAGAAAAAGAAAGTAAACGCAATATTAAAATTCAAATTCATTGTATTATCATAAAATAAACACTAATACAATTATAGATATAGATCATTTAATCAATATCAAGAATAAAAACTAAAATGTTTGCTAATAAGTTAAAAACAAATGACAAAATATGAAGTTTTCAAACTCTTTGAAATATAAAGTTTTCCAGTTTCTTTCTCTCCCTTTCTTCACCCTCTCACTCTTTCTCTATCTCTCTCTCGTAAGGATTCATTGAACGAGAAAATGAAATTCCGTAGACAAAGAAATCGTTCTCATAGAAAATAGATTTCAAGGGATACCCAATAATTTCGCATTTGTCAAACAAACCGAAAAATAGTAAGGAAACATTTAAAATTAAAATAAAATAAAATAAAATAAAATAAAAATAAAGGGGTGCGAATAGGAAGGGGATGAAATAGAAAAAAGTTTAAAAAAAAGGAAAGGAAAGGAAAAAGAAAAAAAAAAGGAATTCTATCGTTATTTTGTCGCGTGCTACAACAGTGGTAGTCTAGTATCTACAGGTTGTTGAGTTCGCCCTCGGCATCGGGGATTTCTCTTTCTCTTTCTCTTTCTCTTTTATTTTTTCCTCTTTTTCTTTCTCTCCTTTCTCATTTTCCCGCCCGTGTAACCGGCTGGCCCTACTCTTTTTCTCTTTTATACGCTTTTTCTTCTATACCTATGCTATGTACTCACGACTTTGTCCTCTTTCTCCTCCTCCACCCCCGACGTACACTTTCTGAAGATCAATTTACTGCGGCGTACGAGAAACTCCCTTTGTCATCGATTGCCAATGGTCGGGGTTTCTCTTCAACATCAGCAGACGTCTCTCCTAGACGACTTCACGTTCAAACGAAACGCACTCACTTACTCACCCACTCACTTACTCAACCCACTCACTTTAATTTACTTTAATCAGTGGAATTTGGGGAATATTATCGATAAACACCTACCACATTACAACAAAATATATTTTCTGAATGTATCAGATCGATCTTAACACATATTTCCGTACGATCATTTTTTGCATCGCCATTCACAAAATGCCATTTCTTTCCAATAAATAAACCAATTCGTAGTTCGTTAAAATTACCGATTGCGTTTAAATTAGAAAGATTTGTTATTATTATTTTATTTAAATAATTAGAGATATTTTATAAGATAATTTATAGTTATTAGCATAAGATTAATTTATATAATGAAATTATTCATTAAGGATATATCTTATTAATTCTAGTTTCATATAATTACAAATGTATTTATATTTTCTTATTGTATTTAATTAATTCGACATATTTAATAACAAAAGAGAATAATAAAAAATTAAAAACAAGTATTAATACCTTGGAAACTTCGAAAGATGATTTAAATGTATCTATCAACGAATGAACTTTAAATTTTAATTGGTATCACCTTACTTAAACGTGCCATTATTGACATATATATATATAAATTGTTTTCTAACAAAGGATTTAATCTCATGAATTTTTAATGAATCATTTAACATCAATATTAAATCATACTTTACTATATATCTACATTTATATATGTTAAATGTTTAAATAGGTGAAGATATATGAAGGAAAGAAAAGCGGGAAAATTAGGAAGTTTAAGAAGGAAGCATTCAAATTACCAGAATTCCCGCCACGTTATTGACTGGTCAAGGAGCGCATGCGTAAAGCGGTTAGCTGCGCTGTCATCGAGAGGTGGCCATTGATTGGCTGAGCCGGTTCAGCGGTACTGTGCCGCGCTGTGACGCTATATTGTATTTCTCTTTAGCGACCCACCCAACGACAACGGCAGCGGCGGCGGCGGCAACAACGGTGGTGGTGGTGGTATAGTGGTGGTGGTGGTGTCGGTGGTATGGTGGTGGTAGCAGCGACGGCGGTGGTGGATGTGGAGGTGGAGGTGGTCGTGGCGACGGCAAAAGCAGCACCAGCAGCAGCACCAAGGTAGCTAGCCAAGCAGTCGCGTATTAACACTATTGCCGTGTGCTCTTACGTATACGGCGCCGAATTTTTCTAATCCCGTATTATTTAACGGAATGCGGGGTACGAGAATATTAGATAAAAAGGGGGATTAGAATATTTTAAAACCATATATATTATATATATAGACAGGTAGAAAAAAAAAGAAAATCAGTCCTTGAATTTCCTTTCAAAGCTCCGGTTACGTACGTTCGATTATCCATCCAACTAATTCGTCGTGAAAAAGACAGGAGGAGATTCTAAAGCGAAGTACCAGTGTCTGAGAAAGAGAGAAGAAGGAAAAGAAGAAGAGGGAAGTAAAGGTTGAGGCTGCAGGCAGGCAGGAACATGAAGGGGATGATGCTGCCCGCGTTCTTCCTGGGCGTCCTCTTGGTCTCTCGCGTTCAGGTGAGTTTACCTAAGAAGCGTAAATAACCAATCCTTTATTACGAAACAGGCTTACCCTTTTTCTTTTTCACTTCGAGAGAAAGCCGCAATGACGTTTCATGCAAATGTTAGTTTTTATCAAGAATGCATATACTTTCAAATATATATATATATATATATTGAGGTAGAGAGTATATACTACGAGGGTTGTCAGAAACATAGGATTATTAGATTTCGGTTCAATCAAAGACTTCCTTTTACCTTCAGTCAATGTGGTCAGACTATTGGAAAGTCTTGTGGCTGGGTTATTTGAGATGAGGATGATTATGATGAGATACAAGTAATAAGGATTCAAGAATCACAAGTAATGTCCCTCCTTATTATTATATACACACAAGAAAGGCTTCTTCTTTTTCCTATCTTTTTTCTTTTATCCTTAGTAAGATTATTAACGCGTGAAATAAAAAGAAAAAAATTGTACACGAAGATTACTTTTCTAAATTTTTGAAAATTAAATCTACCACCAATCAACGTTCTTTTTTTTATTTCGTTTATATAAATAACCAATGATTTATAAACGAAGAATGCTGATTGGTTCGTAAAATTTGTCGACAACGATGGCGACCATCGATCGATTCGTCCTCCTCCTTCTCCTCCACCTTCTCTTCCTCCACCTCCTCCTCCTTCTTTGCCTCATCCTTCCCTCTTTGTCATTGATGTCGTCGTCGTTGTCGTTGTCATCCTTCTCTTCGTCCTTGTTGTTCATTGTCATTTGTACGATTTGACGTTTGTAGGTTTATCAAATTTTTCTAAAGAAATGTCGCATCGCACGATGAGAAAGAAAGTTTACCATAGCTGCTGTCAAACGGGAGCCGCACTCTCCTCTCTCTTTCTCTCTCTCTCTCTCTCTCTCTCTCTTTCTCTCTCTCTTTCTCTCTCTCTCCGATCGATGCACGCGCCGGTGCTCCGTGCTTTAATATGTTCCAAGTACTTTCCAAGTGAACCCGCACCCCCTTTTCCTCTCCTCTTTCTGCTTCTACTTCTCTTCCTCCTTCTCCTCCTCCTCACCCTTCCTCGTAACGATCGTCGACTTCTCTTTCTCTTTTTCTTTCTCTCTCTCTCTCTCCTCTCTCTTTTTCTTTCTCTCTTACAATTAATTTCTTTTCTTATTTTAGGATTTTTTCTTACGAATTTGTTTTTCCCGCGGAGAAAATTAATTGTCAACAAGATTGATTTTAATTGGTTGCCTCGTTATCATCTCCCAGCAATGCAGTGCGATTAGTTTTTTTCGGACACAAATATGTTCCGCTGTTAATGGCGTTTCGAAAAAAAAAAAAAAATAAAAATTCTATTTATTGTATGTATGTATGTATGTATGTATTTCTTTGATTTTTATTAGAATCTGATAGATACGTTTGATGAATGAAATGAAATGTCATCGAGACTGCGTTTTGATTGGTCGGCTCGTTATCCGTATCAATGCAGTGATTGGTGTTAGTCGAAGACAAATTTTTGATTTAATGAGGGGTTCTTTTTTTTTTTAAAAGAAGCTTTTACAGGTGGAATTTGACAGATTTCGTTTGATAAAAAAATAAAGAATGAAACGTTCCAATGAAATTGAATTATCACACTTATTCGTTCGATTAGTTTTATTCGTATTAAATGGAGGAAGAGGAGGGGAAGGGTTGGGGGATGATCGGGCATTTGATAAAAAAAGAAAGAGAGAGAGAAAAAAAGAAATCATTTCGATGTTATTTTACTTTCATCGCGATCCCTGACAGAGATCTGCCTTGATGAACTAAATAAAATGTCATAGAGTGATTGATTTTGATTGGTCCGCCTCGTTATTTGTATCAATGCAACGATTGATTTATTTGAAAATAATTCTTAGATGGTAATGACATTTTGATAGCAAATCTTTATACCGCATATTTTTTGTGTTCTTATTTTTATCGAATACGAAAGACAAGTTTTCTTTTTATGAGGAGAACGAAAATTGAATTTTAACGAGATTGATTTTAATTGGTAGCTTCGTTATCCGTTAACAATGCATCGATTAATTTTTTGAGAAAACAAACAAACAAACAATTCTATTCTTTTCAATGGTTTTTTGTAATTAATATTAAATTTGAAATATAATATTTTTGATATAAATCGTCAGCGAAAACTAATAATAATAATAATAATAATAATAATAATAATAATAATAATAATAATAAGAATAATAATAATAATGATGATGCTGTATAATTTTAATTAGAAAAAGGATAGAACGGATTTTAAGTTACACTTTGAGAATCTTCTTTCAGTTCTTCTCAGTTTCGAAAACGTAGAATCATTTTTCATAGTTTTATTTTCTTCCTTTGAAATCCTTACGTACGATGAAATACGCAACTTTGCGGAGACGGCGTCTTTCTGCTTCTGCGTAAAACGATGCTCTTATCTCCCATATGTATATATATACACACACACACATACATACATACATACATACATACATACATACATACATACATACATACATACATACATACATACATAC
>JACGTP010000081.1:299963-347463 GCA_023678845.1 Mischocyttarus mexicanus
TGTTTTACTTCTTGTTCTATTTCTTTCTCATCATCATCCTCACTTACTCTCTCACTGATTACATATCGTGCGCGCGCGTGCACGTGCACACAACCCTCCTCTTTTCCACCCTTCTTCCACCATTCTTCTACCCTTCTTCTACCCTTCTTCCACCATCTTCCACCCTTCTCTTCCTTCCCCCTACTCACCACTATCGTCGTATGCTCGCTCGAGTAATCAATAACGACCCCGCGTCATTCTCGACGACTACGAACGACTACCGACGACTCTACGTATCATGTTTCTATGGTATTTTACATTTATTTGGTAAACTCTCAACAAGGATATCCTTTTTTCATTTTTTGTTTCTTTTTATTTATTTATTTTTCTTTTTTCTTTCTTTCTTTCTCTTTTCTTTAGCTTCCCTTCTTTCTCCGTTTGTTTCACGAAATGACGTGGATGAAATCTATTGTTGCTGAAATATTCATTTTATTTTATTTTATTTCAGTTTAGTTTAATTTAGTTTAATTTATTTCTTAATTATATATCTCTCTTTTTTATTCTCTCAGTTAAATGTTTTAATTTATACATTATATATATATATAAATTTATATTTATTTCACCCTCTTTCACAGAATTAAAATAAGATATTTGAGATTTATATATATTCTCAATTAAATACGAGTTTTTAATATTTCCTTCTTTTTTTTTCTTTTAAATGTACTTTTTAAATATCATGTTACCTTTATCTACTAATTAATTTATTTCTATTTTGTATTTAACTTTTTTTTAGATTCATTTTATTATTTTTTGTATTTTGTCTGTTTATCTTCCCGAGTGCCGGTGAAATTAATTCTCTGCAATTCAAGTTTCTTTTTTTTTTTGGTAAATGCGATAAAAAGAAAAATTATACGATACGTACACTTGCGTTAAAAATTTTTGTAAAATGTTCGTAATTGTATTATATGTTTTTTAATTAAATTAAAATATAACTTATATATTTAGCATATATAAAGTTCAGTTAATCTAGATTTACTATTTATGATTTATCTAGATTGACTTTAAATATGGATTTTTTAACTTAATCGTCAAAGAAAAAGAATAAAATAATTAAATATATTATTAATAACAAAATAACGTTTTATATAAACGAACGAATGATATTCTATGTGTCTAAAGGTGGTTTATTTCATTTTGTTTTAGATTACTTTCTTTTTCAATTATTTTTACGTAAAAAGAGTCGAGCGACGGGAGGAAGCGATCGCGGTGGATATATATTATATATATTAAGTCTAATCATTTTATCCTTCAAATGCTTTCATTAATTATGGGTAAAACAGAGAAAAGAATAGGTGTCTGATCTGATACATGGAACTATATTTTTAATAGAAACAAATTTATTTACCTTTAAAAAGTCGAGACGCGTTTGTATATTAGAAAAGAAAAAAACATACTCGAGCGTTTGAAAAATAAATCAAAAGAACAGAACGGTAACTAGTCGAGGTTTAATTGATTATGCATTATTGTGAAATAAATCCGACACTTGATCATATTTAAAAATCCTTTTTAGTTTTACGGATGCAACGAAAGTTATTCGGGTGAATTATGAACGCGTATCATACAATGTCTGGTTCAAAAAATTCTACAACGTTACGATTACCTATAAGAACTTTTTTTTCATTGAAAATTATTCATATAATATATTTAACACTAAACCGTACCACGCCGATGTTAAATATTAAAAAGGTTAAAAATTATAGTCAGCTTACGTTTAGACGTACTTTGTCCTTATATCCATAAGTGCAGGTATCCATATATGTATATATCACTTTTCAGCACTACACACACACGGTCACATATGCATATCACTTCCATTGAAAAAATACACGCACACGCGACGCGACGCGAAATAAACCACATACTTAATTAATATTAACTTTTCTAATATTTGACATCGGCGTAGTACGGTTTAGTGTTAAACATATTATAAGAATAATTTTCAATGAAAAAAAAGTTCTTATAGGTAATCGTAACGTTGTAGAATTTTTTGAACCAGACATTGTATGATACGCGTTCGTAATTCACACGAATAACTTTCGTTGCATCCGTAGAACTGAAAAGGATTTTAAAATATGATCAAGTGTCGGATTTATTTCACAATAATGCATAATCAATTAAACCTCGACTAGTTACCGTTTTGTTCGTTTGATTTATTTTTCAAACGCTCGAGTATGTTTTTTTCTTTTCTAATATACAAACGCGTCTCGACTTTTTAAAGGTAAATAAATTTGTTTCTATTAAAAATATAGTTCCATGTATCAGATCAGACACCTATTCTTTTCTCTGTTTTACCCATAATTAATGAAAGCATTTGAAGGATAAAATAATTATACTTAATATATACAATATATATCCACCGCGATCGCTTCCTACCGTCGCTCAACTCTTTTTACGTAAAAATAATTGAAAAAGAAAGTAATCTAAAACAAAATAAAACAATCCACCTTTAGACACATAGAATATCATTCGTTCGTTTATATAAAACATTATTTTGCTATTAATAATACATTTAATTATTTTGTTTTTTTTCTTTGACGGTTAAGTTAAAATACAAATCTAAAACGTTGTGTAAATTTCAATATTCTTGGAAAGATTTCTTGAAAATTTTGGATACTTCCAATAACACCACACACGTGTCTCAACCCAAAAGTACACTTAAGAATACTGCCAGCCCATACACTTATTGCACGTCTGCCATGCTGCGACCCAGATAAAAGAACAGCATCCTGGATTATAACCAGAAGAGAAGGCTTTTGTCTGGCTTTGCAGAAGTCAAGAAGTCAGCTCATCAGAGAGCATCTATTCTCGGAGAATAGAACATCTCGAGAACCTAGTTAGTCAAGATCCTAGCCCTCTCTAACATAACAGGGAAAAATTAGAGCCTCTGGAATGAGGAAGAGCCTATGTGCCTAAGATCGAGAAAGAAAGAAAGAAAGAAAGATAGAAAAAGTAGCCAGAAGCAGACATATTTCTCTCTGTTGTTATTTATTTCCAACATTTTTTCTTTTTTCTTCTTTCTTTCCTTTTCTTCTTTTCCTAATTCACCTTTTTCTTCATCTACTTCTCCATCTTTGTAACAAGCAACCTTTTGCTAACTGGTTATTTTTTTCTTTCTCTTCCTCTGTGTGTGTTGATTAACATAAATATATTAGGGAACATATTTGCATAATATCTTTTGTTTTTCATTTTTATTTAAAAAATTAAAATAGTAATATTTAAATACTATTTTATTTATTTAATTAATATATATTATACAAAATATAGTATAATAATTTAACAGTATATGTATAATAAGCAAAAGAGTTGAATAAAAACGGTAACAGAGATTATATATTAGCACAAATTACAGTACTAATATTTTATTATTTAATATTGATCATTTGTATTAGATATATTTTCTGAGGATTTATTTAAAATAAAATATAATAGAGGTTTTCAATCAAAATAACATTCATATTTCTTATTAATTTTGTTTTTCTTTCATTTTTCCTTCTGTTATTTGAAGATATAAACGATTTTGTTTAATTAAACAAATTTTGTTTAATTACAGAAACTGTAAAAGTGAAGAAAACGGTAGATTTACCGATTCCAAAAGGAATTGATTATGATCTCGATGACGATCTCGATGACGAAGATGATCTCGATGGCGAAGCCGACGAAGATAATGATTCTGAAAGCGATCTAGATGATGTATTCAGTGATCAACCTGATGATGATGAAAGTGACGAAGAATATCTAGACGATTATGATACAACTACAAGGTAAGCGTATGATTCCAATAACTTTAATTGATTTTGGTTTTTTTACTTTATTCCAAAATATGGGTCAATGAAAAATTTGTTGAATATTGCAGCCGACCGTCCACAATATTCTCAACTACTGAGAAAGTTAAACAAGAAGCAACGGCAATGCCATTGCCACTTAGTAGCAGCACGCAACAACCATCTCAATCGCAAGGTACACCTGACCCATACTTGACTCATTTTGATCCACGATCAGAACATCAGAGTTACAAGCAAGCTCAGATGAGGCTCGAGGAAGTACATAAAGAGAAAGTAACAAAAGTAAGCAAAAGCATTTTTGATAATGTTAATTAAAATGAACTAATTTAAGAAGAATGCATATATACAGTTAACCCTCCTATAACGCGGTACTCTGAGAACGCGATTTCCATATAACGCGGAGCTGAAAATGCGACAGCCCTCCTATAACACGATACTCTTACAGCGCGGTTTCCGTCAACAGCATCCCATAAGTTCCTTCCGCGTAGCCTAAGAATGTTTAGTCTATGTTTAGTTCATTAGGGCCTATTTGAATTATAAGGGAACATTTTGCCTATTAAAAGAAGACGAGTTAGGCGACTCATATTATCTGACAGCGAGGATGAGTGTTGAAAGATTAAATTTTACAAAAGTCTTTCTTGTTTTTGTTGGAAAACAGTTTTTCAGTTTAGTTTTGGTATCATTTCTTTATATAAACTCTTCAATTCAATAAAAATAATTTATAATTTATCTTGTCCTTATTGGTCTCCATATAACGCGGTACGAATAATGTGATTTGTACTAATTCTGCGTTTCTTATAGCGTGGTTTCCATACAACGCGGTAGACGGTTTCCATAGAACGCGCTACGAATTAGCCTGGTTTGTACGGTTAAATCTGAGTTTCTTATAGCGCGGTTTCCATATAACGCGGTACGCACTCACCACGTTATAGGAGGGTTGACTGTATATATATATATATACTTATTATTTCTATATATGTATACGTAGTATTATTTGGGCAAAAGATTTTATAGCCCCGAACATTGGTGTCGCAATCTTTGTGCTACAACGTTTTCAGGTGATGAAGGATTGGAGTGACCTCGAGGAAAGGTATCAAGATATCAGAGCTCACGATCCAGTTGCAGCTGATGCTTTCAAACGATGGATGACCGCACGATTCCAAGAAACTGTTGCAGCTTTAGAAGAAAGTGGAGCTGCTGAGAAACATCAGCTCAGTGCGATGCATCAACAACGAGTGCAAGTATGTGCATTATTTAAATAACTTTATCTAATATATTCATTTTAAATATAAGAATTTGTCAAGCATTTTCATTTATTATTGTAGGAAGCTGTTAAGCAGAGAAACGAAGAAGCTATGTCCTGTTACACTGCTGCTTTGAATGAAACTCCACCAAATGTGAGTTTGTTGAATATATTTTTTCATCTGTCTTACAAAGGAAGAAACCCCTTTTTTTTAATTCTACACAGTTTTAAAAGTCCATCAGAACCTTACATGACATGTGTCAATCTCTTTTCGTATGTGTGAGGCTCAAAACTTTTCAACTTTATAAATATGTAGAATTGAACAAAAAACAAATCGGTATCCTGTCAATTTTGCTCTTCCTTTTAATAATCAAACTTTTTATCGGATAAATATATTTATATATTATTATTTTTTACATTGTATATAAATTCTTATATCTTTTTTACATCTTTCTCCCTTCTCTGTTTTAATCATTTATACTAAAATGCTTACTAACTTTATCTCCAACTAATTTTAAATATATTTACATATTTTGTATTATATATTTTTTAGACTCATCGTATTCAGAAATGCCTACAAAAGTTGCTCAGAGCTCTTCACAAGGACCGACACCATACCATTGCTCATTACAAGCATTTACTTGACAGCAGTCTGGAACAAGCTCAACGCGAGAAACCAGCGACGCTGGAACATTTGGCAGAAATTGATAGAATTACAAATCAAAGCTTATTGATGTTGGAACGGTAATGTATTGAAACATTTATCATCTTATACAATTTTCAATTTTTAATTGTCAATTTTCAATTTCCAATTTTCAATTTTTAATTTTTAATTTTTAATTTTTATAGTAAATATATCGTTGCAAAGTATAGTTATTATTATTATTTTTTGTTGATATTTTATTATCTTTTCATCGACCTTCAGATATCCTGATCTAAGTGCAAAAATCGGGCGTCTAATGGATGACTATGTTTTGGCGCTTCGCAGTAAGGATGAAACACCAGGTTTATTGTTAGCAATGACTCGAGAAGCAGAAGCAGCTATTTTAGACAAGTATCAAGCAGACGTTGCTAGCAAACAAGAAGGTATATTAACATTTTTGTTCTTTTTCTATAAAATCATTTAGAAAAATTCTTAAGTTTTTTAATTGTATTACAAAGAAGAATTTGGATATGTATATTTATATACATGTGTGGTTTGACATTTTATTTATAGAAAAAGAACATCAGAAGCAATTAGAACGTGCACGCAAGGAACAACGTAAGGTCGAACGTGGTGAATTACGTACAGAACAAGAACAGCATGAAGAAAATGATTCAGTGAATGATAATAAGTATTCTTCGCAGCAGTCTGAACAACCAGCACCTGTTGCAACGCTGCATAATGAAGGAGTGATTAGGGCAGCACACAGTATGACTCATGATGTATCACATTCTGAACCGGTTAGAACAATTATACAGTTACATTACAACTATTAATAATACTAACTTTTTAAAAAACTTTTTATATATATTTTATTATTTACCAGTTACAATATTAAATAAAACTTTAGATTATAATTTTTCTATTTTAATATCTTACAAAATATTAAGAAATATAATTATGATATAAAAATGTTACTAATTAGTATTAATTTTATGCACAGGGGTATTTGGTAAGACGTGAAATATATCACAAAGAGAGCCGATCAGTCTATTTTACGCTAGCATTTGCTGGAATCGCACTTATGGCAGCTGCAATCGTAGGAGTTGCTGTATTCAAGAGACGTAATGCGAGAAGCCCACACAGCCAGGTATATTTAAATTTATTATTAATATTATTAAATCGAATAAACAAATATGTTGCTCTGAAAACAAAGTTTATTCGTTATTACAAATTTTCTGTACATTTAAACGTTAACTTTTTTTTATATACAATCTTACTTGAAAACAAAGAAACAACATTAAAAGTCTATTCTTTCCAAACTTTCTTTTTGAATAATTAACAGATAGTAATAATGCAATATAATACACTATAACACCAAATAATTAATAATTTGATTAATAATTTGACTATCATTTACAAAATTACATATTAATGTTTATATATAACAAAAATTAAAATATTTGATGCAGGGTTTCATTGAAGTTGATCAAGCAGCTACACCAGAAGAACGACACGTAGCCAACATGCAAATAAATGGCTATGAAAATCCGACATATAAATATTTCGAGGTGAAAGAATAATTGATTGATCTTAGTCGGAACATTTTATCTGCTTTTAAATAATAAAAGCTGGTCTCTCTCGTCGAGTAGCGCTTTTCTTTTTCTTTTTCTTTTTTTTGTCTCCATATTATTATTAACATTTTAATTCCGTTTAAATTTACGAACGCATCTCATTATTATTATTATTATTATTATTATTATTTTCGTTATAATACCAATTGAATATTTTGTATAAAAAAGATATAAAAAAAAAAAAAGAAAAAAAAAGAAAAGAAGAAAGGAAAAAACGAAAAAAAAAAAAAGAAAAAAAAACCCACCCACGAGGTTCTTCCGAAGATCCGATTATTTATGCGCTTAATTATTACATTGTGCTTGCACAGCTAAAATAATACTCATTTAATCTGAAACTAGCTGTCATAAATCGTAAAATAGACAGCGATGTTAATTCACATGATATGTATAGCACAAGAAATCCGATATATGATATGTATTTGTATATGTTGTACCCATCGATAATGTTATACAAATTGGGGGTATGAGTATTATTATTATCATTATAAGAACTTGTTACACGGGATCTAAATATTATGACAATGCGTCAAACCATGAAGACTATCTAAATAAGTATACTCGAATCAATGTGTATATCTACATAATGAATACGGTTTAAATGTATGTGCCATATGGAAATGTATGTCAGATAATTATAAACGCCCCAGTATCTTCGGAAGTGTCTCTTAGGGCTAAATAATATAGTTTTTTTTTTTTTTTCATCATCAACATTAATATCGAAGAGAAAGTTTTCTCAGGAAGGAGCATTGCTCACGATAACGAGTTCATGTTAGTTTATATCATCTTGATGTTCCTTCAACCTTATTAACTTATTAAATTTTCATCTTAAAAAAGGATTGCGATAAGTACCCGATTGAGAATAACTAAACAAATCCTATCTCTATTAACTGTTAACAAATAATAGATATTAGAATCACCATCCAAGCAACAACATTCTTTCTCCGTAATCCAATAATGCATTTGTGGAATGTGCATATCCAATTGTGCACTATAATAACTTCTATATATTTTTTCGCTCTGATATTTTTAGAGATAGAGAATGGCAATAAGATTCTACGATTCAGTCCTTTTGAATAATACTAATAATAATATTAATAATAAAATAATAATAATATTAATAATAAAATAATAATAATAATAATAATAAAATAATAATAATATTAATAATAAAATAATAATAATAATAATAATAAAATAATATTAATAATAATAATAATAATAAATATATATCAGTATCTCAAAGTCGTAGCAATTCCGCATTGGGTGATATAAGCTTCGATTAAAGTTAATCGCTTATGATTGTGCAAGAGTTGTACACGTACGCTACAAGAAACTCTCAAAATATCAGAACATCAATTGATGATGCACATTAACAAGGGAAAAAAAAAAAATAATTCGTGATATATATCATTTTTGTTTCTTCGTCCCCGTTCGATTCCCACTGCCTGGTTTTTCTTTTTTGGTAAAATATCTTTCTGTACTTAAACATTTACTTAGTCTATATATATATATATATATAAAGAAAATAAAAAAGAGAAAAAAAAAAAGAACAAGAAGAAGGAGAGAAGAGAAGAGAAGAGAAGGAAAATGAGAGGAAGGTAAAGAAGGAGGAATAAAAAAGTAATTAATTAAGATTACTAAACGTGTATTTAATAATGATAAAACGAGAAAAATAAGATATTATTCTATCATTCCACATGAAAAGTCTAAGAGTACTTTTTTCGAGTAATAGTGTTAGGCCGTCGTTGGTGTTAGTTGGTTGCATGGAAAATATTCGATAGTTTCGTTCGACGTAAACGAGTATACTTTTCTTGTTTTTATTCGATTGAAAAATAAAACAAGTTTAAAGTAATCGTATAAGTCATGCCGATACTGTCGAATAAGAGGAACAGTATTTAACCGGAGTTTTATGATTGGCTTTAATACCTCTGACTAATAAACAGCTTGAAAAAAATATTTCTAGACGATTGTTAAAAAGCGAAAGAAAAAAAATAAAAATAAAAAAAAAAGAATAATAATAATAATAATAATAATAATAATAATAATAATAATAATAATTAATTAATTAATTTATGAGTTTCTTGGTTTCAAATATTCTTCATACAATTAAACAATTACAATTATATCTTAGGGTATTATTAATTATATATTATATATGACGATAATATATATCTATATATATTAATATATATACATATATATTACACGTTTAATGCTTATATATATTTGTACATGGTCAAAAAAAAAAAAAAAAAAAGGGTGAGGATGTTTAGCCCGTACTTTAGCCAGGGTCGCGTGGGAAAACAACTTTATTCGTTTCTTTATTTTATTTTATTTATTTTTTATACTTTCAATGCACGTGTTCTTTGTTATATACACTCTCTTGAAGTGTCTCTTGATCAACATCTTTTTTTTTTTTTTTGTTTTAATCAAATACTGTGATCATATTTAATTTTTAATCACTGGTTCTAAGGCGATTGTAATATTTGTTTAAATATTTTATTATTATTATTATTACACACATATATATATACATTTTTATATATATATATATAAGCAAAGTGCAAATACCGTTTGAAAAAAAATGGAAATTATTATACGAATCAATTGTTACATATATATGTTATTTCTTTTTTTATTCTCATACATGTATTATTATTTTTATTGTTTGTTTATTATTATTAGACCGATCATCTTAAGATAATAATTGTTACGGTGCGAGATCTCTACGAGTTATTATTGTATTTAAAAAGAAAAATATTAATTTTGCACAAAATACGTTGTATACTATTTATAAGACAATAGAAAGAGATTATTATTCATCGGTAATACGTCGATAAAATATTCGAGATCTTGATTCGATGTAATAAAAAAAAAATAAAATAAAAAGAAAGATAAAAAGAAAAGTAAGACGATGAAAAATGATGTTACGTGCAAAATTAATATTTTTAACAATTCTCCATGCTCGAAAAAAGAAAAAGAATAAACAAACAAATAAAATAAAATAATATAACATAATCTTCGCTGGTATTTAATATATATTTAAGATGATTGTTCTTAATATAAAATGTACATTAAGTACTGTTACATATAATAAGTTTGTTTTATTGTACTCTTTTACACAAAATGTTTTTTTAAAATAATTTAAACGATTTTATCGCATGCCGAAAGATTGTTGAAAGTTTTGAGAAATGAAAAAACCAAGAGAACGATAATAAGAAAGAAGGAAAGAAAGAAAAGAAGAAAAAAATATTAAGAAAAAACAAAACAAAAATTATAATCCTCTTTTAAGCGCACTTGAATATATTTTTTTTTCTATATTTTATTATCTATGAAAAATTATTCAAAAATTATCTTCTTTTCATCTCGCGCAACTCCCGGTCTAAAAGGGCGAGCAAATAAAAAAATAGAAAGAAAAAAAAACACACACACATATATATACACACACACACACTTACATACAGATACTAAACATACAATAATACATTGCTGAATGTTACAAATATTTTAGATATATTAAGCGATGATAACAATTACCAAGTGAATGTATTACAAATACTACAAAAATACTACAAATAGCATCAGTGAATTAATGATAATATAGAAATATATATAAATATATATATATATATATATATATATACACGTATATATCTATCTATCTATCCATAGATATACATATATATAAATATATATGTATATATATATATACATATGTATGTATGCGAACGTGTGTGATGATATTCTCTCATGCACTAAAAAAAAAAAAAAAATAAAAAAGGGGCGTGAGTTTGTCAAAGATGTGTGAATGATATATAGATATTATATATATATGTATATACACACCATGCATATATACATGTATACATATAAAATTAATATACATTGTGTACCTATAGCAAGTAGTATTTAAAATATTGAAAACATCGTATATATAAACCTGACTCGATGAATATTCGCAGATATATAATTGACGATAACAAATAATAATTCCAATTTATAATTATTCTTTCTTATAAATAATAATTTAATTTTTTATTATATTTAATATATATCTTCCTTCAAACTTTACGTTAACGTGTTATTTTATCTAATGATTGATCTAATTTAAACGATATTAAAGTAAATTTACTTAGTTGATTATCTATAATTACAATTTTTATTTTTATAAATTATTAATCCAACGTTACGAATAATAAGATAAAATAAATGATATATATGTAAAGGAAAACTTCTTTAATTTGAATTAACCGCGCTTTGCGTCACGTGACCTTTCCCTACTGTGGTCACCCGAAGCGCGGCAAATTCAAATTAAAGGAATTTTTCTTTACATATATATAATATTATATTATTTATTATATATCAGTATTATCTTATCGGAGCATATCAGTTTAAATTTGGTATAAAAATATCATTGTATAGTTAATAATTCTGCGAATCTGCATCGAGTTATCCTATATAAGTTTAAGAATTGATTTTTGTAAAGAGGTGAATAAGGTACATATATATCAAGACAATTGAATTAGCTTAAAAAAAAATGCCATGTGTGGGAAGAGATGTGAAGAATTGGGGGGTGGAAAAGGAAGAAAATAATACGTCCTTTAAATAGCAGAGAGTTCGGATTAGAAGTTTAAACAAAAATAGGAGAAAAACGAAAAAAGAAAATAGAAAAATGAAACAAAAAAAAAGAAAAAGGAAAAAAAAAAAGAAGGAAGAGAATAATAACGGAGCTAGATTTTATTTTTACAATTTTTTCAGTTTTTTCTCGTACATCGTTGTGTGTATCCCATCAATCTGTATAATCATGATCCTGTATTATATATATATATATATATTATATCGATATATATAATGCGCAATGTGACACTCGTATAAAAAAACAATATACAATATGCAGAAATTGTTTCTGCGCAATAACTCCTAAGCTTTCCTATTTAAAAACTCTGTCTTTCTTTTTTTTTTTTTCAAGAAGAAGAAGATAAAAAAAGTTTTTTAATAACCAAAAGAAAAAACGAAATTAACCGAGAGTAATAGAAAGAAAAAGCAAAAACAAACCAAAAAAAACCATTTAAATTTATTAATGCTCCTTCAAGAATGCATATATAAGCTGTGACTCGTAAAAGATGATATTTGCTGTACAGGGAATATTAATGGACGATTATTAAATAACGTTATTAATGCATAATATATCACAGTCAAAAAAAAGTCTATCATCTATATGGATCGTTTTTTGCTTGTGATTTTTATTTTTATTATCGATGTTGAGATAAAAATTATAAAATATGAATACACTTGTCTCTTTAAGTTTTGAAGGATAGTATCAAAGAATTGAAAGAAAGAAGTAAAAAAAAAAAATAATAAGAAACCAAAGGAAAGAAAGAAGAAGGCATTGAAAAGAAAGAAAGAAAGAAAGAAAGAAAGAGAGAGAGAGAAAAACATAAAGAATGATAACAAAGTAACTGTTAAAAATAATGATTTTCTTATGAGTTCTTAGTATGCAGTATAATAGTATATATGTATACTAAGAATCTGTGCATCCATCCAAGCTCTAACCTTAAAATCGATTAAAATAACGGATAAAAATGAGAGTACATAAATATTAGATAATTATCACTCTTACATAGAAGCATTATAATTTTTAAATTAAACATTTCTCCACGACCACGAATCCTCTGTCCTTAACCACGTGCTCCTCCAGTAAGGGGGGGAGAGTACTCCCCCACTGATCCTCACCTTGACCTCAATTCAATACAGAATACTATCAATTAAGGATAAGAATTCTTACCTCTTTCCTCCTACCCTTTCACCCTTAACCTCGCATTTCCCCTCACTATTCACAAGTTTTAATGCATTATTACACCACAACAACCCCCTTCTAATCCTTTTCCTAATCTCCCATGAAAGAACATATTGTGTTTGTGGATATATGTAATTTTACTTATCAATAAAAATAAATTTCAAAAAAAAAAAATAACATACACATTTTATTTTGTAAAATTTAATATGTATCAACGTTTTAAATAGAGTTGGAGAAAAAATTACTATATCAATGGGAAGAAATATATTGCGTATATTTTTATTTAATTAATACGATTAAAAAAGTAGTTAAAAAAGATTTTTCCATAAATGAATATACGTGTTAATTAAATATGCATAACATTATGGTAGAATAAATCAATACGAAAAATAAATTAACATATATATTTGATATATACGTTTATAAATTGATTCAAACTTTTACCGCGGAAATAATAATTTTAGTTATTACGAAATATCACTAGATGTCACTAGTAATATGGATTAAAGTCGTAAAGTAAATCTAAATATGATTCGACCAATGACAAAGGAGCGCCGCCTCAGTTAAACACCAATCGTCGCGTCGTGAGCGCCTAAGTTTTGGGCGCGGTGGTGGTGCGAAGCAAAGCTTCGGCAAAGTGGCAGTGTATTTTAACGATTGCCGAACGTAGTCGCGTTCGCGCTTGGTGCATGTATACTCTGATTGGGATCGGCGTTTACTTGTCAAAGAAGAAGGAAGAGGAGATAGTTATGATGTATTTTCGTGTGGTAAATCGTTATAGGAAGTTCGAGAGTAGGAAGATGTCGTCGGGTAGATAATCGTTGTCCGAGAGGAGCCTACGGGCAAGTCTCTCTTGAAGGCTTTTAAACAAAACGGAATTAAGAAGGAGAAAAAAAGAGATAGAATACTTGCCCATTCCGTTCAAAAAAAAAAAAATATATATTATATATACATGTGATATGGTGTGAGAGGAAGAGCGTGGATAGTGGTGTATACATGTGGACATATATTATATCGTATTTAGTATCTTTGTCTTTCTCTCTCTCTCTCTTTTGGGATTTGTCCGTCTACTTAGAGACAACGTCGACACACTACCACTATCACCACCAACCACTAACTACACCGGGAACGTTTATCATCATAGTTCGACGATTGTTGCAATCGTCAATGTCTTCTTAAACCGTAATCACGAAAATGGTAATAAGTACTGCTGGTAGTGTGGTGTAGTGTAGGAGTTGTGTTGTTTTGTTTTACGTGTATATATACAAAAGAAAAGAATAAATAAGAAAATAAGAGGAAGAGGAAGAGGAAGAGAGAGAGAGAGAGAGAGAAAAAGTAGAGGAAAAGGAAAAGGTGACAGTGGGCACAACTCGTCGTTGGAATTTATGGTGCGCCTGCGAGAAACTGTGAAGTGAAAGAAAGATAGAAAGAGAGAGAGAAAGGTAGATACGAGAGATTATTGGAGATAGAAAAAGACAGGTATATATATATATATATATACATAATACATATATATATATATATATCAGTGACGGGTGTGTGTGCGCGAGAGAAAACGAGACATACGGTGCTAAAGAAGAAGGCACGAAAAAGAAATCTTTCGATATATTGATCTATCGACTTTTATTAAACTAATTCTCGATTATTATTATTATTATTACTATTACCATTATCGTTGTCTTCGTCGTCCTCGTCGTAATTGATGGTGGTTGACAGTTCGTCGAATTAGCTTGTGGTTTATATATTAAAATATATTCAAAATAACGAGGTAAGATAAAAGTTTTGGAGAAGAAAAAAAACAAAAGAAAGGAAGGTAGGAAAAAATGCCGGGCCTAATCGCGGTCAGCGAGTTTGTCGAGGAAACGAGGGAGGACTATAACTCGCCCACTACGTCGACCTTCGTTTCACGAATGCCACAATGCAGGCAGACCATCACATCCCTCGAAGAGGTAAGACAACTTTTATTTTTCTTTCGTTCTTTATAAATTTTTTTTTTAGTTTTATTTTATATCTTCCTTCTTTCTTTCTTTATTTATTGTTCCTTCGGGTTTTATTTTGTTGTTGTTGTTGTTGGTTGTATACACTCCTTGCATCTTTCTCAGCATACATGGATGATGATAAAGGTTGGGGTGGGGGAAGGGGGGATGGGTTTTAAAAAATCTCAAATTGGATATAAAAATTAGTTGTTTCTTTTTCTCTCTTATCGAGATTCCAACATTTTTGATTTCACCCTCGTTGTGTACAAACACTCGTATTATTTGTTTACGTCTGCATATTATTGCATATTTGCATTTTAATGTTGTTGTTTTTTTTTCTTATTTTTGTAGTATTAAATTTATATTTTAATTATATATCCTACATATTCTATGAATGTTAGAAATTTTCGATCAATGTTACAATAAGATTAAATATCGAATATAATAAAATCGTGTGAAAATTTCACGTCCGAGATTTATGAAATTTTTCTATCAACAAAAATAATGATTACGTTCGCGTGTTTATTCGTTTTCATTTAAAAATCAGCAGAAATGTTCTCTCGTGCAATTCGATACGAACGAAACTCGAGATAATTTATAGAAGAGTGAGAGGGAGAAGGGAAGCAGGATACGTGTGAAATGAATCGAATTTTAATCGAAACAAAAGAGAAAGAGGAGGAGGAAGAAATATCAGAAATTCCGATTTCGTTTTATCCGGCGCGTTTCATTTTAATATTTATTTGCATTATTAATCGTAGGAAATTAAAAAAGAAAACAGAGGAAGGTCAATTTATTGTGTGTTTCTTTAAGTATTATATATATATTTTTTTTTTATCATATGGATATGAATATGGAAAAGAAAAAACAATATTGGTAAAGCTCAATCTGTCTCTCTCTTTCTTCAAAAAGAGAAGAATTCGATAAACTCATCCGCCGGGATTTAAATCTCTCGGCACTTTCATTGCATATATATATATTTATCTCTCTCTTACTCACACACACACACACATATATATATATACACACACACACATATATACACACACATACACAACTATTCACTCATATGTAGGTTCTTTCATCTTTTTTATATGACAACATTTGCTCTCTCATTCTCTTCTTCCTTCCTATCGACTTTGCCGGCTGTATTTCTTCTTTTATTCACATTCGAATGGTGCGACGTTATGAAGTGTGAGTGAGAAAGAGAGAAAGAGAGAGAGAGAGAGATAGATAGTGGTGGTAGGTGATTGGCGTAGCCGCATGCGTGCTCGTAGCGCGTGGGCGTTTCACAGATGCACACGGAAGATGCAGCCACCTTTCGGAACTATTCGGTCGTCTCGACGTTCGGATTCGGCTCTTGTCGAGGTCATTCGAGTATCCTTGCGCCGCCGCCGCCGCCGCCATCCTTGCACGCCTCCCAACCACCATATTACACTCTTTCTCTCTCTCTACATACTTATTATATACACATATATATAATATGTATATATTTTATATGCACATGTGTATGTTTGTCGTTGTCCTCTTTACCAACATGCAATGAGTTACGAATTATGCGTTCTTTTTTCTGAAGAAATGTTTTTTTTTTATATAAGTATATCTATCTACTTTTCTCTGTTTTTCTTTTTTTTAAATTTTAATTGTTCTTTTTTTTTCTTTTTTAAATATTTCTAACACATTCAGGATGCATATTATATATTATAATTTTTCTAACGATGTAGAATAATGTTTAAGTATTATTTTATTTTTGTTTATTTAAAATAAGTAAACGCGCGCGGTGTTTTAATGTCGAATAATCCTATTGGTTAATTACGAAACGTTTGTGATTGGGTTTATGAACGGGTAAAGTCGTGTTATTGGTTGACACTGATTAGCTTTTGTCCTGCTTACAATTCGAAGTCGATGATGACATTTTCTTCGTAGATCATTAACATTCAAGACAGGTACGCTTATTAATATTTTAATCTTCGTGTCTTCAACAGAATATAGAGACTGTCGACAAGCTTCCATGTAAACTAATAAATAGACTGTGACTTCCTGCGAAACTAGTCGTTCTATCTATATTTATGTACATATATTATATATACATATATAAATACACATACACAAATACATACACAAATTGTACATTACTTCGATACGCTTAACCGAAGTTTATATATATATATCAAACATACATATATACTCACATGTGTGTGGATATATATGTGTGTTTTATTCTTTAGAATGGGTATGATTATCAGAGTCAAGAAATCTATCCTTGGTTTAGTTTTATTCTAACGAAAGCAACCTACAACTTAAAATCTTTAATTAAAAAAACGCGGGAAAATTCAAACTCGCAGCGATCAAAGGTTATTAACAAATATTAAAAAGATTGGATCTTATCTATTGATTAAAATCGATCTAAATGATCTTTCTTGGAAACATAATCTCAATACAGTATATTACTCGTATTAACAATAAGACAAAATTTGAGAAAGATAAGTTAACCTATTTTCTTTTTTTTTTTTTAAATATCAAGCTATAAATGACGAACGATAAATCACGTGATCGTCGTTCACAAATACGTGGATTCTGATTCGTTGATGAATAGGAAACGTTGGAAAGGAAAAATATGTCACATTGTCGTTGTCGTATCTTACGTATTATATACGATTGATGATAAAAGAAGGAATATATTGAGTTGATGGAAAAAAAAAAATGTCGGATTTTTGTCCATAATTCAATGGAGAAAATCCAACATTTTTTTCCATCAACCTAATATATATATAAGTTTATAAAATAATATAAGAAAAATATAATAAATAAATATTTATTGTGGGAAAATCATTGTTGAGAGATACACGAAGAGATATTTTTTGTACAAATAGCACCATATCGTGTGTGGGGTTTTCATTGAAACTCTTGTCAATCTTATTTTCCTTTCATTCCTTCTCAATGTTTGCAATGCACTCGTTAAATAGAAGCCGTGCACTCAAGGAAACGACATCACGGTATCGTCTTATTCGTTTGTTTCTTTTTCTTCTTTTATTATACACAGCATTGCCGGTTTCATGTAACATACACACACACGTATAGGGTGAATCATTTAAATCGGAATATCAGAAATCTATATATGTACATATATAATACGTACAAGATTCTTTTGACCAATCAAAGAAAAGTATACGTCGCCATTTTTTTATCTTCAATCTTTCTCCAACGGTATATATATATATATAGGTATACATAATATACTTTATGGTATTTTCCGTACGGAAGGAATTTTCTATCGTTTGATCATCGGACGATAGAACGCGGTTACTCCCCTTGGAATTATTGATTTTTTACGTCTCTTATACGCTCTTACGTGTTTGTATACATATACACATATATACTTTCGATCATACCACGTTCTATTTGTTTTTAATAGTAAATTCTTAGCTTCTTCCTTGATAGCTTATTTTCAAATAATCTTTCATTATAAACTTATCCTTAGTATCTTATTTAATTTATTATATTTATAATATTATATATATTATTATTATATAAATAAATACATAGGAGTGTAAGTTGAAGTTTGCCGATTTTACAGTAGGATGTCTCTAGCAGGATGTAGACATTTCTATGATTTGTTATATACACCATTGTTTTCTATTGACATTGACCTCCAAAAACACCTAAGTCTCATTCTGTCAAAATAATAGCGTCATAGTCGTTTATATCAATGAATATGTCGAGTTTCGTTTCAAATAAAGAGCATTTGCGGAATTCGTTGCTTTTCTTATTTCATCAAAAGAAAAAAGCAGCTGAAGCACATCATTTGTTAGTAGAAACTTATGGTGAACATGCTCCAGTGATTAGAACATGTGAGACATGGTTTCGTCAATTTAAAAGTGGAGATTTCGATTTGAAAGACAATGCTCTGTGTTTGGTGGGACCAGGATGGTGTGGTGTACCACGAACTATTAAAACCTGGTTAAACGGTAAATACGGATCGCTATCGACAACAAATGATCAATTTGAATCATGCGTTGATCGAAAAACGACCGGAATGGGCCCGAAGACATGGCAAAGTTATTTTGCAACATGACAACGCGCCGTCTCATACCGCTAGATCCGTGAAAAACACATTAAAAACACTTAATTGGGAAATATTATCGCACCCGCTGTACTCTCCAGACCTCGCCCTGTCCGACTTCCACCTTTTCGCATCGATGGGGCACTCACTTGCAGAGCAGCACTTCGTCAATTTTGAAGAAGTTGAAAAATGGCTCGTCGAATGGTTTTCCTCGAAAGAGAAAAAGTTTTTTTGGAATGATATCCATAATTTGCCTGAAAGATGGACGAAATGTGTAGAATCAAATGGTCAATACTTTGAATAAAAATATTTTTAGATTCCCCTAAAAATTATGTGTTTTTTTTTAACGAAAAAAACCGGCAAACTTCAACGTACACTCCTGGTATATCTAAATTCTTTTACGAACTATTTGTAAAAATATACTCAAAGCCTTACATTAGAAAAATATTGATTACATTGAAAAAAAGGGAATGTATTCTAATGATTTACGTTGCGAATAAATAATTCTGATTTCTTTGATGTTATTTAAAAATGGCGCATATTTCGAAGAAAACTGCGGAAAACAACAGCATTAGGCCCGTAATACTTTCCAACGAATGTCGCAACACTCTCGCTTTTTTTTTTTTTTTACTACTTACATGTTTTCTTCTTCTTCTTTTTTCTTTCTTTCCTTTTTTTTTTGTCTTCGTATTGGGGGCTCGATTGTTCCGTGAGTGTGTCGGTGCACCGTGAAGTGTTTCACTCTCGCTGTTCTGTTTTGCTGCTGCAGTTATATTACAACTCTCACGTAGTAATATAAATGTTCATTTCGTTGTTTCGTATTCAAAGTTGATTGATTAGCATTGATTTTTGATTCTAATGTATGAAAAAAGAAACCACGAAGGGTTAATTGTTATGTTTGTTTCTATTCATTCCAATAATCCTCCCTTTTTTTCCATCCCCTTCTTAGAATATAAATAAATTTTTTAATAGATATATTTATTTACATATATTTGTTATATAAAGAGTATACATACATTTATTAAATTTATTTATTTATTTGATATTCGTTAAATTATTGAAAGAAATTTTGGCAAATAGTTGGCAACCATTTTAAAATATTTAAAAAAAAAAGGTATATTAATAACTAAAATAAAATATACATAATAATCTTGGAAGGGTTAGTATATATATAGAAATGTTTAAGATAATTCTGAAAGAAGTGCAGGTAAATTTTCTTCTTAGAATTCTTAGTCTTTTCGACCGACATAGTCAGCACCCGTAAAAAGAGATAATTGAACGTTACGAAAGGCTCTTAGGCGTCTCGAAACGATGCCTGCAAGGAAAACCAACCGTCTATGGGCATTCTTCTAAAACCCGGTAGCAGCAACTGCACCAGCTGCTTTGCTAGCATCTTTGTTGATGCTGCACCAGTGTATTAGCGTTCTTACCAGACTACAAAGAACCTTCTCCCCTCCACTACACACTCATTTCACCTTTACCTATACTGCACACCGCTTTTCACAATTTTTCTTACTTGCTCCAGTTAAAGAAAAGAAAGGAAAGTAAAATAAAACAAGAAAAATTAAGGAAAACTCGACAAAATATTCTACCTCGTTAATAAACACGAGTTCAAGTTATGCCAATGAACGTTTTCTTATGTTTTCTGGAATTTTTCTAATGGTCCTAAGTTTTACTTTTTAAAATGGTTTTTGCATTTTATATAATTGTGGTAATATATATATTATATATTGTAAAGTAATTAAATTAAACTTAAACCGTTGATAACATAAATCCTTGGTTTAAATATAGTTTATTATAAATCACATTAAATTCACTAATACCACAAGATAAGATTTCAAATTGTCCCTTAACATAAACTCATAAGAGATTCTCCCATAAGACTGTCCATAAGACTATTCCATAAGACTATTCCATAAAACTATTCCATAAAACTATTCCATAAGACTATTCAACCCTTACTGACTGACTAACTTCTTATACATTTCCCTCGAACAGAGGAGCATCCGATCCCTGACAACAGTACACATACCGCCTATGTTTTTCTCATAGAATATCGATCTCCTAGATAAATATCAATACATACACACACTTATGCAGTCGCTATACACATACAAACCTATATCTTCTAGAAACAATACAATAGGCAAAAGCTAAAACATTTACAATATATGAAATTAGCATCGTCCAGAAAACCTCGTACTTTTTGCCAAGTTACTCTGAACTCAGGGTTCAGAAAACTCCTACTTTTCGTTAGAGTTGCGTCAGAGTTCTTTCCGGATTTCTTTAGGATAATCGCTCTATTTTTCGTTTATTTGAGAAATTGGGGTCAAGAAAATCTCATATTCTTTGCCAAGTTGCTTTGAACTTACGGTCCGGAAAACTCGTAGTCTTCGTCAGGGTTACGTCAGAGTTCTTTCCGGATTTCTTTAAGATAAATGCTCTATCTTTCGTTTATTTGAGAAACTGGGGTCTAGAAAATCTCATATTCTTTGCCAAGTTGCTCTGAACTTAGGGTCAGGAAAACTCGTACTTTTTGTCAGGGTTGTGTGAAGGTTCCTTCAGGATTTCTTCAAGATAAACATAGTATATTTCGTATATCAGAGAAATATAGATTCAGAAAACTCATACTCTTCATAAAATTGATAATATGGGGTTCAGATAACTTCGTACTCTTCGCCAAGTTTCTCTGAACTTGGGGTTTGGAAAACTCGTACTTTTCGTTAGGGTTGCGTAAGAGCTCTTTCAGAATTTCTTCGAGATAAACGTTCTATCTTTCGTTTATATGAGAAAATAGGGTTCAGAAATTTCATACTTTTCCTAAAATAATAAATAAAAATTTATAATAAAATATACTATTTAAATTAATTTCAATTCTAATGCAATATGTTCTAATTTATTATGTCATTTATATACGTTTTTTATATAATAATTTAAAATAATAAAATTACTAATTGTAAGTTAATATTAAAATTTTTGATGTCTTTGGGTTTGAGGAAGAGGAAATGGAGGAGGAGGAGGGAGATAGGGTGATTAAGTAACATGAATATAGTTATAGTTTCTGAGTTTACTTTGAATGAATTTAACCTGATAACCTAACCGAAGAGGAGAGTAGACACGAAATAGCTTTCAAAGTTTCTCTCTCTCTCTCTTTCTCTATGTAAAATACAAACACATTGACATGTACGATAAAGTGGAGAGAAAATTTGTCGAGAAACTAATATGAAGCTTTGACTATTAGGTTAATTCTTCGTAACTTAATTCTCATTACTCTTCCTCTCTTATTTTCTATAAAAATAAAAACTAAATACAGAAATTGTATATAAAATTATTAATCGTAATATAATTCTAATGCAAATAATATTTATATTTCAATTATAATTATGCAAATAAAATTACAATTAAAAAAATTACAATTATGTAAATAATATTACAACAAATTTTTTTTATCTATTTAATAATAATATCATTGGTTTTATATTAAATACAAGATATTATTCTCGTTATAATTCATTATTCTCATTCATAAAAAAAACACACACAAATTGTACAATACAATTACATAAAATCTAACATATATTTTAAGGGGTACACCTAGTGTGAAATTTTAAAACAATCGATATATTTTTGTTTACATATTTCGATAGTCTATACCTTTAAAAACAACATACTAAAATTTCAAACGTATATCTCAAATAGTTTTTCAGTTACAACCATCTGAAGAGCAGCCGCTCATCAAAAATCAAATCGAAAAAAGCACATTTTTCTGGAAACTACATTTTTCTCATTTCCTGCAGTTGTAATTCGAAGACAAATCATCTGATCGCTTTGATTTTTTTTCTGTTTATTTTGTACATGATTCTGTGTACAATGACCCATCCAGTTTTTCAATCGAATAAAAAATGTAATTTTGGCAGACCGAAGATCATCGAATTTTTGCGCAAAATTTGAAACTTGTTTGAAAAACTTCGCCATTTTCTTAAATTTCAATTATTTTCTTTCGTAAAACAATTTCAATACAGGCAATACCTTCTAGTTTAATAAACTTTTTAGTTTTTTTTATTTCAAATACTATGAAGGTTGCTATCATCATTGCAACAGTGGAGGACCTTTTTGTTTTAGAGACTTAGGAGGAAATAGCGAATAACTCGTTGAAAATGAAATATTTTTATTAGAAAATTTCATTGTATATTTATTATTAATGTATAAATATATTCTCTAAATTTTAAAACATTTCATAGAGTAGTTTTCTTTAAAAATAATTCTCAAAAATCATCTATTTTTTTAGGTAGTCAAACTAGGTATGCCTTTTAATAATAAATATTACTAAATTAATAATTTATTTGTTTTATATTAAATAATACAAGATTTCATTATCTTTAATATGATTAATAATTCTTTCATTCATAATTAAAACAACTTGAAAGTTTTCTTCCTAGATGTTGATTTACTTAAATTTCTTCTAATCTTTTCCTCCCTTCCCTTTTTATTTTTTTCTTATTTTATTCCTTCGACTTACTCTTGACCCTGATTGTCTTCAAGTTACCCACTTTCCTATTTTAGAATTGGCCTCTTACAACATCAGGACCGTATCCCTATGTGAATTCGTTCTTAGCCTGGGTTATTTTTAAACGAGACAAGAATCTATTCTTGGTGTATCTTCTTTTTGTATATATGTGTGTGTGAGTATGTGTGTGTGAGAGAGAGAGAGAGAATAAATAAGATATAGAAAGATAGAAAGAGAAAAGATTTGATTATACGTAAGGACAAATAATCTTATTTATCTATGCACTACCACTACTAACATCAAATCATATAACTATGTATATAATTACTTTATATAGTTTCTTTTTTTTTTTAGTCAGTGATACGCTCGTTGCACGATGCGATGAAGTTTTATTTCCCCGTTGCTTTGCTTTTGAAAAAGAAAAGAAAAAAGAACTTTGAGATAAAATAGTAGAGGGTGTAGATCGATTTCTTCTTTTAAGGGTAACTCACCCTTCGCTTTTAACACTTTTTTCTTCTTTCTACTTCTTTCTTGTTTATTGAAAGAATAAGGTCTGTGAGTGTGTGTTTGTGTGTGTGAGAGAAAAGAAAGATGATGATGATTATGACGGAGTATTGGATTTTATAAAAATAAAAACTTAGTTCATCGTTGTAAAGATTGTTAGAAGGGATTCAAGTAATTGGTTGTGTTGTTTCAATTTTTGGTGCAATTTCTTTAATCATGTTCTGTGGGATTGATAAACAAAGTCTTGGAATGTTCTGGTTCAAAACTCGTTGCGTAAGTTTTCTTCTGTTTTTTTTTTGAAGTGAAAATTTCTTTAACCGTGTTAGACGATTCTTGGTAAGGGAAAATCTTATGGGGTTCGCGTCAGCAACATGCTAATGCGCGCGCATATGCATATACAGTCAACCCTCCTATAACGCGGTACTCTCAGAACGCNGGATGATAAAAGAGGCTTCGATCTTATAAGTTGTTAGTTAAAATTATCTTGTAATATTAATCTAGATTTTCTTTTTTTATTTCGTTGGTGGAAAAAAAATGTCGAATGTTTAGCCACAATTCAATCGAAAAAATCCGACATTTCTTTTCCACCAGCTCAAAATATAAAAATATTTTATATGTATATATAGTAAATCGTGGAAATAATTTTATTTAATATTTTTCCCAGATAATCGTACGTACCATTTTCAAGCGGAAGACGAAGCAGATCAACGTGCATGGATGTCAGTATTGGTAAATTGTAAAGAAAGAGCTTTGTTAAGAGCTTTCGATGCAAGTGGGAAAGCTGAAGCTGGCCAAGGGAATCCTAGTTTGGTTGAATTACAACAAGCAGTGATTCGATGCGTTATGCGATTACCTGGAAACGAACAATGTTGTGATTGTTCATCTCAAAACGGTAAAAATAAACTACACAATAAATGTGTTTCATTAATATACAATATATCTTATTTATAATTATTAAAGTAAATGTGTTTTTTTATTAAAGCTACAAATTTAATCTATATAATATTATATAAATATGATTAACAGATGCTACCTGGTTATCTACAAATTTTGGAATAATCGTGTGTATAGAATGTAGTGGAATTCATCGAGATTTAGGTGTCCATATATCAAGGATACAGTCTTTAACTTTAGACAATGTAGGAACTGCCCAATTATTATTAGCACGGCATATGACTAATCAAGCATTTAACGAAGTTATGGAAGCTACATTACATCATAATCTTAAACCAACGCCTACATCTTCAATGTAAGAATCGACAGTTTTATAGCTTCCTACTCGCTTGTAGAATCTTAACAATATATATTATATATAATTGGTATTTCAAATCAACAGGGAAGAACGATACGAATTTATAAGAGCCAAATACGTTGATAAAAGATACGTAATGAATACTTGCGCGGATGAACGAGATCTTCTATCGGATTTAGAACATGCAGTTAACAATCGTGATTTGCAACAACTTTTACAAGTTTATGCTGAAAACGTTGACCTAGCTGCACCTTTGCCCACCTCTGTAAGAATTTACAAATGAGTTTATCAATTATTTCACATTACATTATTTTAAATTAAATTAATTTAATGTGATATTTACGATATTGTCAAAAATGAACTATTAGAATAGTAGTTGGAATTTCAACATTACATGAAATTCATTTAGTGTTCAAATGCAATTCATTAAATATCTCGAAACAAGAAATATATTACTTAGAAATCATTTTCATAATTATTGACACAAATGTGAACGATTATTTATATTGTATTTATTTATTTCTTAAGAAAATATATAAATTTGATTAAGAAATGTATTATTTTATCATAGGATATTGGTGAGACAGCATTACATTTGGCAATCTTACGCGAAATGGGCAGCAGTTTACAAATAGTTGATTTTCTAATACAAAATATGTCAACTGGTGGTATCGATAGGATAACGGTTGACGGTGAAACGGCGTTACATCTTTCAGCGAGACACGATAGATCGGAAGCTATGAAATTACTTTTAAGAGCTGGCGCAGATCCAAGTTACAGAAATAAACAAGATAAGACTCCTTTGGATATTGCTCAAGAAATGGGACATCATACTTGTAAAGAATTAGTAAGTTTTTCATATTTATTCATTCTTTCAAATGAATCTTAAGCAAATAAAATTTTTCCACGAATATTATTATAGGAATAAAAATAATGTTTGTTTCAGCTTAGTCACGCTTTACAAAGACAAAAGACGTTATTTGATAATGTTAACATCGATTGGAATTTATCACACGATGAAGGTTCTACGGATTTTTCTGACGATGAAACAATCATTGAAGATAGGGTAATAAATAGGATTCGCATTATTACTATTATTATTATTATTATTATTCTTAGTATAATATCTTTTATGACTTCATTATATTATTATGTTATAAATGGTAATATGATGGTGTCATCGTTGAGATTTAATAAGATTAAATGTTGATTTATTTGTCTATATTTAGAACGGCTGTCTAACGCCTGAGAAGAAGTCACGTAGCAGGCCACCTTCGTATGCTGGTGGTGGAGGTACAGGTTCTGGTGATTCACCGGTGACATTACGTAGTCGTAGCAGTACTTGTGATAGTCTACAAAGTGGTTCCTCGCCAAGTTCCTCTACAAACAGACAACAGATGCCACCGCCTCCTCCACCACAAACGAGAAAACCTGTTGCTGGTAGGTTGTGTGTTGTTGTTATTGTATTATCTTTCTTTTTAACATAATTGAGAATCGAGTAAGATTGAAATTCAGATAATTAGTAAACAATATAATTATATAAGTATTGATTTGCAAATTACATGGTTTAATGAATAATACATATATAATGAATAATAATAATAATTATTATTATAATTTATTTGAAACACAGTACCCACGCCGATGACACCAGATATTTCAATAAATATCCATGGATCCTTGAAGAAACGTGTCGCACCGCCTCCCCCACCTTCAGGAAGCTCAAGTGGCATTCCATCTCCTCATTATGGTACACTACCTTCGTCAGCGTCATTAGCAACATCCACACATAGCCGGACGACGAGTGAGCCAATCTTAGCTGGACACACCTTACACACACTATCGCATACTCTAAACACACTTAACAATCAACACCATAAAAGATCACCCAGTGGAGACTCTTCTACAGGGCATGGTATGTTTAGGTTTTAAAACTCGGCTTTGCGATTTCCGTGTAAAGCTTTCCAGAGGTGATATATCGAAAACTTCTCTTCTATTTAAATTATATTTCCCTTCTTTCCTTACTTTTTGTATTCTTTTCATTTTTTATCTTGTTTAAATAAATTATTCTTTTCTTTTTTTTTTTTAATACAGGAATGGACAAAACAAATAGTTCAACGCTACAAAGACCACGTAATCCACCACCTCCAGCACCGTCCAGCGTTAGCACTTCCAGATTGAGTAATGGTCGTAGTAGCGAGTCTCTAAGTTCAATGTGTTCGGATCATGGCCTTGGCAATCCTGTTCCTCCTCCACGAAAGGTGAGCTTTACTTATTTCAAAAGTAAAGGAGTCTCTATGGTAAATGATAAAAATTGTTCTGTCATAATTACACGGTAAAGAAAAAATAAGATGAAGGAAAATGTGTATAAATAATCATTTTTGTCTTTGGGAAAAGCGGAGAGTTAGGAGAAGAGACACGGTACACGAGAATGAACGTTTCTTTAATTATTTTCTTTTTTTTCTTTATTATCTATTTCAATATTGTTTCTCTTTTATAATTATATTTATCGATGAATGAATAATTTCGTGGAAGCACTGCGTTAGATATACATATATATAACTTATTTGTTTGTTTTTTATTCATTTATCTCATTTCATACATACATACACACACATAAATACATACATACACACACATAAATACATACATACATACATACATACATACATACACACATACATTAATACATACATACACACATACATTAATACATACATACACACATACATTAATACATACATACATTAATACATACATACATTAATACACACATAAATACATACATACATACATACATACACACACATAAATACATACATACATACATACACACATACATTAATACATACATACACACATACATTAATACATACATACATTAATACATACATACATTAATACACACATACATTAATACATACATACATTAATACACACATACATTAATACACACATACATTAATACATACATACATTAATACATACATACATTAATACATACATACATTAATACACACATACATTAATACACACATACATACATCCATACATACATACATCCATACATACATACATCCATACATACATACATCCATACATACATACATACATACATACATCCATACATACATACATTAATACACACATACATACATACACACACACATACATTAATACACACATACATTAATACATTAATAATACTCACAACTTATTAATCGTTATAATAAGCTGTGTACCCAATAATCGTTATTAACAAATTAGTAGAAAATTTAACAATTGACTAATAAGGATGTTTCATTGTTCCTATATGTCATTTAATAACACGATTTTTATTCATTAATTTATTACCTATCATCGAATTGAACAACTTAAAAGCTTAAATATATATATTATTCGCACACCGTAATTATAAATATCTCATGGTTATCATCCACAAGTCACAAATTTTATTTCTTTCATTATTGTAATATAAAAAAAGAAAATACTACATTGTTGTTGCCGTATCGAAGTTTTTCGCTTTGATATATATATATATATCTATATATTATATCTTATTTTTTGTTTCTTTCTTTGTTTCTTTTTGAACGTATTCAATCATATAATGCTCGCACGTTACCTGCCCGCATAAATCTCTAATATGCTGGCTTTTATATATCAAAACACAAAGTTGAGATAATAAAATGAAGTAATTTAGTCATACGCTAAATCTAGCTTATTCTATTTTAATTACATTCTCTAATTTACAATACACATATCAATTCATCATTGCGATATCCGCTTGTCTCTATTTTTTTATCATATCTAATAACAACAACAACAAAAATATAAACCACAGCGACAATTTATTTATTCATTTAAATTACACATCATCGTATCTTTTTTTTTTTTTTTTGTCTTTCTTTTTTAACCGGTCATATAACGGATCACCAAGAAAATAATATTTCTCTAATAATTTATTATACTCTTATGTAGTACCAATCATCACATCATCTTTTGATAAAATATAATCTTCTTTATCTTTGTTATATATTATATTCGTGTTAGTTGATATAAAAAGAATATAAAAGTTGACCGATGATACATAATATACATAAAATAGAAGAAAAAAATCATTATTAAAAAGTGGATACATAGGCAATGCATGAATTTCAAAGTCAATGCTTTATGGTTTGTCATTAACCATTGTTGGCATAGCGAAGGGACCGATCCAGGCTAGAGAGCTACGCCGAGGAGCCTTCATCTTTGCTCTCAAATCTAAATCTGGTAAACTATTGTCGTACGACGTTACACCGTGCTACACTTGAAACTTTTTCTTTTCTATCTTTGATACTACAAATAAATATTTTCATTTTAATCATATTATGTTGAACATATTTTTAGTAAAGTTTACACAATGAACATCATTTAATAATTGAATCCTTAAAGTATATCAATTATTTATCTTTTCAATATCATTTCTATAATAATAAATAATATTACTATCTAAGGTATTTTTTCTTTTTTTTTTGATATTTCAAGTGTAGCAACGTTTTGCATGATCAGTTCGTGCTGCTCGTATATCCATTTGTAAAGATATAACATGGTAGCTTTTGAAATAATTATCTGGTTTATTATTTTTATCTTTGTTATAATGATATTAAAAAGAAACAAGTTTTTTCTTTATCTTTGTTTTTTTATTTTTGTTGGATAAATAAGCTCGACCAAAATAATCTTGCTAGTAAATCAATTCAATCTTTGATGAAACATTTTAACAACATTGCATAAAAAAACAGATTAATAATAAATATATTAAAAATATATATAATTTATATAATTTGAGTTCGCTTATGCGTGTGTGCTATAAATAGTATTTTCCCTGCAAGTAATCATTCAAATTTATATATATGTCATTGTCTCTCGATGTTATTTAGAATTTAACTGGATATTATTTTTGTCGTAGTAAAGAAAAAAAAAACAACAAATAACTATAATTTTCATTTGTCATAATCTTGCATGAGGAATCTCTCTATTTTCGAATTATCATTGTACCTTTTATTTAAATATTTTTTATGTTTTACCTTGGCAGTAGCACCCGATTGCACTCACTCACATATAACCTCAAATTATCGTCAATATCGAGATTATTTTCTTAAAACGATAGAAAAATCGATCTAATTAATCGTTTACAAACCTAAAGACAAATTATACAGTTAACTAGCATGGTATGAAATCTTGAAAAACAATAATTTATAAAAAAATAATTAAAAAAATAAAATAAAACACGAACGAACTAACAAATTGGAACTTTTAGATAAGATTTAAAAATATAATGTATATATATACTTATATAAATATATATAAAATTAAACGTCATCTAAAATTTCCAATTTTGTATTATTTATTCTATGAGAAGTATTTTTCACGTTGTTACTTTTTAAAACTCATCGCGTTTTTAAAATTCAGACATTTGTAAAATTCAAATCTAGTAGCCCGCTTCCGATATCAATCGATAATAATCAACAGGCCCGCCATATTTGAAAAGATCGATACTTTTACGAAAGTTCGATTATTTTTAAAATCAAATTGGATTATCAATCTAAACCCTATTAACAAAATCATCGATCTTAAATAATTATTTAAAAACTTACAGATCCGTCTGATCTTGATTTATTCTAATTTAAATTATCTTAACATTTATCTATATGTTTTTGTATTTTAAATATTATTAAATATTATTAATCAACAATGATCCCAACAAAAGCAGCAGCGGCGGCCATATTTGAAAAGATCGATATTCTCCATTCGATTATTTCAAAATCAAACTTTACCACGATCTTGATTAATATTTTATAAAAAGTTAATTAAAACTATCTTTTTATTTATTTCTTTTTCTAAATATATTAACAAAAGTAACACAAATTACTTCTCACAAGAAAAGAAAAGAAAAATATAAAAGAAATACTAAAAATAATCTTAAATAACCACATATATAAATATATTTAAATATATAATCCAAAAATTCTTATAATTACTATTACTATTATACTACTACTATTATACTACTACTATTACTACTATTATTATTACTATCACTACTATTTCTACTATTTCTACTTTTTATCAGAGAGAGTATCCATTTTTTGTTCTCTTTTCTCTTTTCCATTACTCTTCCCACGATAGCCAACGTCAGCGACCTTGAACGGTTTTCGACGGTGTCGAGCACTATACGATTGCGAGGCCGATAACGAGGACGAGTTATCATTCCGTGAGGGTGAGGTTATAATAGTAACTAATGAACAAACTGATGATGACAATTGGATGGAAGGTGCATTGGAAAGGGCACCTGAAAGGAGAGGGATGTTCCCGATAAGCTTCGTTCACATGCTGCAAGATTAACATTCGGTAAGCCTAAACTCGTTGGCAAGTGTCTCGAGTACGGCTAGTTCAGTAAGCATCGCAAGTCTTGGAAGAAGAAATTGGCTGAGAAAGCAAAAGGATTGAAGGAGAATTTCAAGAATTATTCCAACACAATTTCAAAACACTGGAATTGGATGGATTTATTTTTAATAGACGTGAATCCTTTTATTTATTAAGAATGGTTTTTATTCCGGTAAGGTAGGGGGGGAGGGATGAACGTGAGTTAAGGGAGGAGAAAAAAAAATAGACGAATCGGGGGGGGGGTGTAAAAATCACGTTTAATGATTTTGTTTTTTATTTTTTTTTTTTGTCGAGTCTCCCTCCTCCCTTCTTCAGAGTAGAAACGGAAATTGTTCCTCAGGTTTTTTTTTTTCTTCTTTTTTTCTCTTACATTAAATCGGGGAAAAGGTAATCCATTATTTTAAGCTTGAAATAAACGTAAAAATAATGGATTTCTTTTCTTCTCCACCCCACCCCCCTAAATAACTAATATTTTATTTATGTTTCGTTTCGTTTCGTTGTTTATTTTTATTTTTATTTTTTTTTATTATAATTTCGTGAAAATAAAAATGTTGGTCCTAAATATTATATTGTGTTAGTTGGAAACGTTAAAATATTGTATTTTGAGGATTAACGATCATGCGATTGATTTTTGTTTTTTGTTTTATTGTAAGCAGAAAAAAAAGTGAACGAAGGGAACGCGTGGAAAAATGGAACAGAGATATAAGTGGCGGAAAAATTTAAAATCGTTTGTTACTTCTCTTTTGATTTTTTAATATCAAAGAGGGATGACAATAGTTCCGTGATAGATCGAAATTAATTTTAAAATGGAATGAATATTATTGATCCAAAAGTATTCGAACAAATTAAAGGATATAAATAATAATAATAATAATAATAATAACAATAATAATAATAATAATAATATTCAATTTTAAAATGAAAAGAAAAACAAAACATATAAGAAAAGGAAAGTAAAAGGAGAAAAGAAAAATCAAAAAAAAGATAAAAATAATAATAATATTAATAATATTAATAATAATAATCGAATTAACCCTATCGGTATGAAATACACGAAAAAGGGGAGGATTAATTTCGATGTGCTTAAAATAAACGTATCCGCTGAAAACGGATAGTTGCTTGGTTCTAAGCCGTTACCAAAATGTGATATATCGTATATTTCATTGTAGAAAAAGAAAAATCGTAGATGTACACACACACATACATACACAGAAGCACGTGCTAACACACACACACATATATATATACACATACGTTTTAAAATGAGATACGAACACACATATATGTTGACAGGATCTTTGGGCACAATTTAATGGGACAAAATCCGACAAATTCTTTTTTTTCCATCAACCCAATACGTTGTTGTTTACCGTTAATCATCTGATCAAATTTTTTACGTTAAAAAACAAAAACAGCGTGATGATGTCGGACAAATAAATCAAGGATAGAAAAAAGACAAAATACAACATATATTATTTCGATTTCAAACGTACGTTACAGTCTTACTTTCGTGATTTTACGAATAAAACCAAATTCCGCACGAAGGGTCTCTGTGTGAAGAAAAACAATAATTCGGCGCGAAATTTGAATTTTCAAAATTTCCCGCCTTTACATCGTTCGCGCTTCGATAAATCACGAATATCGTTCTCGCGTTTGAATCGTATTGGTTTTATTTTCATAATAACAACACACGAAAATATTGAATGTACTTTTAATTTGGCATACCATTCACAAATAATTGTCCCATATTGTCAATGAAGACGAAAAACAGACACACTGACAGACAGACAGGACAGACAGACAGACATTCAGCAGACATTAAATGTCATAATAATATGCTACTGTAAAATGGCACGAAAGGGTTAAAGAAAATTCAAGGATTATCGTTACTGACATTTTTTAGTTGTGTGTATATGCGTGTGTTTGTTGGTACTCGCGTAAGTATATATATATATATATATATATAAATATAAAAGATAAAATAGGTCTACTATTATAAAACTCCATCCTGTTTAAATATAAAAACGTTAAATTAAAAAATATTTGCATGGATTATTACGAGTATTATATATATATATACACACACACACATACAAAACATACATTTATTCAAACACAAACACATATACATAAACGTATACACACAAGTCGACATTTAAGATGATGTATTACGAGTAAGTGTAAATTTTTTAATGCCATATTATGTGCTAGTAAAAGAAGAGTTCTATAATAATGGAGTACATATACACACACACACACACACACACATAAATAGAGATATTATATATATATATATATAGAGAGAGAGAAATATATATATATGTATTGATTAGAAATCTAACGAGATTTAAATAAACGTAATTCTTCTTCGATATCGATTTTCGAAAAATACAATACGAAGAAATTTTAAATCGATAATATCATCTCGTTTTAGGTTATTTTAAGATTACGTCGCATGGGTGGGGGTGTTGTTTGTGTAAGTATATGAAGAAAAATGATGACGACGTATATTGAAAAAAAAAAAAAAAGAAATTCGAATTTAATAATAGTATATATATTATTCTATACGTGTGAATAAACGATACAATATTATTATAACCAAAGAGTAACAACCATCGGGTATAAAAAGAAGTTTTAAAACCCTTAGTGAGAAAGAGAGGAGAATCTTGTAAAAGAAGAAAAGAACAAAAAATACGAAAGGATAAAACGCAAAGAGAAAACAATGGAATAAACGAAAAGCGATTATTCTCTTGGTGTGGATTGGCGCAAAATTTGAATTTTCAAAATTTCCCGCCTTTTACATCGCGCTCCGATATCTTGCGGTCGCGGCGTTTTTAAATCATATTGATTTCTTCCTTTTATCTTATTTTTCGTTTTTTTTTCTTCAATCCAACTCTTATCAGCAAGCGTAATTTAATTTATGATTGAAAACAACAACGCGCATTTGAACGTGCGTAAAAAAAATGCATATGCGAAGATTAAAATGAAAATAGGAATTAAAATCAATATAAACTTAAATTTTTGTCTTTCACTCGTGACGTTTATGTTAAGTGTCTTGTATAAGGCATCTCTAATTTTTTTTTTACCGTCGCATAAAATAATTATTATGTACGTGACACAATTTAACAAAAAAAGAAGAAAAAAAAAAGATAAAACAACAAAAAAAAAACAAACTAAACTTCACGTACGTTAAACATGCCATTGTGTTAGCTTGTCGGGCAAAACATTTAATATTAAGGAATTAATGTTTAGCGAGCATATTTTTGTGTATATATGTACGTATAGAGAATGATGAATATATGTGAATGTTCTTTTTTGTGTTAGTGAGAAGAAAAAAATAAAAACGAGAGAAAGAGACATATAGATATATGTAAAAGGAAAGAAAGTATGAAAGGATAAAGGAATATTCGATATTTATATATATGTGTGTGTGTATCTAATATATTACATACACACACATATTTATTATATATATAATATATATATATATATATATATATATATATAAAATAAAAAATCCACACTTAATTATTATAATAGTTTAAGGTATTATAAATGTGGACACAATGTTGTCTGTTAATTATGGCAATTAAAAGGAAAACACTCATTTCTCATCCTTTGCATTTCAAAATCACGCTCATAGAAAAATATTTACACAGGACACGTTAGACGATAAGTATTTATTATTATTTTATAGCGCCTTTATTAAATGCGAAAATAAAATATCGACGATGAAATAAAGAAAATAAAAGAATAAAGGAAGAAAGGAAGGAAGGAAGGAAGGATAAGATAAATAATGAAAATATGAAAGGTAGAAGAGGTGTATGATCGATAGAAAGAGAAAATAAATAAGATAAAATTAAACTGACAAAGATTTTAAGGGGAAAGTTAAATAATAGAGAAAGAGAGAGAGAGAGAAGAATGTAAGGAAGCGAGAAGGAAAAAGATTTTTTGAATTACTTCTTACAACACATTATGAGATAAGACTTTCATTGTAATTCGTATTGCGTATTAGATACGGAAAAAAATAAAAAAAATTAATAATTATAACATAATAATAATAATAATAATAATAATATTAATAATAATAATAATAAAAATATAAGAATTCCGCGATAAAATAATTAATTACTTTTACTGGACATATTTGAAACATGGTGTGTGTATAAAACCACATCTAACACAGTACTTCGACTTTATGATCTCTTTGAAAGAGATAAGACTTTACTCAATCATCATTATTAAACGTACAGGTAGCCCTCCTAAAACACGGCATCTTATAACACGGTTTCGCTCTAACACGATTCATAAATTATGGGAACCCTCCTATAACACGGTTTCACTTTAACATTATAAGAAATTTGCAAAAACTTTTGTACAGCACTGTACTTCGACAGTTGTCCATTTTTGTACTGGCTCTAAGTCTCATATAACACGGTTTCACACAACACGAAATTTTCTAGGTACCTCTATCTACCGTGTTAGAGGAAGGTTACCTGTATTTATTGATATACTTTAAAAAAAAAAAAAAAAAAACATTTTCGTATATGCATTAGTATCAAATGACGTTGAATATTTGCAGTAGGGGATGTAATGACGTGAGAATCAATATAATCTTTCTTTTTTTTTTTTTTTCTTACTCTATAAACTATTTAATATAGAACAAACAAAAATATATATATTATAAATATATTCATAATCAAATCATTCGACTACTATTTGTACCGTCTGTCGGTAACTTATCGATCATCAATTATTGCCTATCGTTACCTACTGTCGGTAAATTAAAACACTCTATTACTTATGATAAAAATATCTATGAAGATAAATTTATAAAGATAAAGAGATATCGGTAATTAAATAAAAAAAAAAATTAAAGAAAGAAAGAGAAATATAAAATATAATTCTAAAATGAAAAATACCTGTTACTGCTAATTATACGATGGTTTAGATATATTCTTGAAATCGTTAAATTGTATCAGTGAAAATATCAAATTGTATATTCAATGAGTAAATTGTAATTAAGCATCACCTATCTGCAGATATTTGGCAAAGATAAATATTATATATATATATATTATAGATCTCTAATTGTGTAAGGAAAAAAAAGAAGTAAAAAAAAACACACATTTCACTGGAAAGATGACAATATATCGATATTCCCCACTTGTATACTTCTTCACCGTTGAAATTAGGCACAATGTCTTTTAATCGAGCGCGGATTCAAACGGAAAACACAAATTTAAAAATTTAAATAAAATCAAATAAAATCAAATAAAATAAACGCTATTTAGAAAGCTGCAGAATTATTTGTTGTTAATTAATTATCATCCAAAATTTATTTTCTTTAAATCCAAACAAAAAAACAATATTTATACCGATTAAAATGCTTTCAACGATGGGTAAAGAGAAGAATACTTTTCTTTTCTTCTTTTTTTTTATTATCATCATCTTCATCATGGGGTAAGTTTTTTAAATATTATTATTTAATGAAAATGTGTAAAGAAATAATGAAAATAAAATAAAAATAAAAATAAAAATTGGAGCCAGTCATGTGGACTGTCAACAGAAGTGAAAACTTAAAACTGTATTTTGAATTTTTAAACTGGTGTAATGCGCATGCGCGCGCATTAGCATGTGTTGATGCGCGAACCAATAAAACTGTCCCTTACCATAAATCATCTAACGCGCTTAAAGAAGTTTTCACTTGAATAAAATGTTAGTTTCTGTTTTGTTTTAAATAAAATAATACTTCTAACGACGGTTGATGAAATGGGAATTGGAGGAGTGAAGGGAAAAAAAAGATATGTTTCCTCTTGTTTTTATTTTATTTTTTTTTTTATTTTTATTTTTTTTTGTTATTTTTTTATTATTAGTTTCTGTTATTTTTATTGAAATTTATTTTCTGTGTCCACGTATTCTGCGTATGAAAAATCTTTTATTGAAAAATGCTCTTCATTGCTACAAACGTCAGTGTACCTTAAGTCATCAGTTTTTAATGACAATGATCATTATCATCATCATTCATCATTCATCATAATCATCATTATCATCGTCGCTATCTCTTTTTTTTTTTTTTGTTTTTTTTATCTTACTTTTGTTTATAACAGTACAAAAATTGCATTTTTACAAGTTGCCCAGCTTATGTGACTAAAAAACGTTTATCAGCTAGCACTTCTTGGCAATCGAAAANGTTTTTTCTATTTGGGGTTTCGTCATTGTTAATTAAAAAAAAATAAAAGATCTATTTAAGCTGCATTTACTCGATGACAATAATAATAATAATAATAATAATAATAACAATAATAATGTATTAGATTGTAAAGTATGAAATGGAGCAAAAATGCACATAATTGAATTGAAATTTGCTCCATTTCATACTAGACAACCCTAATATATAAAAACGAGCGTGAAGAATTATTTAAATATCTCGGTCAAATTGACTATTTCCATTAAATAATTATTATTATTACACTTGTGAGAGAGAGAAAAGAAAAAAGAAAAAGGAAATATTAATATTAATATTATTAATAATAATTATAATAATCATCACAAACATCAGGAACAAATAAAAATCAATCAATTCATCAATTATAATATTTACTAATGAATTTTTATATATTTAATTTTTAATCTTTTATTCTTTTTTCTTTTCTTTTCTTTTCTTCTCTTTTTCTTTAATTACTCTTCCTTTCCATTCCTTTTCTTTCCTTTTCCATTCTATTTTCATTTGTATACTTTGCAGAGAGAGTATATCAAAAGATAAATGTAAAAATCAAACGAAAAATTTATCAGCAACTTAATTCTTGGACACACAACACACACATATTGTTTTTATCTTTGTTAATGTTGGTTGTTGTTGTTGCTGTATTGTGTTGTGTTGTTATTTTGTTACAACTATCGTTCATCTCTAATTGCCACACATTTGTGTATTCCATTTTTTCTTTTTTTCTTTTTTTTTTTGTCTTTTACTTTTTATACTACAATTTTCTACATGATTCTCGTCCTGATTATATATAGTTTTTTTTTTTTATTTATTTTATATACGGTGAAAAATTAATTATGAAGGCCGCTATCGTACATAAAGTTTTTATCCCATTTTTCTTCTTCTCACCTTTTCCTTTCTTTCCTTTCCTTTCTTTTCAATTTCTTTTTCTATTCTATTCTAATCTCCGTGATTCATCTGACAGACAAATTTGGTTTCTCTGTTTTTTTTTTTTTTTTTAATATAAACAAAACACCCTTAACCGTTTGAGTCCCAGGGGGTATTGAAAAAACACTGTTGAATAATCCCAAACAGTGCAACAACCGCGTTTTCTCTAAATGAGTATGAAAAGACCTAAGCAGCAGCGCGATAGCGCTTCTTGTATGTGTTAAAGGGTTGCGTCAAGATAACAATGAAATTCAAATTGTTTATTTTGTAATGTATTGTTGTTGCATTATTATTATTATTATAGTATTACATTAGGTAGTCAAGTATGAAATGGAGCAAACAAAAATGCACATAATTGAATTGAAAATTTGCCTCATTTCATACTAGACAACCTAATAGTATTATTCTAACTATTGTAAAATGTATTATTTACATTAAAAAGAGTTGTGTGAGATGTAGTTGCGTCAGGTAAATCTGAAACGTGCAATTTCGACAATCAATAATGCACCCCTCCCCCGTTAGTTGTACACAATTCTCGAGAAATTTGCTGGCTTTTCTCAACGTAAAATCTCAAAAGCACGATTGCATCTGCTTGGGAAAGGGGATGGAGACTCAAACGATTAATAATTTAAACGTACACTCTAAGAATTAATCGTTTAAAAAACTTTTTTCCTAATTAATTCTTCTTCTATGATTTCTTTTTTTCAATCAACAGGTGGTTGGTGTGCGTACGTGCGCATTGATTTCAAATTTATCAAAAAAGTTAATTTATAAAAGAAAACAAGTCAAAATATACATACATTTATGTATGTATGTATATAAAAGATAGGAAATAATGAAAATTAAAATTTAATGTAAAAGCATATAAAAAAAAAGAAAAGAAGAAAAAAATTTTCTAACGCGTTTTCAAAATCTAAAACACGATCTTAAAAAAAAAAGACAAATATTGTTTTATAGTTAAATTACATTAAATTGAAAATAAAATACACACTATTACATATTTCTATTTAATAATATTAATATATTATTAATATATTAATATATAGAAGAAGAAGAAGAAGAAGAAGAAGAAGAAGAAGAAAAAGAAGAAACTGATTATTTTTCCATATACGCGGGAAATTCAAACATTCGTTTATATGTTATGTGTATGTATGGTATTTATGTATAACACAGGCGCGCATGCGCACACACACACACTCACATTGGTGGAAAAAATGTCCAACATTTTATTTCCACCAATTAAATATACATATTAGGTAGTTAAGTATGAAATGGAGCAAAAAATGCATATAATTGAATTGAATATTTGCTCCATTTCATACTTGATTACCTAATATGTAAGTGTATATATATATGTATATATGTATATGTATATATTATTTAAGCCCGCTAATAATAATATTTACTAAAACTAATAATAATAATAATAATAATAATAATAATAATAATATTAATAATAATAAAAATCTATAATTGGTCGCCATTTATGTTTTTTTTTGTTTAATCATATCAATTTTTGTTTTCTCTCTTCCTATCCGTTTTCTCTCTCTTTCAGGATTATTATTATTCCTCGCATATTAACATAATTGGTATTACAAAGTCTCAAACGTTTCTATTCCTCTCTGCGATATCTTTTCCCCCATTGTCTCTTTTTTCTTCTTCATTTTTTCAAACCATATCATTTTTCTTCTTATCCAATATAATAATATTACAATTGGGATATCATTTATTAAATTTAAATTTAAAATTCTACTCGCTTTACTTTTCCTTTTCTCTTTTTTTTTGTTCGTCAAAGTGCCACCGGTGGTGAACAACGGGGGTGGTGGTTTTAGAGAGGTCGGGGCGAGGTGGTATAGAAACAAATATTTAAAAGAAAAATAAATTATTACAGCCCCAAATATTTTTGTCATTTTCGTTATATCACCATTGTTAATATGACAAAAACATTATCACAATAAGTACAGCACAATGAAAATATATTTTGTGATTATTTATCCATTTTTCTCTCTCTCACTCTCTCTCTTTCTCTCTTTCTTTCTCTTTATGATGAAAAAATAACCATAAAGGATTATTTTTTTGGTCAAAATGATATATAAGAAGAGAAAATGACAATGGCGATCGTTATTTCTTTCTTTTTTTCTTCTTTCACAATTTTAAAAATACCAATAAAAAATAAATCTTTCCTTTCACATCTACTTCGAATTTGTATTCGTTCAATTATCCTTTCTCTCTCCCTCATTCGTTCAATCTCCCATTCTCGCGTACAAATACATTCTATTATTATCTTTCTTATTTATATATATATTCTTTCATTCATAAACTATCCACATTTCTCTCAGTCATACATTTGTCAATGTAACTACTACTTTTTAGGTCCTGCCTTATCTTTCTTTCATTCATTCATTTTTTTATTTCGTAAATCATCTTTTTTTCCTGTACCCCGCATTAAAAGGAAATAACTAATGAGATATTTTTAAACGTTTCTTCTTGATATATATAAATACACTCTCTTTCAACATTGGTAAAAAAAAAGAAAACAAATAAATCAAAGTAATATAAACAGATTTAATCAAAATAAGAAAAAAGAATATAATCGTTAACAAGGGGGATTAGAGAAGGGGAAGGACAGTCTTTTGTAAATATTTTTTTCTATAAAGAAAAAAAAATAACGAAATAATTATTATTATTACTCTTTTATCGAACTGAATATCATTTGCTCTTGCAATCTCTCTCTCTCTCTCTCTCTCTCCCTTTCTTTCTTGCAATCTTTCTCTCTCTCTTTCTCTCTTCCTTTCTTTCCTTTTTCTATTTTTGTCATATAAATAAATACGTATACACATACTTGTAAATATGTTAATACATATTTATCATTCCAGCTTTGTTTGTTTGTTTGTTTGTTTGTTTATCTTTTAAATATATACTTCGTTAACTGTTATTGTTTCTCCTGGTTCCTTTCATGTGATGCAATGTAAAAGTAAATATATATATGTTTTGTATGCATATATTTATAATATGTATATATGCATAGGTATTATGTATATGTATATGTATATGTATATGTGTTTGTATGTTTATATGCAAATATATTTCTGGTTCGATGCAGAGAGGGTAACCGTAAAATATATATATATATATATCATGATTATATAATATATATATGATTAGGAGAAATTAAAAATCTGTTTGACTAGCTTTTGATCATCTCACTCTTTCTCTCTCTCTCTTTCTCTCTCTTCCTCTCTTTCTTTCTTTCTTTCTTTCTTTCTTCCTTTCATTCATTTACTATTGCTCTTTTTTCTATTTCTATTATTCTCTATACACATGTGAATATTTATTTCTCTTGCACGTTATATTAAAAAAATGTTATTTTTTATTTTTAATTTTTTTATTAAATTCTACTCGATAGAATATTATATTATAAAGTAGATCAATTATTATAGATTATTAATCATTCTGGTTGCGAATTATCAATCAATCAATCAATCAATCAATCAATCAATCAATCAATCAATCATTGAATACTAATCATCGCATCATGTTTCCTTATCAATATCTTCTATTTCTATTAGCTATCTAATATTTCTCATATTTTCAATCTTCTATGGTGTTTTGGTTTGTTTTCTTTTTCTTTAAAATCCCTGTCTCACACGAACACACGTAAGAAGAGTAGTAGTAGTAGTAGTAGTAGTAGTAGTAGTAGTAAATCCTAGCTTGCAATTATTATTTATTTTATTTTATTTATTTTTTTTTTCGTGTGCGTGGAGAGAGCCATATGCATACACGGGGCAGTTCGGTTAATTATATTTATTTACTGGCAGGATAACTCGTTTTATTTATTTATTTAATTAATTATTCGTTCATTCATTTATTTCTTCACCTTTTTTTTAGTATTCTTTTCTTGTTCTCTTTTAATCTATATTCTTCTATACTAAAAACTTTATTTGAATTCACCACGTGGTCTTGTACGTATTTCTTTCTTTTTTTAATTCTCTACTAATCATCATAGTAATAATAAAATAATAATAATAAAATAATAATAATAATAGTAATAATAATATATGTATAATATAATAATAATAATATATATATATATAATTGTTATGTATGTTTTTGTTGTTTGTTTGTTTGTGTGTGTGTGTGTGTGTGTGTACGTTTTCAAGCATACACCTAATTATGATTTTATTTATCATCGTTAGTTTTTATTTTTTATCTATCATATCCTCTTTCTGTTAATATTATTTTCTCTCACACATACACATTTCTAATTAATTAATATTTTAATTTTTGACGAAATCTATTCATCTTATTTTATTATCATCATCTTCTTCTTATTCTTCTTTTTTCATTTCATTTCTTTCATTTCATTACTACCTTTCTTTCTTTCTTTCTTTATTTCTTCTTCTTCTTCTTTTTCTTCTTCCTTTTTTTTCTTACTTATTTTTCGTTAAACAGTCTTTTCCAATTGTTTATTCACGCGTACTCACTTAAGGAGTAACACGTGAAATAATCAGTCTTTGATTTAATTTCTTTTTTGTTTTTTTTTTTTTCTTTTTTATGTGTTTTTTTTTTCTCCTTTCATTTGAAAGTTTTTTCTACGTTTTTATTATTACTTTTTTTTTTTTTAACTTCTTTCATTTTTCTACTTCAAATTTTCTCCCACCTATACTTGATTCATATTTTTCTTTTTATTTTTATCTTCTTTTTAGAATCCATCATCAATAAAATTTGCTTTCCTTCAAGTCTCTTTCTATCTCTTCCCTTCGATTTCTTTTTTATTTTTTTTGGAGTTTTTCTTTTTTTTCTTTTTATTTATTTTCTTTTTTTTTTTTCTTTTTTTAATTAAATCGCATAATTATTATCATTATACTTCATTAATACGTTACGTTATTTCTTTTTATTTATTTTTTGTTATACTTCGTTTAATATGCTGTGTTCTTCTTGCAATTAAACAAAATATTATATTATCTCCTAATTGATCTAATCATTTTTTATTTTTCTTCTTCTTCTACTTCTTCTTCTTCTATTTCAGATATTTAAAGAAATACGTATTATTAATAATAATAATAATAATAATTAGCGAAGAAATTATAATTATAATTATAATTATATAGTAGTCATAAAATCGTAGATAATATAATGACAATAATAATAATCATAATCATAATATATATAGTAAAATAATAATAATAATAATAGTAATAATAATATATTGTGTTCTTTTCTTTGCCCAGTACATGCTTATCAATTAAAAGCCACAAATTTCGATGTCAACACTGCACGAAAAAGAATATCGTTTCTTTTTTTTTTCTATATCATACATAGATATCATTATTATTATTTTTCTTCTTCTTTCTTCTCCATCTCTTCTTCTTCCTCCTCTTATCCTCCTCTTATCCACCTTTTATCCTCCTCTTTTTCCTCCACTTCTTCTTCTTCTACTTCTTCTTCTACTTCTTCTACTTCTTCTACTTCTTTTTCTTCCTCTTCTTTCTCCTCTTCCTCTTCTTCTTCTTCTTTTTCTACTTCTTCTTTTTCTTCTTCTTCTTCGTTAATCAATTTTTATTTCCGCATGCATACATACGAGAAAAATCTCATCATTCTAATCATTTATTAGATTAGCCTAAGCTACCTCTCATCGTCGTCATTATCATCATTATTTATCATCATTATTTATCATCATTATTTATCATCATTATTTATCATCATTATCATCATATTCTTAATCATCACCTTCATCTCCTTATTTTTTTATTTTTTTTTTTTTATTTTAGTTTAATTAATTAAGGCCTTATTATTATTATTATTATTATTGTAATACTAACCCGCAAAAGTCTAAAAAACATTTCTTTCTTTCTTTCTTTCTTTTTCTTCTACATCATCATCATCATAGTCATAGTCTACCTCTTTTTTTCTTATTTTTTTTTTCTCTATTTTCTTTTTTTTAAAATAAGAAAAATATAACAGTCAGTACAAATACTTAGGAATTTACGAGATCTCTCTGCGCGCAAATTACGAAGCATACACGCGATTATACTATAATTTTTCTCTCTTTTTTTTTTTTTTTTTCTTTTTTCTTCCTTTTCAATTATTATTTTTCGTTCATTGCGCTTCGCGCGAATATAATTATTTCTTTCTATTCCTCTCTCTTTCTTATTTTTTAATATATATACATAGAGCTCAAAAATCGTAATATCATGAGCCTTATTCTTTAAGTATGTTTTTGCTTTCGCTTTTTTTCTTTCTTTCTTTTCCTCTATTTCTTTCTTTAGAAATAGAATATTGTTAATAACAATTGGTAGTTAGCATTAGCATTAATAGTAATAATAATAGCAATAGTCATAGTATAGGAATAGCGATAGTAATAGCAATAGCACAATAGTAGTACTAGTAGTAGTAGTAGTAGTAGTAATAGATTTAGTATAGTATAGTTATAGGTAATAGAACAGTAGTAGTAGCAGTAGTAGTAGTAGCAGTAGTAGTAGTAGCAGTAGGAGTAGTAGTAAATTTAGTATAGTATAGTCATAGGTAATAGAATTGTAGTAGTAGTAGTAGGAGTAGTAGTAGTAGTAGTAGCAGTAGGAGTAGTAGTAGATTTAGTATAGTATAGTTATAGGTAATAGAATTGTAGTAGTAGTAGCAATAGGAGTAGTAGTAAATTTAGTATAGTATAGTTATAGGTAATAGAATTGTAGTAGTAGTAGTAGTAGTAGTAGTAGGAGTAGTAGTGATAATAGTGTTGATAGTAATATAGTAATAGTACTTATAATGATAGCAATAGCAATTAAAATAACATAAAGTAAAATCAGTCTATATATTCGTCGTTAAAAAAAAAGAAAGAAAAAAAACATAATATTAATAATTATAATTAAATATAAAACAAAATTGAAATAAAATCAAAAATAAGATTAATAATAATAATAATAATAATAATAATAATAATAATAATAATAATGAATTATATTACAATTATTATATGTCCTTGCTTAAAATCAGACAAATTCCATTTCCTGAAATGGATAACACGAGAAAAATAATATTGCATATATTTCATGACAGAAGTTCATATTCTACTTTATCCTTTTTGTTTTTTTCTTTTTCCTTTCTTCTTTCTTCGTGCACTATCTCTCTCTCTCTCTCTCTGTCTTTCTCTCTCACACATCATATTTTTTTTATATTTTATATGATTTTACAATTAATTCTTTCGCTCTTATTTTTCTTTCTTCTTTCTTCGTGCACTGTCTGTCTGTCTCTCTCTCTCTCTCTCTCATCATTTTTTTTTTGTATTTTATACGATTTTATAATTAATTCTTTCGCTCTTATTTTTCTTTCTTCTTTCTTACATTCAATCTTTTTTTCTCTTAAAATTTTATTTATATATGTATACATATACATATTTTTATATACATTTTATTCTTTATCTTCTTTTTTTCTTCCTTCCTTCCTTTCTTTCTTTTTCTTCTTTTTCTTCTTGATCATTGTCATTATGATTTCTATACATGCAGCTAAGTCAAGGGAAAGAATCTATCTTTCTAATAACATTTGGCTTACCAAATTCTGTCAATTTCTTGTTTAACAGTAGAATTGCATCAGATTTAATAAAAAATATGATTCACACACAAATATATATATATATATATTTATATATTTGAGTCATTTATGTTTCGTATCGCTCAAATACAATCTCATTCTATCTTTAGCGTGATGATTATTTCAATTGTCAAACATTTCTTCTTCCTTTCTTTCTATTCCACCATATTCGTTTTTTTCTTCTTCTTCTTCATTTGGTAATTTTATTAAAGCATGAGAGTGCAATATTAATATTTATATATTCTTATCGCAATAAAATATGCGAATATATATATATATATTTAATTTAATATGCAATTATCGACCAGTCAAATTTATTCATATCTCCATTCATCCGTATTCAATTCAAAAATTTACCATATACATATTACATATAGTAATTTTAGTCTTTTATTCTTACACCCACCTTGCACCACCCCTTTTATTTATTTTTTTTTGTTTTTTGTTTTTTTTTCTTTTTCGTTTTACTTTTGGCAATATAATAAATTATTTATTTTTTGGACAAGTATTAATTAATGTGTAACTTTTGTTCTGTATATCGTTTTTTTTTTTTTTTTTTTTCTTAAAAAAAAGATATAACTTACTATACTTCCAATAAAACGGTCACGAAGGGGAAAAGTTATTTTAAGCTTCGCCAAAACCATCAAGAGCTTGTTCGGTCATTCTCAAACAGAGCGTTTCAAGGCTTAAATTTATTTCAGGCTCGGTTGTTTCCGGTCTATTATTTCCACCATTTTCGCCAGTACCTCCGTTTCCTCTTTGGCCAAGAAAATGATCCCTTGGTGCACTGTATGTTCGTTGCAACGTTCTTTGCAGTTGCTATAATAAATGTTAATAATCGTTTTTTTTTTCTTTACAAATACGATACGTCTTTGAGCAAGAATGATTAATATAATAAAT
>JACGTP010000081.1:352463-373490 GCA_023678845.1 Mischocyttarus mexicanus
TTACCGTGTTACTCTTTCTACCTAGTTCAAGTAGCTCGATGATCGGTCGTTCCTTTTACACACGTTTATTATGTATCAGCGTTAACTCGTTTCAAGCGATATAATACAACGAACGAAGGAATTAAACTAAACAACGCGAATTTTATAACATGTTTCTCCTTACTTGTTTGTTTTTCTTCATTCCTCTTCGTCTTCTTGTTTTTTTTTTTTTTCGTTGTTCTTTCAACTATTCGGCGTTGATTCGAAACGAAACATTAATCGACAACATGCGATACTGTCGGCTTACGTGATCATACTGGTTCGTTGGGTGATCGAAACTCGACGATTCTATGACTTCTCTCATTGGTTATCATATGTCATTCATTATCAGCCAATCATAGAACGCAACAGGGCGCGGCTCGTTTATCCAAAGTTCGTCGACCGTATGAATTCTTGTCATCTAATTGGTTGATCATATTACAGGGGTCCAACCAATCGAGTACTTTGGCGGTTTGAAAACTTTTTGAATTTTATTCTTAACCTATATGTTCTTCCTGTGTGCTCGACATTTGAAATTCTGAGAGAGACGGATATATATAATATATATGGTCTAACCTTTACGTTTGTTTTTTTCTCTTTATAATTCAGTTTATAAATATTTTGTTTGTGCGTGTGCGTGTACGTGTACGTGTACGAGTATGATGTATTGAAAGGTTATCGTTAATATGTTTAATGTTTTTCAAAATTATACGTTTATTGAATGATCAACATTTTTCAATAATTCTTTTACTTTTTATGTTTTACTATCAACCCAAGTTATATTATTTATTTTTTTTGGCCAGTTAATATTTTACACTTTTGTCGTATTTTTCTTAATAATAATTAAATTTAATATAATAGAATTTGTTTAACATTGGTAGTATTTTTCTTTATTCAATACCATTACGTCATATTATTGCATACGTTCTTATAATAATAACACAATATTCATTGTAACACCTTTAATTAATCTTCATGCCATTTTCAGTTTGTCTTGATCGACCAATCTGTTATTAAAGAAAGTTAGTTAATATTTATTTACACAATATAAATATACAAGGCATATTGCTAAAATTAAAATTCAACGTTTATCATGAAATCATGAAGAACGTTTGAAAGAGTCTTTAATAAATTTCCATTGCACTGTTATATTTAATTACGATATCTCTCATATATAAATAAAAAATTCTTGTTTTCTCCTTCGTTTTTTTTTTCTTAGTTTTTCTACAAAGACCTTTCAATTGACATTTACATTTGGCAAGATTAGTATTTCGATTTCATGAGAAAGTTGATCGTTTATCCCTGGCATAATAATTTACTTATTCAAGAAAAATGAAATAAACGCGCTTAATAATACTTATACCGATAATTGACACAAGTTAGAGAAATATTGGTGTTCTTTTTTTTATCGTTTATACAACAATGAATCAATTTATACTAAATAATTTAAATGTTACACTGATTATAAAAAAAAAAACAAACTATAACAAATTCTTAAATTCTATTATACTCTATATAAAAAAATGATTAAATTTATATATATATAAATAATTTTATATATTATTAATTTTCTCCCATTCCATCACTCTCTGTAACTAGAGCACGTTCCAATATAACACGGCCTTCTTTGTATCGTTGATTATCGTCTGTCGCAAACTCATAAACCCACCCAAGTTTAGCGTCACAATTTTTACAGCTTACATCTCGTACCATGTGACGTCCAGTTAACATCACTCTATCTTGTACCTCGCTGCACAACATGTAATAATAATATTAAATAGATTCATATAATAATTATGTTAGACAGTTAAGTTAGATAGCGAAAAGAACAATGATCAGTTTTAATAAGCATTGTGTTATATCGTATAAGCTTGACTTACTTTAATATATCATCGAACAATGAATCTCAATGCATATACATACATGTAATTTATGTAATAAAAAATATTACTAATCAATGAAATTCTAACAATAACTATGAAGTTATAATACAAAATAATAAAATATATATATATATAAAAGATACAAGTTTTAATAATTAAATACCTGTAATTAAGGTTGACAACTTTGTTAAAGAGAAAAGCACGACCAGTTGCTCCAGTGAAACGAGTACTGATCAGCTGTCCTCGGTTTGTTAAATTAGTGTCGCACGAAGCGCAAGAAAATAGACGCGTTCCACCAATGTGTTCCAAAAATATTACACCCATTTTAAAGTTTGTCTTTTATCATCAAGGAACAAAAAAAAAAGTAATACCGTTATGAATATTTGATTAATTATATCAATTTATATCTTGAAACGTCTACAAACTAAGAGGAATAATAATCATACGGATGTTACAACCAAACACACTGGACACATTACACTACCCTAAATATACATGCAGTAATTTGCTTTAATACATTTATGTGACATTTTAAAGAATATGTAGCATTAGTTCCACTTCGGATACCCAGATGGCGTTACTCTGATTTACTATTTGTATTTTTTAATTTAAAAAATTTTCACTCAAAAATTCTATTTTTTAAATCTATTAAAAATATGTTATATTAATAGTTTATATTGCACATAAATCTTGTATATATTGTAATTACAAATTTTATATATATTTATATAATATTATATGTATGTATGTATGGTATATTATATAATATTATATATTAATATTATATTAATTTATTTATATCTTGTAGATATATTATAATTACAAATTTTATTTATTACTTACATGTGACAGAAAAAAGTAATAATATTAATTATAATTTTTATTTTTGTTTAAATTTATGTTAGATTCTATTTCTTTTTATTTTTTTTTTTAAATAAGAAAGGAAACTTTGGTATAAAAACATTAATTTTATATTTGATATTTGATAATAATCTTTATTACATCAAAATATTGTATCTTTATTATTCATATATAAATGGTATACAATATGTTACAAATACGTATGTATACATATTTTTTTATGTAAATTATATATATATATATTTTTTTTTTAATAATAATATTTATTTTTTTCATATTTTATATATATATATAGAGCTAGGTACATAGATCTTTGTGCAGTAAAATTCAAAACATATTTTTTTCATAACATTTCTTTATAAATCAGAGCCTATATTTGTTTTAATAAAAAAACCTAGGCTGCCCTTATTTCTTTCTTTATCTTTTCAAACTTTGACAATGTAGTACCAATCGGGTAGTACTTAATACAAGTAGAAAAGTGTTTGGAACGTTTTAATGTAAAAGCCAGAAAAAGTGGTCGCAAGAGTGAAGAAATTAATTGAAAAAATATATATATATATGTATGTATTATTATTGGTCATTATTTAATTGATATATATATATATATTCACTTCTTGTCTCGAAAGGCACATTTGAAATATAATTAGTACGCTCCCTTGTTAGCGTTAACATTTTTCTACACCATTTAAATCTTTCTAACGGTCTCTCAATAATATTATTATTAATAATATTAATATTAATAATAATATAATAATATAATAATAATATAATAATAATAATAATAATAATAATAATAATTTCAATAAAATAAAATGATATAAAGACAGACAGACTAAAAAGAAGAGAAAGAGAGAAAGAGAGAGAGAGAGAAAGAGAGAAAGAGATAGATAGAGAGAGAGAGAGAGAAACACAATAGAAAAATATAAAATATAAAAATTTCTCTAGCCAAAATCACAGACGAATCTCTTACTTTCTCCGACAAAGCACAGAAATCGCATTTTTCATGGCCATAACATTAAATATAATATAATAATTATTAGTCGATATATAAATATTATAAATATGTAATATATATATATATATGTATGTGTGTGTATATATATATATATATGTAAGTAGTCTTATTATTTAATTGCACGCTTACATGCATATGTACATGTTCTAGATATCGCAGATAGATTTATTACACATTTAAAAATTTCAATATTTTTCTGCGTTGGATACTCAATCGAGCATGTATATTTACATGTACACGTGATCTTATATACACATGTAAATAATTATATTATATTTTATATATTGTGTATGTGTATATATATATATATATATATGTATTGTATGTATATTTAATTTGATTACATCGATTTTTGATGTCCAGGTCATGAAGAGAATATCTTTTTTCTTTCTTTCTTTCTTTCTTTCTTTCCTTAATCGATTTCTTTTTTTTTTCTTTTTCCCATAATACTGCACCTATTCCTCTATGTACATCACACTTTTACAATAACGTAAAGAAAACCTAATCAAGAGGGGACTGGGGGAGAGTGAAAGTAATAGTTTAGAAATTAAAAAGAATAGAATAATAATAATATAAAGAAAATAAATGATGAAAGGATAAAAATTAGAAAAAAAAAACATAATATAAGAAGATACTGAAAATAAAAGCAACAATTGTGCCGTTTATGTTGTTATTCTTGTTGTTGTTGTTGTTGTTTAGTAATTGTTGTTATTATTATTATTATTCAAAATTATTCAACGACGTTAGAAAATATTTATATATTATATATTAATATTATTATATATTTATATTCTAAACTCTCCTTCAATAAGAATCCTTCAAATCCTAAAAATATCCTTCGATAAGAACATTTTTCTTTCGCTCTTCCTTTATCTTAATTACCCATATAAGAAAAATAGCATCATATTATTTGAATTTTAATCTAACAATATAAGTCAGTACTATACTTCAGTCAGCTTAGGTACATACATAAAAAGTCTCGTCTGTATCTGTCCCGTTTTATACAACTTATCATTTTTTACGTTTTACGATATATATATTTATATATATATATATATATATATATATAAGTATATATAAATCGATGATTTAATTTCTTTCTTTTTATTTTAAAGGCAACATATTACGGATATTAGGTGTACAAATAAGTTCTCACCGTTCTTATTAAAAAAATAGGCATTTAATGACTTTAACCGATATAAAATTGCTTGCTGAGTTACTCCTAATGTAAGTGCAAGTTTTTCTTGCGTTTGACACGAATCTTCAACCAATAATGCTTTCAATTTACGCATATTCGTACACTTTTGGTCTTCCGTTACGTACTTTGTCTTCAACGTCAAAGTCACCGTTTTTGAACTTCAAAATCCATCCATAACAATATCTTTCACTTAAGAAAACCTCGACATATGCTTTTACAAGCAATCGATGAGCATTAACTGCAAATTTCTTCAAATTCAAAAATTTAATCAAAAGTTCCCGCAAATGACGCTTATTTGTCTCCAAACTCGACATTTTCGAACGAAACAAAATATCTGATACTGATACAAAATCATTAATATATCAAGATTATGTTGTCGAGAGATATCCAACCCTACAATATGACATTTTACATCAGACAATTTTAACCATAAGTTAAATATAAAGCCATATTTTGTTAGATGGCGGAAACTTATTTGTACACCCAATATATTCTCATTTATATTTTATCGATATTATTCATACAGATATATATATATATATATCTGTATCAATTATTTTTCTTTAATCCTTCTTTTTGTTGTAATAAAATTTATAAGAATCTTATTATACAAAACCATGAATAAAAATAGTCACATTTACTTTCATCATCCGTAAATGCCTCATCAACGTAACTTTTCTTTTTGTTTTTTGTTGTTGTTGTTGTTGTTGTTTAATAACGTGTTTATCAAATATTTCCCCAATGTAATATTAATTAACACGAAACGGTTATACAACTTAATATAAAATAATTACGTGCCAACTAAAAAAAGTTATATATATAAACAAAACAAAACGGAAAATTATCTATAGAGAACATATTTCTTTTTCTTATAAAATACGAATGTAACACATAATTATTATACTCCTCTTTAGTTGTATCTTTTAAAACTATATATGATGATGTGAAAGACACATCATTTAATTTCAACCACTATATACTTTATAATAATATGGAGTAATTTTAAATGGAATCAAAGAAGTTATTATTCCTTTCTTTTCTCTTTTCCTTTTTTTTTTCTTTCTCTCTATACACAATTAGATAATTTAAATTTTCATTAATTATAGTGGTTGTGTTATCATTAATAAGAGAATAATTTTAATAATGAATATTTAAAAATAATAACAATAATAATAATAATAATAATAATTAATAATGATAATGATAATAATAATAATAATAACTATAATATTAATAATAATAATTACGTTAAAAATATTCTGATATTTTCATTTTTCTTACTTTGTTTTGTTTTTTTTTTTCCTTTTTTGCTTATTTTTTTTTTTTTGTATGTTAACAGCACTTATATCAGAAACTTTGATAATCCTGTGGTGATATTAAATTATATCTATGATAAAATTTAGTAACACCTTGTTCCATGTAGCACAAATATTTGACTTATGCATGACTGCAGGTTCAATAGTTAAGCATTATTTTTGGTAAGTTTTGTTCTATTGGCGGCAACTGCTGCAAGACATGCCAATGCTTCCAGGTCCGATGGTTCACACCATGCTATATCAATATTTGTAGAAATATATTAAATTTTCTATCTAATTGATAAACAACTTATGTTGGAGTAAAAGTACATAAATAAATATATGTACATCAAGTAAATACGTAGAATAAAATAATCATCTAGAAACATTTTAAATACGAATCATGTTATTTGTGATTAATTAAATCTCTTTCTTTTCTTTTCTTTTTATTTTCTTGATAAATGTGATAAATGTTGTGTTTATGTTATATATCTTATATTATATCAGCAATGTAGAAATAAAGATAATAAAAGTATTTGAATTCTTTGAGAAATTGTCGTTAATAATATAACGTAATTGATAAAAGTATTAACACAGCGTAGAAAATATAAAAAATTATAAAAATAAAAGAAGAAAAATATTTACAATAATGTTTTGATAATTAACAAAGTTTTTAATACGAATATTTCTCAATGAATTTAATGAAGTGCCTTATTTAATCATTATTATAATAGCACTGGATATGTATATAATATTATTCTTATTAAATTGTACTTACGTTTATTTATTTCTTGATTTTCAGGTATATTCGAAGTAATAGTTGTTGTTGTCGTCGTCGTCGTTGTTGCTGCTGCATTACGAGTAATGCTTTGCTTTCGTGCTTTTCTCTTTTGACTTCCTACCAAATGCGACTTTTCACCATCTTCTAGAATTTCATTTGTGGCATATAATTTGTTTTTATTATTTTGTCTACTAGATTGACCGCTATTGGAATTACCATGGCACCATTTATTTGTATTTAACTTTTGCAAAACTTTTTTCTTGTTTATACGTTGCAGCTTTTTCTTTTCTTGAAATTCTTCTAAACTTAAGGAAGGTAACGCTTCAATTTTTTTTTCCAAATTAAAATCCCTATACGTAAAAAATAAAATAATACACGTTAGAGAAATTAAATCTATTCTATTATTATTATTATTTTTATTTTGTTTTATTTAATTCTAACTTACTCAGCACGAAATCTTTTACGTGTTGTCCAAGGCCCAAAATCTACTTCACTTTCTGCACCTTCTGTTTCAGTTTCTTCTGGCTTAGAAGCTTCCAAATTTCCTTCGGCACTTTAATTAAATTCTAATGTTATTTTAATATTACGAATCAAGTTTTAGATAAATATGAGGATTCTTAGATTTAAAATATTACCTTTCTACTAAATGTTCTAATTCACCACGTGAACTATTTCCACCTTCGCTACTCAAAGAATCAGTTTTTTCACTAACATTGGAAGATATGGAATTTCTTCTTTCATTTATTTGCTCTTCGGAACTAATAATGTGAATAATTTTAATGAGAAAACTATTATTATTGTTAAAACTATTATAACAATTTTACTGGAATACAACTTTATACCTATATGACGACGATGTAGTTGACTTCTTTCGTTTATTATTTTGTCCAGATGGTCCAATGTGCCTAACTTGTTCAGCTAAAAACTTTTGATACCGTAATCCTTTGCACGTTCTTTCACCTCTATAATTATTCTCTTCTGAATTAGCATTCGAATCCAGGAACGAGTTGGTCACGTGTTTATCATTTTCTATATACTGTAAATTTAAATAATTTGTTATTTAAAAGAGAAATTTGCATTTGACAAAAAGAAAAGAAGAAATATAAATTTGATCTAAAGTAAAACGTTAATATAAGTGTAATTAAATAAATAATCTAATGAGAATATACCATTATTTGTTGATCATTGTTATTGGATTCAGAATGTTTCCTTTTGCTTTCATTAAAAAGATCAACTTTACATTCATCTTTATGTTCAAGAGCAAGAATCAATTCTGGATTTCTTTTTTTAGGAGGTTTAGGTGCTGTTACATCTTTTAATTCAGGAACATCATCTTGAACCGTTATTTGCTCATCTATTAATTGCACCTTTTGTGGAGTAAAAAGAGAGCTAAGGCCACCAATTTGAGATTCGTCTGCTAACTTGCCTGGCTGTATAGCTTGACTGTCTTTATTATCTGAGTTAATATAATCGGAAGACTCGTATTCAGATTTGACACTATCCGTAGTCTGGTCCACGTTTCCTACATCTTGTTTCTTATTTGTAGGTCTTGTAGTCAGAGTACGTAAAGGAGGAGCTGGTAACTTGTACCATTTGAAATCAGGGTTTGCTTTTAAGAAGGCATCTTTGTACTAAAATTATAGTAACGGTATTAATATTAATAATAATAGCTGTAAAACATTTATCTAAGAGTTATATATTATTAAACTTATTTATATAATAAACTCAAAGAAGAGCAATATGCAACTTAAATTCAAACACAAATATATTTCCAAGCGTTAAAAAATTTTCAAATTCTCCAAAATATTTACCTCCTGCGCTAAGTTCTTATAGGTACGTTTTTGATCAGGATTAAGAGTTGCCCACCACTCTCCAAGAACTCTGGTAACTGCACGGTTCTCTAAATGTGGAAAACCAGTTCTAACCGATCCTCTATGCCGCTTACAAAATATTAAGAATGCGTTCATTGGTCTTCTCGCATGGTGAGCTGGTTCTCGCAAATCTTTGGGTTCCTAAATTAGAAATAAAGAGAAATGTTAATTCAATAATAATAATAACAATAATAATAATGATAAAATCTTACATCAAAACTATGTCATCGTTGCATCAAATAACAAGATACAATAATATAACACCGGTTGGGTGGTATATTAAGAGAAAAAACAATGAATAATTCATGATTGATAAGCGATATCTAAATAAATTGTATAAAATATAACACAGCGTTGATGTAATAACAAGAAACATTATTGTTAGATGTATTTGTTTGAGATTATTCGTCAATCAAAATTAAGAGATAGTTTCTTAACGTTAACATGCAAATAATAACAAATCTTTATTAATTAATAAGTAATTAAAAATTTATAAATATATGTATCATATTAAAATTAATAACAACAAATTAAAAGCTTTCATTAAGAATCAATCAAATAATATTGAAACTTGATATTCAATAATTATAAGAAAATTAAAAAAACCATTAACTGTATTTAATAAAATTCTAATTACTTAAAAAAGTATTTTGAGAATAATTTTGAAGTAAATCCATACTTCTTCCATTAACAAAAAAAATAAAAAACACAATTAATAAAATTAATATAGTTCAAGAAAAAGATAAAATAGTTCAACACAAACATTTAATGTCAATGTCATTTACGATCAAACGATAAAAATATTTATATATATAAATACAAATAAATACAAATAAATATTTAAATACTATTGTGTGTGTGTATCTCTCAGAACGATGTGACATACATATGCAAGTGTATTTTGAAAAAAAAAGAAGAAAAAAAAAAAATAAAATGGAAAAAAAGAATTAACATAAAAGAAAGAAACTTGAATTTGTACTCAAATAACTGATGCAAGATGCAAGATTACGTGTAACGATAAGCCATTTAAAACTTATCAGTACAGTCAATAAAAAAAAAATATTAAAATCCATTTCTCGATGATCAAACGACGATACAAATATAAACGTGATTGACGATTAAATTAATTGTGTAAAGATGAAAATAAAATTATTATAGAGAGAACGAAAAAAAGAACAAAACCCTTAACGAAAGAAGGGGGGGGGGAGTAGGGACAGGGAGGAGGAAGAGAAGGAGAAAGAGAAGAAGAGAAAAGATTCGTTGAAAGAAAAAGATTCTTTGCATTTTTCTCATCGCTTGAAGAATCATCACTGTCCACCATTGTTTCAAGCTCGTGAAACTTATTTAAAATGTCGCATAATATAAAATTGTGTCGCGTCATGAGAAAAAAAAATCAAACGAACAACGTTAACCATTTTGTTATAACCAGCTGATTTCTCTCTCTCTCTTTCTCTCTTTCTTTCATTCTTTATCACTTTTTAATTATTTTTCTTTTCAGATATTTTAATATATAATTTACAAATTCTCATTATCTTCCTACCCCCTCCTCTTCACTCCTCCCTTCACCACACCACTCACCAATTCTTCAAAATTTAAAATGAAATAGGTAAATACATTTTATATATGATAAAATAATACATTAATTTTCTTTTTTCTGTGATAATTCCTAGTTGCAACAACAACTACTACTACTAATGGAAACAATATATGACAAACATATATCTGTTTTGTATAGAAAAATTTCTTAGATGAATTTATTATCAAAAAGTAGGATAAAGAATAAAAATCTAAATGGGAATCGTATATATTAGGTATAGTAAAAAAAAATCCATGAATTTGTGTATTAAATAAATGTACAAATAATGGATTTCTTTTTAATAATATAACATTTTTCTTTTCTTTTTTTTTTTTTAGTTTTGTAACTGCATTTAATACACCAGTTTTTTTCTCTCTTTCTCTCTTACGTTTCTCTTACGTATCATTTAATTCGTCTTTCGTATGATCGGCTTAAGGACGACGTAATATTGGGAAAAGATAGTAGCAAAAGAGAAGAAAAATATAACAAATAAATAATTGAGATTGTATGATATAAATATTAATTTAACAAAATATAATAATAATAATGATGATGATGATAATAATAATAATAAAAAGAGATACGTTGTCCTTTTCCTATTACCGACTACGAGTAAAAAATAAACGGCAGCAGCAACGATTAGTAATAAAGAAGTTGGAAGTGGGGAGGGGGTAAAAAGAGACAGATAGATGGAACGAGATCGTGATCGAGAGAGAGAGAGAGAAAGAGAGAGAAAGAGAGAGAGAGAGATAGAGATAGAAACATATGTAAGTGACAAGATAGAAAATTCTCGGCTTGAGCAGCAGAATCATTGAAATACCTCATTTATATATTTATTGTAACATGTCTCCAGTAATGGATGAATTTCAACGAATAGGAAGAATATGAAGAATAAGAATAAGAGGAAGAGAGATAGAGGATAGAGATAGGATGGTAAAAGGAAAGCACCAAGAAGACGGAAAAGATAGTGAAAGAGAAAGAGAGAAAGAAAGAAAGAAAGAAAGAGAGAGAGAGAAAATATGTTGATTGCACCATCGACAGAAAAATTCGCGCATAGCAAGGAACAACACGGCGCACTAAGTTTTGACAAATAAAATAATCAAATAAGGAAATCTCGGGTTGAAGTTTATTTTCTCATAGTCTTATTTTTTCTTCCACGTTTAAAGAGAGGATGTTGTCTAGCATTTAACATTAGCAAAATATGACACACATATATATATATATACATATATATTTATGTATATATATATATGGAAAGGAAGAGAGAGAGAGAGAGAGAGAAATACAAAAAGTAGGAGAAGAAGGGAAAGAAGAAACTAAAAGATATTTAACACAGGAAAAGATTGAGAGAGAAAGAGAAAGAAAGAGAGGACGGTGCGGATCGTCATCGTGGAAGATGATCGCCACGGAAAACGAAAACTCACACTGACGTCACGCATTTTGCACGAAGTCCCTCAGTTATGACACCGTCCGTCGAAACCGTTCGCGACTGACAGCTGCTCGTGCTGGATGTAAATACTGTCTGAACGAAGAAGAGAGAGCGACAGAGAGAGCGACAGAGAGAGAGAGAGAAAGAAAGAGTGACAGAAGAGGTGTAGTAGAGTAGGGGTAGAACGGATAAGAGTGTGACAGAGAAAGAGAGCGTAGGTAGGTTGGGTAGGTAGAGTGGGAGGTAAGCGAACGAATGAGCGAGTGAGATAGAAACTAACCAAGAGGTAGTGGTTGGATTGGTAGAGTAGGGGGTGAGCGAACGAATGAGCGAGTGAGATAGAAACTAACCAAGAGGTAGTGGTGGATTGGTAGAGTAGGGGGTGAGCGAACGAATGAGCGAGTGAGATAGAAACTAACCAAGAGGTAGTGGTAGGTTGATAGAGTAGGGGAAGGAACGAATAAACTAATGAGAGAAAAAGAGAGAGAGAGATAGTAAAATAGAAAACGATCGCGATAAGCTAGTCGGTTCTTTAATTTTCCCTCTCTCTCATTTTTGATTAGTCAATTTCATTAACGAAATTAACAAATAAATAATAAATGTATATCTATATAGGATAGATATATATATATACACATACTGGAAACACGTATACATCGTCTTCGGAATTAATACGAATGTAACTTTTTAAAAAGGAAAAAAAAAGAGATTGATTTAGAAAAAAAAAAGGCAGAAGGACCAATGAAATAGGAAATAAAAGACCTATACGAACTTTTTTCTTTATTTTGTTTTCTTAAAAAAGAAATAATTCAACGTCAATTATTGTAAGTTTGATATTATTCATAGAGAAAAGTAATGTAAAAAAGTAAAGAATAATTAAGATTAACCAGGAAGAAGGGGGGAAGGGGAAAAGGTAATGTGCAGAAGTTTCAAGGTTGGCACGTTCTCGTCTTCAACGTCATACTAATCGTCATACTACTTGTTATACTGATTAACTTTTACTGAATTTTTTCATTCAACAAAATTACTCTCGGTGATAAACAGTGAGAGAAAGATTGAAAGAGTGTATGTGCATTGTGTGTGTGTGTGTGTGAGAGAGAGAGAGAGAGAGAGAAAGTAAGAATGGATAGGTGTATGTACGTGCGTGTATGTGTGTGTGTGTGTGTTGTACATACGTGTAACGACGTGAGCGCTTGACTTTTGACACAAAGTCAAATGAGAAAGATTCTGTTTAACATTTTTATTATTGCAATGCAATTGGTGACAAAATGAAAAAGAGAATAAAAAAAAAATAAAATAAATGTTTGATTAAAATGTCGTATGGGTACGTGTTAATTCATATATTTTTCAACATTAGAGTTAATAATTCGATATACCATCGGTCATTTATTTTCAATGATTTTTATTGAAAGATATGATATACTTTTCTGTCAGGACATCAGATGGTTTATATACTACTCACCTTACGTTGTTGTTCGTTGGCAGCCATTTCTGATTTCACTTGACAATTCACTTTAGCGGCGCATAATAAAGATAAAGCTTCGGCACTGGCGCCTCTGTCTTCTTTTCTCTTATACACTATATGTATCTATATACATATATCTATCTATATAACTGCATATATATATATTATGTATAATATATGTTATATGTAACTATGTAGATTCGCGGATGTATATATACATATAAGTATATATATGTATATGTATATGTCGATGTACTTTGATGTGTTGGTTGCTCGGTCTCTTCTTTATTTCTTTCTTTCTTTGATCGACTTTTATCGTTCTATCTCTTTCTATTTCCTTTTTTAACTATTTACTTTCCTTATTACTTTATTTATTTCTTTCTAACACTCTCAAATATATCAACTGTCCATCTTTTATTTTTTCAGGGGAACAGCCCTAATTGTTCATCCTTGTCATACCCCAGAGTATGTTTTTGTTCAGATATTATTTGACTACTCCTCATTGGTGTACAACGTGCGCACTCTTCCCACGTGGGAATAAGATTTTTTTTTTGGTCTTCTTCTTTATCTTTGTATTTTTCTTTCTTTTTAAGATTGAAATATTTGGATAAAGTATAAGATTCGTATATGATTAATCGATTAATTCTAAAGGTCTTTGATAATAAATGTTATTTTAAAAAAATAAAGAAATAATATATATATATATCCAGTTTTTCTTCTTTTCTATTTCAATGATACGCGTTGTTGGTTGTATGCACTACTGAGACTCTACTGAAGCTGTTTACTGTATGGGAAACGTCAGAAAGACTGCAAACGTCACTGCCACAGACCAGTCACGTGTTCCTTTCAGAAACTTCAAGGGTTTCCGTAGGGAAGAATTATGTTACTTTGATCGGTATTTGTATATTTAAGTTCAAAGATCTTTATTGTTTGATTTATATTTAATCAAATTCATCGATTGTTTGAATTTATTTGATAAATTATCTTTGGTATTAGAGCACCTTTCTTCGATTTATCTTATTCACGATTTTAATCGTATTATCTTTTTCTACACAACAAGCTATGTATGTATGTGTGTATGTATGTATATGTATGTATTTATATGCAATCCGAATGCAATGATTTTAGTCGATAAGGATGTCACGTAGATCAAATAAGAGTTGAAATATATAACCGTGGCGTCTTCTTTACAATATTCCATGAATTCCAACTAATTGTAAATTGTAACGCTGTCGGTAAATTGATTGTATTTTCAATTACACGGTTAACCTACTTTATCACTCTGTTCGAAGTAAAGGTTCTTTGATTTTTTTTTTTTTTTAATTAATTAAAGGTATTGCAAATTTTTTCTCGGTAGATAAAATATTACTAAGTTATATTATCGACGTGAATTTATCATATTTCCAATGATATTTGAATAATAAGAAAATATTGAACGTTTTACTCAGTCGGTAAGGTTTACGAAACGTTAAACTTTATTACCGACGCGTTCATTTGTATTTGTTTTAATATTAATTAATGAAAAGAGGTATAAGTACGGTCGGTAAATAAGTCCAATTGATATAACAAACTATGTTATCGACCTAAATTAATGCTTGTTTTGTAATCCCATTAAAAGTGATTTACAATCAGTTGCATTTTCATGTTGTTTGTTCAAATGTGTTTCATGGTGGTATTCAATGAAAAGCAAACAACAGATATGTAATTAGAAATTAGGTAATTATTGTACAAATTAATTTCTTAAATTTTCATTACCACACGGTATTATATAATTAAAATTTTGAAATTATTATTAATATTAATTAAGTTAAGTTGTATTATTGAGGGAGGGAGAGTTAAGTTCTTTTTTTAACAATTTTATATCAAATAATATAATTTCTTTCAAAATTTAATCATTAACGCAATATTTGATTTAATGTTTCGTATTGGGAATATTAAATGAAAAAAATATATTTTATTTTATTTTAATAATTAAAGATTTTTATTTTGTTTCTTTCTTTTTTTTTATGTTTCAGAGAAGACCCTCGCCATATTGTAAAATGAATATTTATAAAGATAAGTACCCTTTATAATCTTTTCATTCTCTAATAGAGAAACACGTAAAACTCGTAGTAAAATCAATTTCCTTGGTGTTCCATGAGAATTCAAGTTTACTGATCTAAATTCCTTTGATGCTGCATTTTTTCTGATAATCTCACTTACCTCTAAGAATGAACGTTTCAATCTTATTGTGGTATTTCTATTTAGTTAAAATTAATTACATTCCTTATCATGCACAGGTTTCATTATCTGATCCTGAACTCATTTTCCCCCTTTTAAGAATATACAATAGTTTTGATCGAACAATGCAATTAATCTTCTTTAAAAAAAAAAAAAAGAAATAGACAAAAATCAAAATCTTTCTTTACAAAGAATACCTAAAGAGTTACCAAATTAATATTAATAATAATAATAATAATAATAATAATAATTTATAATTATATTAGGTGTTGGAATTAACTCGTAGCGTTATACTAAAGATGACATGAGTTTTAAAGTATTCTGTTTTCACCTTCAGAAACAAATTTATCGTAAACCAGCTCTAACAAGGTTTTATTTTTACGACAAATATTATGTTTTAATTGTTAATAACATCATGTTACTATTATTTAAATATGTTGAGGTTTATCCCAAATAAAGTGTTTTTGCGGGAACGGCACAAAAGAAAAAGTTTTTTACATCGTATTGTTACTAGTGATGAAAAGTGGATACATTATGACAATCCTAAGCGTAGAAAATCATGGGTTAAGCCTAGACAACCATCGTCATCAGTGGCAAAACGCAATATTCATGGATCTAAGCTCCTCTTTTGTATTTGGTGGGATCAACAAGGTGTAGTTTATTATGAATTGTTAAAACCCAATGAAACCATCACTGGGGATCGCTACCGGTTACAATGGATGCATTTGAGTAGTGCATTGAAGGAAAAACGGCCGGAATGGAGCAAAAGGCACGATAAAGTTATTTTACTGCACGACAATGCTCGACCTCACGTGGCGAAACGCAAGTGAAAACATACCTGGAAACATTGAAATGGGAAGTCTTAACCCACCCGCTGTATTCTCCGGATATTGCCCTTTCGGATTAGCACCTGTTTCGATCAATGGCTCATGGTTTATCAGGGGAAAAATTAACATCTTATGAGGATTGCCAAAATTGGATCGATTCATGGATTGCCTCCAAGGACGAAGAGTTTTTTCGACGGGGTATTCGACAAGTACCTGAAAAATGGGAAAAAGTAGTGGCAAGCGATGGGCAGTATTTTCAATAATGTAATTTTTTACTTTCATTTCAAATAAATCGTTATTTTGTAAAAAAAACGCTACGAATTAATTTCAATACCTAATATTTTGAAAGGAATTTAAGGAATTAGTTTTGTCCTCCGAGATCGAAATGAAATCAAGTCCCTACTGTATATACATATATATAATACACACACACACACATATATATACATACATATATGCATATATATGTGTATATAATAAAGAGTAAAATTAAAATTCTAATACACTTAAATGTTCTCCGATACACGCACCAGAGACTGACGGAAAAGCATGAATTAGGGTATTACAAAATGAAGTTATGTTTTACTCCATTACTACCCTGCCATTGTTCTCTCATGTTTTCGTTCAACCGAATAGCAGCCATTTTTTTCTTTTTTATCCTTCCCCATTTTCCTTCCCCGTTTTTTTTCCCGATATTTTTTCTACTCCAATCTTTTGATGTAATTTCTTCTCTCTTTTTTTGTTCTCTATTTGTTTGATAGGATTGATAAGCGATAAAAATGGTACGAGAAGAGGTTGGTGAAGGGAAGAGGGTAAGGGGTTGGGGAGGAGGAGGAGGAGGAGGAGGGGGGTACAAAAATGGCCACAACTTTTAGCAGAAATAAACGGCCAACTTTTGACGCGGACAACCTGAAAAGAATGTTCGCGTTAATTTTGGTTGAAGGATTGCGAATGGCTTTAAATTACGCTCTGTTGAATTCGACCAACGGTGATTCTCGTTTTCGTCCGTCCGTTTGTCCTTCCCTCCTTCCTCTTTTCCTCTCTACCCTCTTTTATGGTTATGTAATATACGAAAAGATGGTTTTAATATTAGATGGACCGAAAAATAATGTCGTTATTTATTTTTCTTTTTTTTCTTTTTCTTTTGGCACGATTTAGAAGTAGACTAGTAGATTTGATAATTTAAATATCTTCATAAATAAAAATTATATTATAGAAGATTTAAGGAGGTATTATTCTCTGGTCTAGAAATTTGAAAATATTGATTTTTTTGTTTTATGTTTTCAAAGCTTAAACATTTAGAGGATTTTTAAAAATTCAAATTATTTTCAGAGTTATTAATATTTTAGTTACGCGGTATTTAATCTGGTACGATGAACAATCAAAACTTTAAACGCGTTTTCCTCGAAACTAGTTTTTTCGAGACTCTCGTCATGATATCTAAAGTTCTACTCAACCCATTTACTTGAAATTTGATGCGAGCCCTTTTTCTATACATTACTTTATCGCATTAACTAAAACTATACTGAAATTTCAATTTTTATTATTTTTAAAAAATTCTGAAAAGAACAAAAATTGTACAAACATGTCTCTTTACTTCAGACAGTTGCTATTTGCCGAAACAATTTTTGTTTGACTTTTTTCTTAGTTTGAACGATAACAGCATTCTTTTAGATCAAGAATTAATGTTTTTTTTTTTAGGTGACTAGAAGTGTGATAAAATTATGGCTAATAAAAATATTTTTTGGTTTCTTTTTAATATGTCTGATAAAATACTTAAAATTCATGCCTCTAAACCAAAATATCCTCTTAATTGTTACGAGATAAATTAATTTATTGTTTTATCGTTGAGATTAATATTGGGTCAGTAAAAAAAATGAAAAAGAAGAAGTGTCAGATTTTTGGCCACAATTCAATGGGAGAAAATCCGACATTATTTTTGTCTACTAATCCAATATTTGTTATAATAATAATAATAATAATATATATTATAGTAATACATATAATGGTAAATAATTATGTATAAATTTCACCTATTATGTCAGTTTTTTACGAGAGTACTTGAAATGTATAAATCAACGATTTTACATTTTATTTCAATCTATTTTTCTTATCTTTCGGTAACCTCACGAAAGAGGGATGATACTTTTCTCATTTAATAAATCATATTTCCATTTGTACTTTGGGTTGTCCGTTAATACGACATAACCCATTATGAAAATTCAAACGAAGTGGAATTCAATTCGTCTCTCTTACATTTCCTCTGATTGCTCTTTTGATTTTCTCTTATGTTTTAAATCCCTTCCTACCCCTTCGCCACCCTTCCTTCTCGAATTATTTTATCTTTATTACTCGACATGAAATTCATTTCAAAATCCTTCCTCCCATCACCACCACCACCAGCACCACCAGCATGTGTATGAAACTGTTTTGAATTTCGTTGAATGAATTTGTCCAACGAGTCAACTAGTTGATAATGAATTATTTTTATATAAAAGAAAAATACAAGTATCGAATAGAGGAGCTTGATTATTTAGAAAAAAAAAATTAGTTCACATTGAGATGTTAAGGGTCACACCTAGTGTGACTGCCTAAAAAAAAAAGTTAATTTTTGGGAATTTTTTTTAAAATGTTTTAAAATTTAGAGGATATATTTATACATAAATAATGAATATACAGTGAAATTTTCAAATGCAAATATTTAATTTTTAACGAGTTACTTGCTATCTTCCAAGTCTCTAAAAAAAAAAGCTTCTCCACTGTTGCAATGATGATAGCAACTTTCACAGTGTTTGAAATCAAAAAAACTAAAAAGTTTATCAAACTAGAAGGTATTGCCCGTATGTAAATTGTTTTTCGAAAGAAAATAATCGAAATTTAAGAAAATGGCGAAGTTTTTCAAACAAGTTTCAAATTCTGTGCGAAAATTCGATGATTTTCGGTCTGTCAAAATGACATTTTTTATTCGATCGAAAAACTGGATATTGGGTTTTAACAACTGGGTCATTGTACACACAGGTATATACAAAATAAGTAGGAAAAAAAATCAAAGCGATCGGATGATTTATCTTCGAGTTACAACTGCAGGAAATGAGAAAAATGTAGTTTCCAGAAAAACGCGTTTAAAGATTTTCGATGAACGGGGCTGCTCTTCAAATGGCTGTAACTCAAAAACTATTTAAGATATGCATTTGAAATTTTAATATGTTACTTTTAAAATTATAAACTATCGAAATATGTAAACAAAAATATCGATTTTTGTCAAAATTTCATACTAAGTGTGACCCTTTAAAGAAAAAAGAAAAAACTCGTCTCACGATTCGTTTGATTCTCATTTTAACTTCCCCATCCCCATTCTACCACCCCATTCGGTATAACCTTGAAATTCATAGGGTAAAAATCTGTCCGATAAGTACGAACATGAACGTCGATGTTCATTCGTTCCGATTTCTCGCTTTTTTTTCCTACCACCATCCCGTGTATTTTTTTTTCCTCTCTCTTTCTCTCTTTTTTCGTTTGTTAAATGGAACGAAGAACATCGTAAATCCACCGCTAGCCCACCCACTCTCCCCCGTCCCTCACCTTCTTCCCCTAACCGTTAGAAAATTTCATTGAACATTTCTTTTTATAGTCTTCCCGTTGAATTTTACGAGTTATTTGATCGATCAGATAGATAGTTTTTATAACAGCAGTCATCCTAAGTGGGTCGGGGAAGAGGGTTTTGATGAGTTAGGCTTGGGAGAGGTGGAATGGGGTGTTATGAACAAAGAAAAAAAAAAAATTAATTAAACGAATTAACCGATTAAATTTTATTATTTATATAAGATCCTTTTCTCTTTCTCTTACCCCCTCTCCCTATTACGAAGATGATTTTTTACGAATTTTTTTACTCCTTCCCCAAGAACAAAAAGAAAAAATAGGAAAATCTGATTATCGAGAATTAATATATATTCCATAATTTTTTTTTTTTTTAATTAAATACATTTCTAATAATGATCATAAATTATTCTTAAGAATATCTTCAATTAAATCTAACCTATTGTATATTCCACCACAATGAGGTTTTTAAGTACGTAATTCTTTAGATAATACGATAATACGATAAAAGAAGATAAAAATAAGAAAAATTAATACGTTTTTTAATTAATTACAGTTTTAATAATTAATCATAAATAATTAGTTTTAAGAATACCTAAATTAAACCTAACCTATTATATACCACCACAATTAGGTCTTTCAATATGTAAAACTGTAATATATTTTTCAATTGATTACATTTTTAATAATGAATTATGAATAATTACTCTCAAAAACACCTATATTAAACCTAATTTATTCCCAGTTAACACAAAACGTTAATATGACGTTAATATGACGTTAATATGACGTCATTTTTGAAAAATGACCTAAATCGAACATCATATTAACATTTTGTGTTAACTGGGTTGTATACCGTCACAATTAGGTCTTTCAATACGTAATTCTTCAGATAATACGATAAAAGAAGGTAGAAAGATAGAAAAATGTAATGTATTTTTTAAATTATTACATTTTTAATAATAAACCATGAATAATTACTCTTAAGAAT
>JACGTP010000081.1:382230-430310 GCA_023678845.1 Mischocyttarus mexicanus
TATATATATATATATAGTATTATATATATTTAGTATATATATAGTATTAGGTTGTCAAGTATGAAATGGAGCAAATTTCAATTAAATTATGTGCATTTTTTGCTCCATTTAATACTTTACATTTAATACAACATAATATATACTTCAACTCGTCACTAATTCGAATACAATGGAACGCGTATGTACTATACACATACATACACTGTTCAGGAACCATATATATCAAATACAAATACATTCTTATATATACTTAACGTCTCCAAATATCATACATCAAATACACACACAACACATACACACATACAACACATACACACATATACAACATACACCCATACATATACTTCACACATGACTAATTCGAATATGATAGAACACGTATATATACGAGAAACACATACACCGATAAATACAAAATCCCAGGGGCACTCAAATGCGCATACAAAGAGAAGCACATTAAAGGGAAAGAGAAGAGTATACTCCAATGGGACTTTCATACATAGGGGAAATAGAGGACATTGATTTAGTTCTCTGAGTGCACGACGACGTGAGTGCAATGAAATTTCTCGGATATTAACAGGTCTGTTATGTTACGACGACGTTTGAACACCGCTTGTCATCGGGATTTCTCCTTCGATCGTGTTTCACCGTTTCTCAAACCTCAACCTCAACCTCAACCTGAACAACCTCAATGCTCTATCACCCTACTACTAGCTCCTCAACCTCTTTCCATTTCTCTTCTCTTCTCTTCTCTACTATACTCTCTCGTCGTCATGTATGGCATTTCTGTAGACCGGACGACTGACGAATGAACGACTCGCATAACTATGCATTTAATATACCCGTTCAGAAACTAGTACGAAATACACTCATATCCTATTCGTGGGTAGTACTTTAATAGCAGTAGTAAAAGTACTATTTCGTTGATTACGTATAGAGATGTTCTGGAATTATTATACTTATTGATGAGATCATAAGAGATACGAAAATGAGAGAGAGAGAAAGAGAAAGAGAGAAGAATAGTCATTTATAATTATATATTATAATTACTATATGAATGTATATTTATACATTTATTTTCTATTGTTTAAAGAATATTCAAATGATTAGCATATTTGTCAATTATAAAATATATATGTAAGTTAATTATATGAAATCTGAGAATGTTTCTATTACTAGTTAATTATCTCAAGATTTCATTGGATTATATAAATTATGTAACATGTAATTTGTATTTTATGTTAAACATTTTAATGCTTTTCAGATCGGGTATACATTTTTTTTAAATATACGAGATGTGATCAAAAAGTAAGGTGACATGTTTGAATTTCGTGGGATACCTAGAATCGATTTTCGTTTTCTTTTTTTTCTTATGTTGGTACACTCATCCCGAACATATGTTCACAGTTTCTGCCATATAGCATTTTTAGTTTGTTTGTGAAAAGCATAAAGATTAGAAGTGTTTTGCACGTTCTGCGATTTTCTGGTGTCGACAAAAAATAGATCAAAGAATTTGTATGAAATTTTGTCTACAAAATGGAATTAAGTGCTCGAAAACATTTGAAAAGTTGACAGTGGTATACGGTGAGTGTACTCTGAGTAAAAATAATGTTTATAAGTAGTACAAGTTCTTCCAAGAAGACCGAGAAGATGTTAATGACGAGCCTCGCTCTGGATGCCCCTAACGAGTCAAAAATCGATCTCATCAAACGCTACGAATTAATTCCAACACCTAATATATATATTTTTAAATGTACTTATTCACATCACTTTCGAAACAAACGGTCCAATATAATAAAAAAGAAAAGAATCTGTGTCAGAAATCGATGAAAAAACAGCGGCAGCAGATATTTCAGGGGTGAATGATAACGAGTATAAAAGTGAGAGTAAGAGGGTAGGTACTCGGTGGGTGGTACGATTGAAGGGGCATGGGAAATGAGTGGGAGGGGTTGAGAGGAGAGAGAGAGGATGGTGGAGGGTTGGTTTGTAAGATGAGAAGAAGGATCGATAAAACGAGAATGAAGCAGCAGCAACAGCAGCAGTAACAGCAACACATCGATCTTCCTTCTAACGAGGTTGCATCTGTGACGTGTCCCCTTCCCACCACCACCATCAACTTTCAGCCCTACATCGACAAAAATCTCTCGAAAAAAGTTTCACAAGTATGATACGTGAAAGTTCGATATATCATTTTAGGGTGGAGGAGAAAGGGGGATGGTAGTGGGGTTGGATGGGTGGAGGAGTCTGGGGAAGATCAGAGTAACTTAATTTATTTATTTATTTATTTAATTTTTTTTTGAGATGATATTTTTCGTCAGAGATGTGTATCAAAATGTGATTATTTTTTGATGTATACCTAAAAGATCAAGGGGTTGGTTGGCTTTTGTAGTTTAGAAAATTGATCGAAGCTTTGTTAGATATTTTTCTTGTTTTTCTTTGATCTATCCAATGAGTATTTGTAAAAATTGGTACACCTTGTATATATTCATGCATATATGAGGTGGTTGTAATTTCAAATTCGTACTAACTAAAAGTGTATTTTATACTTTATACGTTAATATTAATTAGAATATATTGGATTGGTGGAAAAAACAAAGGTCGTATTTTCCTATTGAATTGGGACTAAAAATTCGACTTTTTTTTTCCACCAACGTAATATAATATATATTGTTTGTATATAAATTATTTTAAATATTAACATATTATGCAAGTGGTTCGAATAAATTATTAAATCGGCAAAAATTGTTTGTTTTATAAAATTATTATTATTATTATTATTATTATTATTGTGTATTACCTTACGTCGAGTTTAATTTTTTTAGCAAACATACAAAACATCCTTGCCTTCTCCCCAATATCTTTTTATAATTCCTAATTTAAATATGTTATCGTGAAATGAAAACATTACTTTTCCTCTTCTTGGTATATTGAAATTATTAATAAAAACAAAGAACGCTTTAGTTCTTTCGAAGCATCAGATGGTATTTAAAATAAAAAAATCGTATTGTCTGTGTGAAACATGTTTTACACCTGGGCCGCGCCCCTTTCATAAATGTATTTATGTTTATATTTATTCCTATCGTTTGTACGTTTATATATACTCATATTTGCACACGTACACACACACATACACACATACACGCATAAACCTACCATATATCTAGTGTATGGATAAAATAAAATTGAACAATTGAGAGAGAGAAAGAGATATTAGATCTACCAGAAAGTTCTGTCCGATTTTGGAATAAAACCAAATACAAATTACGGACAGAACTTTCCGGTATACCTAATATAAATTAAAACTAAAAATTTGTTATACATCCCATTGAGATATCCTTTTAATTATTTATTGTTATTTATCCTACATTACCCAATCCCTCTTATTTTTATTTTTAAATTAATTATCTATTTTATCCTGTTATTTAATATAAATAAATAAATAAATAAATAAGAAAAAGGAAAAAAAAAACCCATATTTACATTTAAATTCCACTTCGACGCGTATAACGCGTAGATTATCGAGAGAAAACTTGATTGTAATATTTTATTGGCATGCCATATTACATGTGCTTTGACATTTATTAAAAAATAAAATATTTACTCTTATCCATAATAATAATAATAATAATAATAATAAAAATCTAGTCAAATCCAACATAAACGACCAAGCAGCTGTGCGAAACATTGATGTTTTAAAAACAATAATAATAATAATAATAATAATTAAAAAATTACTTCCTCAAAAGGTTTTGTTTTTATAAATTAAAATTTTAATCCATAATTTATTATATTTTATTTTTATTTATTAAAATTTTTATTAATCTCTTTGGTGGTCTACCCATTGTACCATACCTCGCAAAAAACCCTGATGTTCCTCCTTAATTGTTTTATAGAAAATAAGAAAATAAGAAAATAAGAAACAAAGGTTAAAGAAATAAAGAAATAAGAAAAGAAATCAATCAGATCGCGTGTATGAGAGAGAAAGAGAGAAGAGGATGGATAGAAATGGTGATATTTGTGGAAGTCTCAGGAATCATAGTTGTTTTGATCATACTAATGCAGTTTTGCGTTCTTTAATTTGATTGAAAGGCTTTGCGAGCAATACCAGAAAAAGAAATCGAAAAAGGGAAAAAAGTATGAAAGAGAAAAAGAGAAAAAGAGAGAGAGGGGGGGAGAGAAATAATCAAAAGATGAATAATATAAATATCATAAAAGCATCATGAATAAAAACAACTAATATCATTTTTTTTTCTCTTCTATTTTTTTTTTTTTTACACGATTTTCAACGTGCTGATTATTGATTGGCAAAAGTATAAAGCATTGTACCTTTTCTTTTTTTTTTTTTAATATTTATTTCATTTACTTTTTTATTCAAATAATAATTGAGCATATTTAATGAGAACAATAAACAATTTAATCTTGACGATTTTATTCAAATGCAATATTACTTTGAGTGTTTCTAATTAATGGAATTAATTCCCAAACACGGTTTGTATTTATTATTTAAAAATAACACACAAACACACACGCATATGTATTTTAGTACACGTTAAAATAATTTTATAAGTATGATTATTTTTTTTATGAATATATGATTAAAATGTATGAATATCATGTAACGTGTATGTATGTAAATACTTTATATCTCATGTTAATGTATCATGTTAGGAAAAATTATTTATAATTTTTATGGAGAATTTATTGTATATTCTTCTTTTCATAATAAATTATCAAAAAATATATGGAATTCTTTATATTAGTATACATTTAATATTTATTAGCCGTCTATTTTGAAAGGAAGTTTAAATCTATTTGTCAATAATTTCTAGTTGGTTGTGTTTACATGTACAATTTTCAGTTATCTATCATTTAAGCATTTAAGGTAACTTACATTCCAAGTAGATACGATCATTCTGGACGTAAAAGTTTCCAGAGTTAGTTCAATAAGTGAACCGTTTACTTTGAAAGTGGCCTTAATCCAATTATACTTAAATTAAGTTAATTATTATTGATGTATCATGTAATTCAGATTATTATTTCGGTTTTTCGTTCGACTTGCAAAAAGCATTACCTTATCGAAAGTTGACTACTTCAGTAGCATATTATAAATGCAATATGTACGTTTTAAATTTGGGTAATCACAATTTTCAGAACGACAATGTTCACATGTACGTTTGGAATGAAACTATTGTATGAAGAGGTGCTTATGAAATAGTTACATGCATCCTAAAACATGTTACAAATTTCAGAAGTGAAAGACACATTAAAGCTTACAGTGACATGTGTGCAGGGCAAAATAGAAACATTAAAGTAACTGTAACGTGGATAAAAATTGTCCAAACTGTTGAAAATAATATGGAAATCATAGATGACAAATTTTTAATATCAGGACATTCGTTTTTACCAAATGATAGAATGATTTTGGCATGATAGAAATGTCATTAAAAAAGAATTATTTACTCTTTGTCTCCCAAGATTATTACAATATTATCAAAAAGTGTCGGAAAGGTAATAACTTTATTGTAAATGAAATAAGACAAGAAGATTTTGTATGAACAAAATTACTACAAGACGCAATTTTTAAAAGGGAAAAGAATTTTATCGGAGAATCAATAAACTGGTTGAAAATATGTTGAATGCGTTTTGTCAGAAATGAACCGTATTCAGTTTTCTATAAGACATCAATGAATGAGAATGAAAAAAGTCTTTTAAATTGCATAAATGATGTTTTCAAGTGTTGTAAAGATATGTCAAATAAATTGAGTATTGTTTCTTTCAATTTGAAACATCTTAAATTATGTTGAATGGACTTATACTCCTTCTAATTTGATAACGAATCTGGTTATTAATTTTGAAAGTTGCCTTAGTCCATTCTTGGTAATAAAATGCACATTATTAAATTAATAATTGTCAACATTGTAATAGGGATTATAAATTAAGATCTTTTAGATACACTTAAGCAATATGACTCATTAGTATCTTGTAGGTATATTTTTAATTGCATTTAAACGAGAACCATTAAATATCTCAATTCAAGTATAAATGTACTTAAGCACCTTTCAAAATAAAAGGCTCATATATAGAAATAAAATATATATTAGAAATTAAAATGTATATTAGTATATATTTTATTGATTAGTATACATTTTATACTTTTTTCAAAATAAGTTTATCGAATATTATTATTATAATATGGAAATGTTAGTTCATTTTATATGTCAAGAATTTTAATATTATTATAAAGTAATAGAAAAGTAATAATAATTATTAATATATGTATATTATAAATAAATATATATTAAATTAATATACTATTAATAATATATATTATATTTATTATTAATAATAATAATAATAATATTATATATTTCCTAACATATTTGATTTATTCTCTCGCAACACTAACGTTTCTCTTTCTATTTTTATTCTCTAGTATTTTTTTTTATATACGTCCTTGAAGGATCCTAGTAATATTAAAGTTGAGAGTTTTATATTTTCTCTTTTTCATATTAAGTTTCTTTTCTGTAATAGCAAACAGTGTGCATACGTAATGGATATTTAGAGGTTCGTTAACGACAAAAATAAGATTTTCGTATTCCGAACAGTATCAGTTTTCACAATGTTTCCAGTAAGTTACATCTCTCTCTCTCTCTCTCTCTCTCTCTTGACCATAATAATTTATTTCAATTATTATATCTGTCTTCCTACAATTACTAATTTTTTCTTTCATTTTTAATCTTTGATTATGTCATTTAACGAACCACCCACCCACTCACCAACTTTCCACACACACGTCTACAATTTTTTATTAAATATTATTTAATAAATGTGTTATTTATTTATAAAAATATCATTGGTAAATATATTCCCTGCATTTATATAATAATAATAATAATAATAATAATAATTTGACGTTTCAAAGTAAATCGAATTTTATTTGAAAAGTAATCAAAACGTTATATTTTGTTTTTTATTTTTTTTATTTTAAATTTGATTGGTATTTATTTACCAGGTAAAAGAATAAAATGTTAAAAGAAATCTTTTCGATGAATAAATAAAAAAAAAAACAAGAAAAAGGAAGATACGAACGTAATTCCACGTTGTCGAAACAATTTTGAAAAAGATAAAAAAGAACGAAGTAAATTTTTTCTCGCAAGTTAGAAGAGTATCCGAGTTTACTATTCGTCGTTTATGGTCCATAGTCCTTTTTTTTTTTTCTTTTTGTATGGGGAAAGAAGAGAGGAAGAAACATCTTACTCTATCGATTTTAGAAGCTTTCCTTCATCGAATGGAAGGGACAATAGAGGGCCCCTAAACGAATAGAAACGACGTATGTTTTTTGTATGTGAACAAATACTATTTTGCCACTCCTAGATATACTTTTCTATTTCTATTTTCTTTACTTTATTCCACTCTCTTTCTCTTTATTTCTATGTAAATATCGAAGTTGGTCAATGTTATATTTAACAAACTATCCACGTGAAAGTACACATAAGTATATTTATGATAGTGTGTATTTAATTATCAGATTTGGGGTCTTTCCTAAAATCATATTTGATTAGGGAAAAAGTTTATTCGTATTTTCTAAGATAAATAGAACGTATATTAAAATCAAATAAAATCATGGTTATATATGAAACTTATTATTGAGAGACAAAAAGTAATGAATACAATAAATATGTTTAAACAATTTAAACAAAATAACAAATTTATATTAGGAGTACAAATAAGTTCCCGCCGTTTTAATGTAGATGATGCGGTACGGAGTGTCCGTTAGCTTTCGCAGATGATAACCAGCTTAAAAGATAGTTTGGACATTCAAGAACAACATAACTTATTATTATCATTGATTTCATATTGGTAAAATATAATTTTTATTAGTTGAAAATGTCGAAATTTGAGCCAAGTAAGCGTCATTTGCGGGAAATATTAGTTTACTTCTTTAATTTAAAGAAATCTGCTGCTGAGGCGCATAGATTGCTCGTAGAAGCATATAGTGAGGATGCTTTGAATGAAAGAACGTGTCGTGAGTGGTTTCAAAAGTTTAAAAACGATGATTTCGACGGAGAAGACAAAGATCGCAGTGGAAGGCCAAAAATTTACGAGGATGCAGAATTGGAGGAATTATTGGAGGAAGATTTATCTCAAACACAAAAAGAACTTGCTCTAACATTAGAAGTCACTCAGCAAGCAGTCTCACATCGTTTAAAATCATTAGGAATGATTCATAAACAAGGAAATTGGGTTCCGTACGAATTAAAGCCGAGAGATATTGAACGCCGATTATGCTCAAGTGAAATACTGCTAGCTAGACATAAAAAAAAGGGTTTTTTGCATCGTATCGTAACTGGTGATGAGAAGTGGATATATTATGACAATCCAAAAAGAAGAAAATCATGGGGATTACCTGGCCACGCGTCAACATCAACAGCAAAACCGAATATTCACGATAAAAAACTTATGCTGTGTATTTGGTGGGATCAGCTAGGTGTAGTGCATTATCAGTTCCTTAGTCCGAGCGAAATAATTACTGGAGCCCTCTATCAAAAACAATTGATGAGATTGAGCCGAGCTCTGAAGGAAAAACGCCCTTAATACTATTCTAGACACGAAAAAATTATTCTCCTGCATGACAATGCTCGTCCACATGTTTCGGCTCGCGTGAAAAAGTATTTGGAAACACTTGATTGGGAAGTATTACCCCACCCGCCGTATTCACCAGACATTGCACCGTCCGATTATCACCTGTTCCGGTCCATGGCACATGCTCTGTCGGCGAAGCGGTTCACATCTTATGAGGATACCAAAAATTGGATTGATTCGTGAATAGCCTCAAAAGACAAGGAGTTCTTCAGACGTGGGATTCGAATGCTGCCTGAGAGATGGGAAAAAGTGCTTGCAAATGATGGGCAATATTTTAAATAAATTTATATTACCGTTCTTCTATAATAAATATTTAATTTTTGATTAAAAACGGCGGAAACTTATTTGTACTCCTAATATATGTATACATATATGAATGTTATTATATTAGATTAATTTAAACATGAATAATATTAGATCAATTCAAACATATTTCAAATAGATTCTTTATATTTATAAACATTTAATTTATTTAACCAGTTAACTGTGTTTGATACGTATACTCGTCATTGAGAATTGCCCAGATTTTGTGTCATGACGAGTACATTTATAACTATCTTAATATTTATTTTATAATGTATATTTATTTTTCATTATATTTTGTAACAACTTAATTCATTCAAATTACATTATTAAAAATAATGAAACTAAAATCGAGAATAGCGTTATACGTGATTAGACAAAGCATAGAATAGTGCATTCGAGATATATACTTACGTATATTCTCAATGCATTTCAAAAGGTTTATTGTTTCTATTGTCTAACTCACGATGTCATTTCGAACGCGTTGGAAAGGTCTCTGAGTATTCGAAGAAGAGAATAGACAATGTTAGATAGATACTGAAAGAGAAAGAGAAAGAGAAAGAGAAAGAGAAAGAGATAGAGAGAGATAGAAAGAAAGAATAGCATGTGGAAAAGAACGAGTTATCTTATCAATTATGTAAATTGTTGATATGAAGTATACATGTGTGAGATTTATCGTAGGAGGTGTATCGTAAAGAACTCTAATCAATGATTGAAAAACTCAAAGCACGGCTAGTATACATCTCTCTATGGAAGTATATAAATTATACATACTGTGTTAGATTATTTTACAATATTATATCAGCAGTATGTTTCTTTATCATACATATACGTTTTTTATGATATGAGCAACTATGAATGGTTGGATGTGTGCATGTGTTTAGACAGCAAGTCAGTACGCGTTTGCAAATAAAAAAAAAAGGAAATTAAAAAAGATACTCGAGAGTTTAAAAAATAAATAAAAAGAATGTGAATGGTCACTTGCCGAGATGTAAGTTGATTATGTATTATTTATTATGAAATAAATCTGACACGAGATCATATTTAAAACCCTATTCAGTTCTACGAATGCATAAATGTGGATTTAGAAAAAGTTATTCGTGTGAATTATGGACTCGTATATACAGTGCCCGGTTAAAAAATTCTACCAACGTTACGTTTTATCTATTAAGATTTTTAATTGAAAATAATTCATATAATATGTTTAACATTAAACCTACCACGCCGCGGTGAAATGTTAATAAAAGGTTCAAAATTATTCTCAGCTTACTTTAGATGTACCTTTGTTCTTATATCCAATGCTACCATATTCATATCCATAACTGCACGTATCCATATATGTATACATCACTCATCAGCACTACACACACTCGCACGCATATGCATATCACTTGCATAGGAAGAAAAACACGCACACGCGTATACGCGACGGGAAATAAATGATATACTTTAAATAATATCCTTGTTATTCCTTCCGACGCTCGAAGAAGACTAACGATTATTATGAAAATTAGTTACGAATACATACGACAAGTACCGAACATACACGAAGGTTAATAACAAATCTAACAACGAAATAACAATGTTCGGGTTGTCGACACCGGCCGAAGAGTGACGGAGAAAGACGAACATAAACAAAGCATTGAACGTTCAACTAAGCCGGTAGTTAAGGAATGTTTTTTTATGTGTATTTCATATATAACGAATTTCCTAGAATTCACTGAGCTCGTTTGACTCGGACGTACACCTTTGCCTATCTTTTTCTCAATACATTCAATACGTATGGGATTGTTATTATGTTTTTGTATAGCTGACCTACTTTTGTATCGTTGACCTACTTTTCTTACCAGTGACCTACTTTTGAACAGAACTGTTTCTCTATTACTAATGAGATAGATTTTAATTTATTTCATTATATTTAGATAATTAATAAATATATGTACGTATATATCGATTAAATTCGATTAAAAATTATTACAAAATAATTGTTTGATGTTTCTGAAGTTTTTGATAAGACTAATTATATATAAAATAAAAATATATCGAAATTATTTTATATTTTGAATTACGTTAGAAAGAATTTAATGTTTAAACAAATGTATATGTGTTAGAACAATCTTAAATATAAGAAGGGAGTATTAGAGTAGTAGACATATGCTAAATAATTGTTAAATTATCATAGAAAATTAATATTATAATTTAAATGTAATAAGTATAAGTTATGCGTACCTTCCTCCTCAAAATCCACCGTTAGACTGGTTCGAAGTAAACTATTAAAGTTTTTTTTTTAAAAGTTGTGTACATGTTTATCGGAGAGGATTAATTCTATTTATTTCGAATATTATTCTCGTTATACTAACACTACTTCTAGGAAATCTTATTCTATACGCATGTGCATGCTTACACGTCTAAATCTAACAGAATATTTAACTGAAAGGAGTGAAAATTGTTAAGACATTTTATAATTAATAATTCGATCTAGTACAAAGGTCCGATTAGTAGAATTTATCTAAAAACATATAAAATAAAAAGATATTAAAATTATTTTATATTTTGAATTACGTTAGAAAGAATGTAATGTTTAAATCAATGTATAGGTGTTAGAACAATCTTAATTATAAGAACGGTGGATAAGAGTAGTAGACCTATTCTAAATAATTGTTAAATTATCATGGAAAATGAATATTATAATTTAAATGTAATAAGTATAAGTTATGCATACCTTCCTTCTCGAAATCCTTTGTTAGACTGGCTCGATATCATCTATGACTGTTTTATTTTCGAATATTGTTTACACGATTATCGAAGGTGATTAATTCTATTTATTTCGAATATTGTCTTCGTTACACGTATGTGCACGCACATTCTCTTAGAATAAGATCTTCTACAAGTAGCGCATGTGTAACGAAGACAATATTCGAAATAAATAGAATTAATCCCCTCTGATAAACATGTACACAACTTTAAAAAAAAAAAACTTTAATAGCTTACTTCGAGCCATTCTAACGGTGGATTTCGAAGAGGAAGGTACGCATAACTTATACTTATTACATTTAAATTATAATATTCATTTTCTATGATAATTTAACAATTATTTAGCATAAGTCTACTACTCTAATACACTGTTCTTGTATTTAAGAATGTTCTAACATCTATACATTGATTTAAACATTACATTCTTTCTAACATAATTCAAGATATAAAATAATTTCGATATCTTTTTATTTAATATGTTTTTAGATTAATTCTACGAGCTGGACCTCAATACTGGATCGAAATATTAATTATAAAATGCCTTAATAACTTTCATTCTTTTCAGATAAATCTTCTGTTAGATTTAGTCGTGTAGGCACTCACATGCGTATAGAATAAGATTTCTTAGAAGTGGTGTAAGTATAATGAGAATAATATTCGAAATAAATAGAATTAATCCCCTCCGATAATCATGTAAACAACTTTCGAAAATAAAACTGTCATAGATGATATCGAGCCAGTCTAACAGTGAATTTCAAATACGACATACATCAAACTTTTATTCCGAGCTTTTAGATTATAATATACATTTCCTTTTAATAATTTAACAATTATTTAGCATATGTCTATTACACTAATGCACCCTTCTTATATTTAAGATTGTTCTAACACGTATATATTGGTTTAATCACTACATTCTTTCTACCATAATTCAAAATATAAAATAATTTCGATATATTTTTATTTTATTTATTTTCAGAATAAAATTAAATCATCGTTGATATTTTAATTCTACTGGGGTTCACTCCATGTATTAATTTTGTCATTTTGTATTCACATTTTCCTCTGTTTTATCGATAATTATTTTAATGTTTCTTTCAAATGTGTCTCTTAGGCTGAGCATATTTAGGATTATTCTCAACAAAAATTTGTCGTTAAATATTTTATTTGGATATAGCAATCTTTCAGAAGCACATTCCTCCTGGATCTTCAGAAGCAGTTACCTGGGCAATGGTATTTTATTTTCCATCTAATGTTTATTATATTTTATTTGCTATACATTCCATATTCTTGACAGCCTAATATATTGAAAACTATTAACTAAATAATTGTTTGATTGTATTTGAAAATTTTTGATAAATTACATAATATTCTATTTATTTATTAAAAATTTTGAATTAGCACATTCTACAATATTTATAACATTTTATTAAAACATTTACAAAGGCCCATAATCTTAAATCAAGAAAATCAATTTATATATGATGTATAGAATGATGATCTATGTTTAAAAACTATAACGGTGCTAATGGTATTGTTATTACGAAGACTGCAAAATTTATTCTATTTAAAAAATGATTAAAATATTTTGTCTAGCATATGTCATATATCATAATTAATTCTTTCTTGAATAATTTCACATAATTGCTAGTAATAGATACATACGTTGTAATATATATTATACAATACGAACAAGTTTTTTTATCGTATTTAACGATGCTGAAGTTATTTGAAAAAGAATTGTTATAATTTCTTTGTAGGAATTTTTTTTTACTTTTGTTTAATTAAGGTACAAAAGAATAAATTTCTCCTGTTTTACAAATTCAATGAAACACTTTATTTCGCTCAGGTAATTTTATGAAAAAGGCAAATGACGTCAAATACTCGTTGTATATGTGTATATTTGTACATATGTACGTGTATGTATATATTTATGTATACGTGTATGTATTTAGATCATCTTACTTGGAGGCGTATACGAATGAGTGAACTTGACGATAACCACATGGCTCTCCTGGTCGGTTATTTTTTTTAAAAAATAAAAAAAACATAAAAAAAAGAAGAAATATAATTTATTACGTTTTCGATTTACCTATATGATAATACTCTTTTTACGAAAACCGATGCCTATGCGAAGATAACCGAACGAATTTGACGAATTTATTACAGTTTCTGAAACAAGCCTATAAAAACCAAACTAAGAATGATATTTAAAAAATTCAAAAAGCAGCATATTGGGGAAGAATGGAAGAGTAATGTGATGCCAACTGTATTGCAATAATTATTGAAAAACATATTAATAACAGCAATGTAAACTATGATAAAAAACATAGAAACAAGTTTCTCTTTTACAAATAGTATTAGGAGTACAAATAAGTTTCCGCCGTTTTTTATCAGAAACTAAATATTTATTATAGAAGAACGGTAATATAAATTTATTTAAAATATTGCCCATCACTTGCAACCACTTTTTCCCATCTCTCAGGCAGCATTCGAATTCCACGTCTGAAGAACTCCTTGTCTTTTGAGGCTATCCACGAATTAACTCAATTTTTGGTATCCTCATAAGATGTGAACCGCTGCGCCGACAAAGCATGTGCCATGGACCGGAACAGGTGATAATCGGACGGTGCAATGTCTGGTAAATACGGCGGATGGGGTAACACTTCCCAATCAAGTGTTTCCAAATATTTTTTCACGGGAGCCGCAACATGTGGACGAGCAATGTCATGCAGGAGAATAATTTTTTCGTGTCTAGAATAGTATTGAGGGCGTTTTTCCTTCAGAGCTTGGCTCAATCTCATCAATTGTGTTCGATAGAGGGCTCCAGTAATTGTTGCGCTCGGATTAAGCAACTCATAATGCACTACACGTAGCTGATCCCACCAAATACACAGCATAAGTTTTTTATCGTGAATATTCGGTTCTGCTGTTGATGTTGACGCGTGGCCAGGTAGTCCCCATGATTTTCTTCTTTTTGGATTGTCATAATATATCCACTTCTCATCACCAGTTACGATACGATGTAAAAAACCCTTTTTTTTATGTCTAGCTAGCAGTATTTCACTTGAGCATAATCGGCGTTCAATATCTCTCGGCTTTAATTCGTGCGGAACCCAATTTCCTTGTTTATGAATCATTCCTAATGATTTGAAACGATGTGAGACTGCTTGCTGAGTGACTTCTAATGTTAGAGCAAGTTCTTTTTGTGTTTGAGATGAATCTTCCTCCAATAATTCCTCCAATTCTGCATCCTCGTAAATTTTTGGCCTTCCACTGCGATCTTTGTCTTCTACGTCGAAATCACCGTTTTTAAACTTTTGAAACCACTCACGACATGTTCTCTCACTCAAAGCACCCTCACCATATGCTTCTACGAGCAATCTATGCGCCTCAGCAGCAGATTTCTTTAAATTAAAGAAGTAAACTAATATTTCCCGCAAATGACGCTTACTTGGCTCAAATTTCGACATTTTCAACTAATAAAAATTATATTTTACCAATATGAAATCAATGATAATAATAGGTTATGTTGTTCTTGAATGTTCAAACTATCTTTTAAGCCGGTTATCATCTGCGAAAGCTAACGGACACTCCGTACCGCATCATTTACACTAAAACGGCGGGAACTTATTTGTACTCCTAATATTTTCACTAATCAGCGTTTGATCAATTTTACGTAGATCGCTTGGTACGAAGAACACACCAATATGACACTTGGTATGAAGAACACACCAATAAGTTATTTTTTTTTAAGAATTCGTTTAGGATTCAGATTTGTATTAGGTTGTCAAGTATGAAATGGAGCAAAAAGTCCATTTAATTGAATTGAAACTTGCTCCATTTCATATTTGACTGCCTAATAACAAGCGAATCAAAAATTGGTTATTATTTTTCGTATAGATTTTCTCTTACCAACATATATGTAGAATTTAATGATACTGACCGGACGGTAGGATCGTAGAACGGAAACAGGGACGATAACCCGATGATAACCTGGCTCTTACGCGTTAAATCCATTAACGTTGTTGGCTGTTAATCGGGTTCTCATGGCGCCAAGTTGCCGGCCCAAGTACCATATACTAAGTCACTTTACCCACCCCATATAATCGTTCTACATCCCCCCTTTCAAACAACCCCCGACTACTCCCTTTCCATCCCTTTCCATCCCTTTCCACCCCTTTCTGAGATATTCAGCCAAGGTATTGGAATCTTACACGATTTTAATCTTATTTTTTTCTCTTTCCTTTCTTTCCTTCGCGTAATTCTGAACCATTTTTCTACCCACAAGGAATAATTATTATTTTCTAAATTATTCTAGAGAAATTATTCAAAGTTCTAATCAAATACAAATTATGGCTGTTAAACATGAGAGATAAGAAAAAATAAGAAAGAGTATAAAAAAAAACTAAACTGGTTTTTTAATCATCGTTAAAATCTTTCATACTGCTATTATAAAATGTTCTTATGTGATTATATACACGTTATATATATTTTTCTTTCTCTCTTTCTCTCTCACACAATATTTTCCTATTTATTTTTTTTTTTTAATATTCGTTCGTTTAATGTTAATACATTCAATTTTTATCGATAATTTACCTTTTTCCTACTAGCAAATATATTCTTCGAAGCAATATTGCTTTCCCTCAAACACGGAAAAATCATAAATCAAATGTTTCCGTAACATCTGTTTCACGTATGTGTTTTTATTTTCATCTCTCTTTACCATCACCATCACCTCATCCTCCCACCATTCCAATTTTCGCACTCTCTTTTTCTCATTTCATTCAATAATCAATGATATTAATTGTTTTTTTTTATGTCTAGTATAATTAATTAATCTTATTACAACTGTAATACTATTTGCAGTAATATATATCTAATTGTAAGTTTATTAAAAAAAATGTATATTATCAAGTTACTTATACAGATAGCTCTTTTACAATACGGAATCTTATAACACGGTTTCGTTCTAACACGATTCGTAAATTGCAAAAACCTTTGTACAGAACTGTACTTTGACAGTTGTCTTAAAGATACAGTGCAACCTTCCTTTTTGTACTGGCTCTAAGTCTCATACAACACGGTTTCACACAACACGGAATTTTCTAGGAACCTATCTACCGTGTTAGAGGAGGGTTACCTGTATATATTGTAAGATGCAATAGTTTATGTGTGTGTGTGTTGAGAGAGTAAAGGTTATGCATGCGTGCAAGTCTTGTGTGCGTGAAGCTGTTGCATATGTGTGTGTATAAGGGTTTGTATGTGTAAGAGTGTGTATGCGTACGAGTGTGCATGTGTATAAGTATGTATGCATGTGATGATGCATGTGTGTGAGGTGTGCAAGTGTGATCGGATCGTGACGATGAGATGTTTATGCGTAAACAAAAGTAAAGAGTTGAATTAGGATGTAAGACGAGCAAGGAATTGATTGACGACGTTTAACGTGAAAAGATGTGTGTATAAGACGTATGACGAAAAGAGTAATTAAAGACGTATAATTATTAAGAGTTAATCGAAGACGTGTAACGAGTAAGACGTGAGAGCTGTAAAAGTTTACACGACGAGCACGAGTGAATATTTGAGTTATTATATTTCATATCTTAATCATTGTGTTATTGTTATTAGTTTGTGTATCTTTGTTTGTTCCTTTCACTCGTTACTTTCGCTAACCCGAAAAAACCGGGATTAGTAGGCTAATACAAGTAGACGTATTCACAAATGTCAAAAGAAGGAAGGAAAGGCCCATAAAGTTGGAAAATACTGTGCTGAATGTTACAGCACAAACTCAAAAATGTTCGGAGACGCCAGTTAGCGAGGAAAATCACTAAACATGTTGTTACATTCTGTAACGTGTGTAGATCATAGGCCCACATCTTTGTTTAAAATGTTTTAAAAAACTTCACTAAATTTTAACATAAATTTTGTAATTGTCATTAATAATTTAACCCTTTACAATGCAAAATCTCGTGCACCGATGTCGACCAAACGAGAAGTTCACTGTCAGTCCCTAGAATCCATGCCGTCCAAACGAAAAGTCTACTGTCAGTCCCCAGAGACTGACGTCACTTGAACGGAAAGTTTACTGTCAGTCCCTAGAGACTGATGTAGCATTCAACGTGTTAACAGAATTCAATTTGTCATAAAAACATATGTTGTTAGCGTATTAAATAAATATATTTGCGTGTACAACACGTGGCACGAAACGTGTTAATTAAATCACAAAGATGAAAAAAAGGATTTTATTATTATTATTATTATTATTTTTTTTATTATAAGTAGATGAAAATTTGTTTTTCCAATGAACTCGTCAGAAAGCACTCAAACGGGATCGATAAGGGATTTACCAAAGGGAAGGAGGATATGTTTTACCTGTAAGAAGGATCAACCGGATTTAGCTAGGAATAATTTCCATCGAATATTACTAGTCCCCTCTTTTTTTTTTATTCTTCCATCTCGTCATCTCGCTTATATCGGCAACCTTTTCTTTTTACTTCTTTGATAGAAAAAAAATTTTTCATCTTTGTAAATAATTATTTAATTACACAAAATAATTTGCAACGTACAAAAAGCATAAATCGTAAGAGACAAAAATTTTAATAACTGGGATACGAAGAAGGGGAAAAAAACAACAACAAAAAACTGATAAGTAAAAAAATAAACGTGATTTTTCATTTGGGATTTTTATTCTGAAGTTTAACGTAAATAAATAAATATATAAATAAATAAATAAATAAATAAATAACAAATGCGTAGTAGAAGCGAGTAGAGTAAGAGTAAACTAAATTAAATGTATATAAAGTATATTCATTAAATAAACTAACAAACAAATCGAGTGTGTGTGTGTGTGTAGTAAAAGGGTGGATGAGTAAAACGTAGGCAAAGAACAAATAGAAAGAAAGAAAAAAAAAAAAAAGAAGAAAAAGCAAACATGCAAAAAAGTTATTCTCATCAAGAGCGTAAGTCAAACACGTCAAACACGAATTAATGAAGTTGAATGAAAATTAAAAAAAAAAAAAGAAAAAAATAGGGAGAAAATAAAAAGTTGTGAAAGCTTTAAAGCAAGCTTTCTCCTCCACTAGCTTTATCTTTTTCTCGCACACAAAAATTGTCTCCCCTTTCTCTTTCTCTCTCTCTCTCTCTCTCTCTTTTGTAATCTTTTTTCTCCACTCTTACAAACACACACACACATACAAACAAATATACACATTCCTTTCCTTCTTTTACTCTCTCATACACTCTCTTAAACACACACATACACACACATATCCATTTCTGTCTCTTTTTTCTATCATAGATACCCTTAAACACACCAAACATATTCACCCTCCTTCTTTTTTCCTCTTACACTCTCACTTATAACTCTCTCTCATTCTCCCTAATAAACACTTTAACAAATACATATTTTTTCTTTCCCTCTCGTATACACTCATTCTTGTCTTTTTCTTTCTCATACATATTTATTACACAAATATATAATACTTCTTTCTCTCTTGTAGACATTTCTTTTTTTACTTTCACATACATTTCATACATATCCATATATGTTTCTCTTATATATATATATATACTACCTCCTTCTCTTTCTATTTAATACATATTTCTTACATAAACACATACATACTACCTCCTTCTCTTTCTATTTCATACATATTTCTTACATATATACATATATACTTCCTCTTTCTATTTCATACACATTTCTTACACATACACATACATACTACCTCCTTCACTTTCTATTTCATACACACTTCTTACATATACATACTATTTCTTTCTTCTTCTATTTCATACATAAAAATTCTCTCTCTCTTTCTCTCTTTCTCTTTCTCTTATTACCCTTCTCAAGCACGCACAAATTTTTTTTCACATTTATTCCCCCTCTCTCTCTCTCTCTTTCTTTCTCTCCCTCTCTCATATACACACTCTTATATACACACACGGTTTCTTTCTCTTACACTGACATATTTTCTTTCACTTTCTATTTCATACACATTTCTTACATATCCCTTTTAGTAGTTAGACGATATATCGTTTTTTTGGTACACTTGCGAAAAGTGCCAACGACGATAAGTCGTCGCGCATGGATTGGCGTCTTATTATATACGTCACGAGAGATACGTACCTTCAAATAATTTGATAAAACGCTAAAATGGTTCAAATTCGATACAATACAATTGAACAAAAATGTTTATTAGATTGAACTTTTTGTTTATATTTTATGTGTACTCTTAGGTATACTCTTATGATTAGTACCGAGGCTCTGTATATGTTGGAACGATTAAGTAGAAACGAGACACGGGATTACGGTCCCAACAAAGTTTCTTGTGACCGATATTGGTTATTTTCTTGAAAATTATCCAAAATGAAGTACGTACATTTCGTACCAAGCGATCTACGTAAAATTGATCAAACGCTGATTAATGAAAATACTATTTGCAAAAGAGAAACTTGTTTCTATGTATTTTATCATAGTTTACATTGCTATTATTAATATGATCTTCAATAAGTATTGCAATACAATTGGCGTCACATTACTCTCCCATTCTTCCCCAATATGCTGCTTTTTGAATTTTTTAAATATCATTCTTAGTTTGGTTTTTATAGGCTTTTTCCAAAACTATAGTAAATTCGTCAAATTCAGTCGGTTATCTTTGCACAGGCATCAATTTTCGCTCGGTATTAAAAGGGATATGCATATACATTTCTTACACATTAATACTACTTCTTTCTTCTTCTATTTCATACATAAAAATTCTCTTTCTCTTATTACCCTTCTCAAGCACGCATAAATTTTTTTACACACTTATTTCCCTTCTCTCTTTCTACTTCTCATATACACACTCAATTTTACATACACGTACGCTCTTTCTCTTACGACACATGATTACATTAGAGAAACGTTTTCTTTTTTGCAGTAACTAATTATCAACGTAATGAGAATACCAGACAAAGAGAGGGAGAGGGAGAGGAAGAGGGAGAGGAAGTGGGAAAAGGGAAACTTTGTCCTGGAAAGGTTGATCGTTAATTTAATGAAATTGATTCGCTTCCCTTGCAATATTAGCTTGGAAAAACTCAACTTCATCCTATCAGTGTATACATTTATGCATGCATATTACATACATATATGGTACCCTCGTTAAACGTTTTACTTCTAATTAACGAACCAAATCATACTTGCCCTGAACGATATTAAAAAGTAAAAAATAAAGAAAGGGAGCAAGGTGGTTTCTCTTTCTTTTAAATTTTCATTATTATAATACTAACCACTTTGAGATTGCAATCAATTAAAAAAAGAAATACAATGCTGAGATAAAATGATTATGTTATGTAACGGTACAAGGATATTTTAATTTATACAAATAATCTGTCAATTATATTACTTTCTTTTTGATGGCTTAATAATTTTTTTTCGGTTTTGTTTAAAGCTGTTTGATATTTTCAACGAAATTCGTATTAAAATTTTTTTATATAAAAATAAAATTTAACAAAATAAAACAACAACGAGATTCTTTGAGACATAATTTATCGTTGTTATGATTAATTTATGATTTTATATATATATAAAATTTTATTAGGTTGGTGGAAAAAAAATGTCGGATATTTCCATTGAATTGTGGCCAAAAATCCGACATTTTTTTTCCACCAACCTATTATATATATATGTATAATTTAAATCATGTTTGTATGAATTTAATCTTCGAATTGGATTGATTTAATTTGATTTGATTTGATTTTATTATATATTATTTATGTTTATTATTTTCATACATTGTTAGTCTATTATTTGAATATTTAATAATAATTACGGAGAGAAAAATAAAAAAAAGAAACAGATGATCGGTAGTAAAATGTTTTCATTCAAAGGAATGATAAATGATTTTGACAGATCATTTCATTAATCACGATGAAGGAATGAGAAAGGTTTATAGGAAATAGTGCGTTGATGCGTTTGGATCCTTCCATTATTGCACTGTGAGGGAACATCAAGATCCATTAATTCCTTCTCTCTCTCTCTCTCTCATACTCAATTCATTCTGTCCCTTTGAACTATTTCTCACAATGTCTATATCCGTTTTCGTTTAACTTTGTTTAAATTTTTGTAGTTTCATCAACCAAATAAAAGCTTTTGTTAAAAATACATACCATACATTCCCTTTTGTTAAATTAAAATTGGTAAATTGTTATGTACAGATTAATAATCATTTTTTATTTATATTTATTTAATCCCGGTTTTTTCGGGTTAGTGAAGGTAACGAGTGAAAGGAACAAACAAAGATACACAAACTAATAACAATAACACAATGATTAAGATATGAAATATAATAACACAAATATTCATTCGTGCTCGTCGTGTAAACTTTTACAGCTCTTACGTCTTACTCGTTACACGTCTTCGATTAATTCTTAATTATTATACGTCTTTAATTACTCTTTTCGTCATACGTCTTATACACACATCTTTCCACGTTAAACGTCGTCAATCAATTCCTTGCTCGTCTTACATCCTAATTCAACTCTTTACTTTTGTTTACGCATAAACATCTCGTCGTCACGATCCGATCACACTTGCACACCTCACACACATGCATCATCACATGCATACATACTTATACACATGCACACTCGTACGCATACACACTCTTACACATACAAACTCATATACACACACATACGCAACAGCTTCACGCACACAAGACTTGCACACCTGCATAACCTTTACTCTCTCAACACACACACACACATAAACTATTGCATCTTACAATATATACAAGTAACCCTCCTCTAACACGGTAAATAGGTTCCTAGAAAATTCCGTGTTGTGTGAAACCGTGTTGTATGAGACTTAGAGCCAATACAAAAAGGAGGGTTGCACTGTATCTTTAAGACAACTGTCAAAGTACATTTCTGTACAAAGATTTTTGATTCAAAATATTAATTTAGAATATATTTTTTGTATTTATATCGTATTATCACTATTACGAATATAAATTTTTGTTTAAATTTCGAAGTATTTTATTAAAAAATTAAATGCATAAAATGTGCATTTTTCATTTCTACATAAAAGGAAACTATAACGTTCTCATTATTTAATTACTTAAAATATCTCTTCAGTATTACTATAAATTTAGTAATAAAATAATAAGTGTGTATAATATTAAAATAAATTTAATATTGATATAAAAATTCTCTTGGAAGTTGAAAAATGCATTAAAATGCATTAAACAGGCGATTACCACACAGTAATTATGATCAATTTTAAATAATAGTTCAACATATTCGTATTGATGAAAAAACCCAAAAAGGTTTTAAGTTAATTAAACTTCAACGAAAAATCACCGATCGTAGTAATATAATACGTGGAAGATATTTTCCTCTTATTCCAATACAAAAAAAAAGAAAATTACGTTTAATTCCTTAATAGGAAAGATTATTTAGGAAAGAAAGTCCGAATAGAGGATTAATAGTGTTGGATAAATGAGAGAAAGATAATATCGAAGATTGGGAATACGAATAGGAGAAAAAGAAAATAAATGTCCAATAGGGATAGAGGAAAGTTACCCTAATTTGATACCGATAAGTAAAAAAAAAAAAAAGAAAAAAAAGAAGAAAGGGTCGGCTAGTTTTCCCGACGGGTTAAGAATTATTCGACTCTTCTAATAAAAACATTTCTTTAAGAATGTCATTTGGATGAAAGGATTATTCCGAACAGATTTTATTACCTTAAAGAAGAACTATCCTTTTTTATATGTGCTGTCTATTTTGAAAGGAGGCCCTAAACTATTTGTCAATTATTTCCAATTGATAGTGTTTATATTAGGTGTTGGATTTAATTCGTAGCGTTTTTTAATTAAAAAATAACGATTTATTTGAAATGAAAGTAAAAAATTACATTATTGAAAATACTGCCCATCGCTTGCCACTACTTTTTCCCATTTTTCAGGTAACTGTCGAATACCCCGTCGAAAAAACTCTTCGTTCTTGGAGGCAATCCATAAATCGATCCAATTTTGGCAATCCTCATAAGATGTTAATTTTTCCCCTGATAAATCATGAGCCATTGATCGAAACAGGTGCTAATCCGAAGATGCAATATCCGGAGAATACGGCGGGTGGGTTAAGACTTCCCATTTCAATGTTTCCAGATATGTTTTCACTGGTTTCGTCACGTGAGGTCGAGCATTGTCGTGCAGTAAAATAACTTTATCGTGCCTTTTGCTCCATTCCGGCCATTTTTCCTTCAATGCACGACTCAAACGCATCTATTGTAACCGGTAGCGATCCCCAGTGATGGTTTCATTGGGTTTTAACAATTCATAATAAACTACACCTTGTTGATCCCACCAAATACAAAAGAGGAGCTTAGATCCATGAATATTGCGTTTTGCCACTGATGACGATGGTTGTCTAGGCTTAACCCATGATTTTCTACGCTTAGGATTGTCATAATGTATCCACTTTTCATCACTAGTAACAATACGATGTAAAAAACTTTTTCTTTTGTGTCGTTCCCGCAAAAACACTTTATTTGGGATAAACCTCAACATATTTAAATAATAGTAACATGATGTTATTAACAATTAAAACATAATATTTGTCGTAAAAATAAAACCTTGTTAGAGCTGGTTTACGATAAATTTGTTTCTGAAGGTGAAAACAGAATACTTTAAAACTCATGTCATCTTTAGTATAACGCTACGAGTTAATTCCAACACCTAATATATACGATTTCCAGTTATCTATCATTTAAGCATTTGAGATTACTTATATTCCAAGTAGACACTATCATTCTGGACGTAAAAGTTTTCAAAGTTAGTTCAATAAGTAAACCGTTTACTTTGAAAGTGGTCTTAATCCAATTATACTTAAATTAAGTTAATTATTATTGATGTATCATGTGATTCAGATTATTATTTCGGTTTTTCATTCGACTTGCAAAATACAGAAGTTTGCTGTGAATCCCTAGAATCCATGCCTTCCAAACGAAAAGTCTACTGTCAGTCCCCAGAGACTGACGTTGCTTGAGCAGAAAGTTCACTGTCTATCCTTAGAGACTGACGTATCACTCAATGTGTTAGAGAGAAACCGTGTTATAAGATGCCGTGTTGTAGGAGGGCTACCTGTACTTTATTGAATAATATTTTTAATTTTGTTACCTTGAAAATATATATATTTTAGTATTTATATAGAAATATATACCCAGTTAACATTTTGTGTTAACTGGGTATATATTTTATCAAATATTTTATTTATATATGTATATATTATATAAATATATTTATAACATAATTTTATATATAATACTATGGATATATATTAATTTTGTTGGTTGGATAACGATCCTTGCATTGTCATTCATAAGATATTGGTATATACAGGTATATATATTTGGTATATATGTATGTAGATATATATTTTTTCTTTCATAGTAACACAATAAATCTTTATATACCTATATACGAGTATAACTATATATTATGAAATATCTTTTATGAAAGGACGAAGGAAGTCTCATTCAGAAACTTGGATGATCCTTTTCTTAGGACTTACGATCCAATTCAAGTAGAAATCTTTCACAATCTTATTGACTCTCGCGATACAGATCAAATTTCTTTTTTCTTTATTTTAGTATATATAAGTCATATACACGTACGTACGTACGTACACGTTTATGTGTGTGTGTGTGTGTGTGTTTTACAGTGTGTTAGTTTCACATCTTTTTGCTGTAAGTCATAAATTTAGTCTACTTATATCGTCAAAGAAGAAAAAAAGAATATAGTACGAGAAAAATACATTCAGGATTGTATTTATTATAAATAATAATAAACATTTTAATGTGCTTAAACAATTAGAATAAGCGTTAAAGATGAAACGAAAGGTAAAAGAAAGTATTTTTTACTAATTTCTTTTTTTTTTAATCAAATATATATATAACACATAATATACTGATTGATTTAATTAACCAGTCTTCAATAAAAATCATACACAACTGTTGCATATAGGTCAAAGAATTATTTGATTAACACTACAAACTAATTTCACAATTCTATCTCTCTCTGTCTATCTCTCTTACTCTTACTTTGACATACAGACACTCATCCACATACATACATACAAAACAAGGTATATATCGTTATCAGAAAATGTTTGAGCATGGAATAGATGGACAGGCAGCACTTTTGTTACTACGATAAGCTTATCTTTCGCATCCCAGGGATGTTATGTTAAAGTAGAACACATGGAAAACTTGCCACGTGTGATTTTTTTTTTTTTTCATCTGCGTACCATTAATTTTTCATACTAGAAAAGTACAAAAAATGTGATTAAGTGAGATAGGGGATTGGTATATGTGGTTTGATGATGAAGAGAATCAATGAGTGGGAGAGTAAAATGAAGAATTGAAGGGGTTTAAGTAGAGGAGGGGAAAAAGGGGAAAGAGGGGAAGATGGGAAGAAGGAGGTGAGGAGGGTGCAACCCTTTAAGTGCTGTTCGAGAGTTAGTTGAGTTTTATATACATACATGTATGTGTTTAGATGTTTACATCTACGTATACCTGCAAACATATGTATTTATTTATGTACGTTCATTTATATTTGCATATATGGTGTATATGTATGTGTGTATATCGTAGTTTGTACATCTAAATGCAAATAACTAATCTACCTAACCAAAAGTTTAGTATCTTCACTTGAGTTTTAACGAAACAGAGGATGATATAAAATAAAATAATACAGAAAGGGAATATTTATTTATTTATAGAGTGATCTAGATAAATTGTATATGAAAGAGTATAACGTTAATAAGAAAATCTTATTACATGCATAGACATATATAAAAAGAAAATTTAAATATTGAAACAACTAAAATAATTAAACCAATAGAAATTCAACGATAAATTTAAAGAGTATAGAAAAATTTGAAATGACACAAATGAAAAAGAGAAAGAGATAAATGTAAGTTAATATAATTAAAATAAATAATTAAATAAATTAATAAATAAATAAATAAATACTTAAAATAAAATTAAAGGAATAAAGACGTCATAGAAATAGAAGAAAAAATATAAAAAAAATAATACGTGGAAAGAAATTTAAATAATTCATTGTTAGTTGAGATGAAAGAGTTACATGTTAATAAGAAAATCTTATTAAATATATACACACACACATATATATAAAGAAAATTTCTAAATATTGAAACAACTAAAAAACTAGACCAATAGAAATTCAACGATAAACCTAAAGAGTATACAAAAGTTGAAAGAAAAATTTTAAATGACATGTACAAATTGAATATAATCTAATATAAATATAATTAAAATAAATAAATAAATAAACGTTTAGAATAAAATTGAAAAAAAGAATACGTGGTGGTAAGAAATTGAAAGAATTTATTGTTAGTTGAGATGAAAGAGTTACACGTATCTTGTTCCCATTGTAAAGTAAAAATATGAAAATAAAATAGGATTTGCTTTAGAAAAAGAAGAAAAAAGATGAAGATGAAGAGTAGGAAGAGGAGGAAAAGGAGAGTGGAAGAGAAATACCAATGGCGAATCTCGGGTTACAATCTCGTTGCACTTTCTAGAAACAGGCTGTCAAGACCGCGACTTGCGTCATTTTCTTGCATCCTATAATGGTATAATATCTAAAAGAAGATGGTATCCATTATTCAGGAACTTACTTTACTCGTAGTAAGCGTCTTTTGAATTTGCGTTAAAGTATAACTTAAAAGTAAGTATATTTCTTGTGTATTCCTTGTCGACTTTAAAATCGTTCGTTTTAAAAAACACGAGAATGAAAATTTATTCCGGTCATTCAACAACCGTTCTTTATTTTTTTTTCCCCTCCTTCGATTTAACTTTTTTTTCTTCTTATTTCAGGAGTATGGCAATTTTAAATAAATTTGTACAAATTACAAGAAAATAATTTAGTTTCATCATTCGTGGTTGGATAATCTTTAAATAAAAATACAAAAATAAATAAAACTCAATGCAATCAATTATTGTCAGAGATATATGTGCATAATACTAATACTAAAATTAATTAAATAATTTCAGGTGTGAATTAATATTTCCATTGATTTTTAAATAGATTTGTACAAATTACAAGAAAATAATTAATTCGTATTGGTTATTTGTTGAATCAGAGAATATAGGATTGAGCCTATAGTGTCTTCAAAATTGGTATTTATTTTTATCATTCGTGGTTGGACAATCTTTATATAAAAAAAAAAAAGAAAATAAATAAAACTAACACATTTCAGATATGAGATATAATATTTATTCAAATAAAACTCAATGCAATCAATTATTGTCAGAGATATATCTGCACATTACTCTTCTAAGGGTTATATTAATATTAATATTAATACAAAAAATATAAATCATACATTATCTTCTGCATGCTAAGATAAAATATTAAAAATTGGAAAATAACTCATACAATGATGAATTTTTTATATTATTAGAACGTCAAGTATGAAGTGGAACAAATTTCAATTCAATTATGTGCATTTTTTGCTCCATTTCATACTTGACAACCTAATACAAATCTGAATCCTAAACGAATTCTTAAAAAAAAATAACTTATCGGTGTGTTCTTCAAATAAAAGTCACATCATTTCACGAAAGGGATAAATATATTCCTTTACCATGAAGATAAATTATTATTCATGCATATACAATGTATGCGTGTGTGTGTGTTAGTTGAATAACAATGAACATAAATATTTCATCCTTTTCAGTCTCCCTTTTATTTTTATTTTCTTCTTCTTGTTATTATTATTATTATTATCATTATTATTATTATTCTGAAAACATTTTTCTCTCCAAATGGGACGAAAAAGGAAAGTTCAGTAAAAAGAATACAAAAAAAAAGAGGAAAAAGGAAAGAAATAAAAAAAAAAAGAAGAAGAAGAAGAAGAAGAAGTGTATCCTCGTTTGAGAGTAGTCAAAATAAAATGGAGGTTAAATCGACTCTCGGATGAATACGTGGGGTAATAGAAAAGAGAAATGAACATTAAGTTCAAAGTTGTTTCCACATTAAATCACGAAAAATAAAAACTATAAAACAAAAAAAAGAAAACAAATAAGGACATTAGAATTCTAATAGTGAAAAGTGATTTTTTTTTTCCTGGTTCTTCTTTTCTTCTAACATTGATTAAACGATTCGAGATTTTATCGATAAGGATTTGAGAGAGGGGGTGAGAGAGAGGGGAGAGGCAGATAGGAAACAGGGGGAAAGTGATTTAGATTATACCATGACGTCAGAAAGAAATTATTTTTATCTTCTGTGTATTTTAATATTAGCCAATAAGGTAATTCGGTGTACGGGGGCGGGTAGCCAATATTTATTTATTGGTTTTAACAAATAATTAATCCTTGTGTGGTTAATTATAAAAGAAATAAAATCCAATACAGGATAGAAACATTGAGAATGAATTTAATTTTTATTTTGCATTTAAACCCCTATTTTTATCATCGTTGTGTATAATAATTTTTTTTATGAATTTATTGTGATTTATTGCATCAGAATTGTTAGTTGTTTTTATTTATTTTCATTTTTTTTTTAAACAAGAAATAATTAAATGTGTGAATGTAATAAAAGTATACGTAAATAGAGGACGAATTGATGACTAATTTTTTGGTAGAACAAACATATTTAATTATTTAATTATTATCCAATCAAATATCTTACATTTTTATATGTGCACATAACTATGAAAGTGGTATTTGAGTCAAAATTAAAAAAAAAAAAATTAGTTTATCAGTTATTTCACATAAAGTTATTTTTAAACTAAATTAATTCAATGTAATCTTGACGATATTGTCAAAAATGAGACCATTAAATAGTGGTTGTAATTTCAAAATTATATGGAATTTATTCAGTGTTCAAATGCAATTCATTAAATATCTCGAAACAAGAAATGTATGACTTACAACCTCTTTCATAATTATGGGCACATGTATCTAAAAAAGAAAAAAAATAAATAAACTAGTTTAAATATGTTTTTAGATTTGAGTTTTTCATTTTTATGTACGTTTTATTAAGTTTTCATGTAATTTTCATTCTATCGTCTTATAGACGAGTATTATATAATACAAAAGAAAATAATAAGCCACAAGATCGTTAAAAGTTAATAATTAAAAATGTAGAAAAACTTTAAAAATCAACTAAAGTTGGATAAAGGTAATATGAAAAAGAATATCTTCTTGTTTTCCCCTTTCTTTTTTATATTTTTTATCAGAAACAAGAAGTTAACAATATTATATAATAATTAATATAAAGAAAAGTATATTAGAAGAAGAATATTATTACGAATTAATAATAAAATATATTATAATTTAAAAAATAAATAACGGATTGTAAAAAGATCATTATTTATTATCGTATTTATAAAAATAAAATTATAATAAAATATATTAGGGTGGAAACTATGAAACGGGCGTTGAATAGAAATACAAATCAAAAAGCGCTATTTTTCTCATCACTTATTATTTTTAATCGAAATCATTTCCAGTGGCATCTACGACTCTCTGCCAATGATCGGGCAAGTCATAAATCCCTTTTTAAAAAAAAAAACTTCGTTCTTAGAGTTAATAAACAATTCAAAGTCTTTTGTAATATCGTTGTGGTTATTGTACTTTTTTCTTTTCTTAAAAATAATTCATAATTACGAAAAAGGTAATAATCGGTCGGTGAGATGTCTGCTGAATATGGAGGATGTGGTAAAAGTTCATATTTTCGAGAATTTAACTTGTCAACAGTGATCGAAACTTTATGCGGTCTTGCCTTATCTTGCAATAATATTACGCCGTGCCGATTGAGCAATGCTGGTTGTTTTTTCACAAGTTTTTCATGCATGACATCAATTTCACGGCAATAGGACTCCGCTGTTATGGTTTTGCGAATAGTTTTGTCTGGATTGGATTCCACAGTCGTCCTTAATTCCTCGTTATCAATATGGACCGGTGGTTTTCCTCGAGGCTTATTGACGATACTCAAATTGCCAGAAGGACATTTTTGGAACCAATATCGAGCATTTTGTTTCATTGGTGAATCCATCTCCGAAAGCTTGATTAATGTTTCTCGAAGCTTGAGCTGTACTATGATTCAATTTGTACTCATACAAAAAAAGTAGATGTAAATCTCACTTTTGTTTTCATCTGGTTTTGGAGAAATATAAAATAAAAAATGGAACACAAAACATGAAAAAATTGTACAAAAGGAGTAAGAAGAATACCTTGAAAATTAATAAATAAAAATATCGAGCGCACGTTGTAATGAATCTCTCTCAATCGCAGTTAAACACAGACTTATCAAAAACGCCCGTTTCATAGTTTCCAACCTAATATGTTGTAGAGTTATTTAAAAAGTTAGATAAAATTAATATCAATAAATATACTTTCATTGAAAACAAGAAGTTATAGTAATTATATAACAATTATAAATATATTACGCGTAGGATGATTTGAAAATGTAGAATTTGATCAAAATTAATCAATTGGATTTTAGCAAATAAAAATAAGAGGAATCTAGAATCGGTGAAGCGAATATTGGTGTATTTACTACTCCGAACATTTATCTAAATCTATGTACTATAATGTGTATACCTAGGCATATATATACATATATAGGTAAATAGATAAATCGGTATATGAATGCCTGTCATTTGATAAATTTAGTCGAATGAATTTTGGTATCACTTCTCATGGAAGATATCGTATTAATTAGCTGTTACCGTTTATCGCATATATTCTCATCATGTATCATCTCATCCGTTAAATAAGCATTTTGCTTTAATCAGCTTATTGTTCAATCTAATAAACCGTCTAACATATTTTCCTCTTAAATTATCTAATATGTTTTCTTATGACAGGAAATATATATTCAATGCAATTTTATTTATAATTAATATATTATTGTGTATTTTTAATAAAACGTGTAAAAATTAATATTAAACTAAAATCAAACAACAGTTCAATTAAATACATTTGTAAATATATATTTAATTGTCAATTATGAAATGGAGCAAAAAAATGCACATAATTTAAATGGAATTTGTATATAATTGATGGAATTTAGATGCACATAATTGAATTGGAATTTGCTTCATTTCATATTTGACAGCCTAATATATATATTTTTTTAAGAAAATCTTATTCGTGATTGTGATAATAGAAAAAGAAAATAATAATAATAATAATAGCAAAAATATATTGAACTTATAAAATAAATAATCCAATTTTATTAAAAAAAGAAAAACAAATAAAAACCAACAGAAAAGACTGACGTTAAATCTTCTGAACTATCAAATACAATCGTAAAATAATTTTCTTTTTCTAAAAAATAAGATAAAAATCTATTTAGCAAAATATTCAATCGTATTTCTTTCTAAAATAAATATTTGTAAAGTAGCAATAAATACGAGGTACCAGGTATAATGTAAGTTAAAAAAAAAATAAAGAAATTGTTTACTCATATCATAGATATCGTTTTCAATGACTATACTTATATATTGAAAGTAAACTTATCTTTGGAATATAGATTAGTGTATCCCCTAGATAAACTTTTAGCTTCACAACTTTACAATGTAAAATATATACATGTATATATACTTATGAGTTATATATATATGTGTATACATACAATGGTCGAAAGCTTTTGAAACTATCGAACTGGGTATTCATGAAAACTATGAATAATGGACAATCGATTGTATTGAATCGTTCTATGCGAACGCAAAAATGATTTCAGGTGTGCGATAGCACGTTTATTGGAAATGTAGAGTCCTTAAGAAGAAAGTTAACCGGGAGGGGGAGAAAGAGGAAGAGAAAAATGTATTTGAAAGGATTCTAATTTAAAATTAGAAAAAATTGGAATATTTTCAAAGCTAATATACATTGAATAACGATAACGAAAAAGTTATATAAAATGTATTCAGAAGAAATATAAATCATGTTTATTGGAAATTTCGGGTCTTCAAAAAGAAAGTTAAAGGGAAGCTGAAGAAAAAGAGAAAGAGAAGGATTCTAAATTAAAATTAGAAAAACAAATGGGGGTACAAATTTTCTAAACCAATATACGTTTGAACGATGATAACAAAAAGTTACATGAAATAAGTTTTATTATAAGAAAATGTATTCTTAACCAGTTAACTGTGGTGTTCTGTTTTGAAAGTGTGCACTTCTGTGTTGCAGGGAATTTGTAAGAACAATAAAAAAAAGTATAAAAGGAGAAGCGTTTGTTTTAGTTGAGTTTAGTGCAGTTCAATTCAGTTCTTATTGTTAGTTTCATTCAAATCAGTTATTATAAGTTAGCGTATAATATCTTTGGACTTAAATAAACTTTACTTACAACTATTCCTCTCTAATTATTTGACAAATTTATCATAACTAGTTAACTGTGGCGTTCTGTTTTGAAAGTATGCACTTCTGTGCGTCACGAAAGTCGATCAATGACGAATATATTCGTCAAGCACATAATAAGTGTCGTTAGTAAAATATTGCATCAAAAAGATAGGCAATTAATTTACTTATTGGTAAAGATCAATATTTCAAACTGTGTGTTTTATGATGTAACAAATTTGATTATTACCAATTTAGAATGATTTTCTCGTTAAGATTGGATGATTATCGTGTTTGTTAAATTAAGAAAGAAAAACATTCTACTACATTATCTACAAAAAAAAAAAAGATCTTGAGGTATAAGTTTACTACGAAACATGGTCAAATATAAAATGATATTGTAATATATTCAAAAAATGACCCAATAATAAAATTCTAACCATCTCGAAAACAAAAAGAACTTGATCATATTTCACGTACGTAAAAGCAATTTTTATAATGAAAAATATATATTTTAGAAAACATTATTCGTAATATTCAAATATCAACAACCTACATTTAAAAAAAATAACATTTATATTCTGAAAAGAGGTAGCTAACATTTCCATAAGATTTTTTTGATGGAATACAATATGGTCGCGTTGGAATAATAATCAAAATGTTATTGCATTGCGTGCATAAGTATCCTCGAGTCAAGGAAACTTGTATACTGTCAAAAACATTTCCAACGTTTATATCATTTTAAAGAAGTATCATTGTGTATACCCAGTCACGATAAAACTATGCAAATCCCTTCGTCGAGAGTCACATAAACGAATATATTTCTACTAAATGATTTGAAGAAATGTTAATTTATAATTTTATTTTCTTAATCATGCGAACAAAATTGTTCCTAGTAGATTTGAAAATTTCAATATCTACATAAATAAAAATTATATTATAGAAGATTTAAAGTCCGGTTAATAGGAATGCAAGATGCAAGATTCATGCAAGATTCATGCAAGATTCATATAAGATCATGCAATCGTATCATAGTAACGTTTATCTGAAATATTACGCAAGATTTAAGGTCCAGTTAATAGAAATGCAAAGTTCATGCAAGAACACTGCAATATTATCCAAGAGTATCGTAGTAATGTTTATCCAAAATATCAAAAACTGCATTTGCTATAATGTACGATATTGCAATGTTGCATTGAAAGTTACTATATTTCATTTGTGTTTAAATTATGCTGAAAATTTTTGTTCATGCAGAATATCGAAGACTATATTTCTTATGTAGGGTGTGTTTATAATGTTTAATACCTCGTTTACGTTAAATTTTATATTTGATTAACAGCTGAAATATCGATCATGAAACTAATTGATGCAGGATATCAAACACTATACTTCCTGTTTAGAATGCACAGTGTTGCAATGTTTCATTGAATGTTATACTTCATTTATGTTTACTTTTATATGATTAACAATTCAAATATCAATAACTAAAACTATTTGACGTAGAAATATCAGACTATATTTTCTGTATATGGTGTGCAATATTCCAATTTTTCATTGAACGTTATACTTCATTTATATTTATTTTTAATATCATCAACAATTGAAAAATATAAATTTGAAAAATTTCTTTTACACCAGAATATCAAAGACTTTTTCATTTTCTCTTGCATATGATTTCTTTTTGTTATATTTTTTTATATATTTATTTCTATCGCATATTCACACACATTGTTACATGTAACGCATAAACTATTTATATTTTTAATATATGGATTTATGAAACACGCTTTTGAATATTTATATTACGAGTTCAAGGAAAGAGAAAGCAAAAGATAAAAAGAAAACAGAAAGGAAATAAGACGTATGGGGAGAAAGTGGTGGTGGTGGTGGTGGTGGTGGAGGGTGGGAAGAGAGATTGAAAGGAAGGAAAAGGGTAACATGAGGGAAAGGGGTTCAGGAATGTTAGGTTGTATCTGTTAGAAGGAAAATTGAATCTGTGTCGTTGACAGCATAATTCTTCGAATAAATATAGCGTTAGGAACTATAGTGAAAAGAAAATCCTATCGCATGGGGAATAATATCGACCTCGTGTTTATATCAATTTTATTTTTTCTTCTTGATCTAGGATACGATATATGAAAAATGATAGAAAATAAAGAGAGAGAGAGAGATAGAAAAGATAACAAATATGACAATAAAATCAAAGAATTAATTGGTTTAAGTTTTCATTTCAATTTTTTTGTGTATCTTTTATTGGGACAAAAAGAAAAGGCAGGCAACGCTAGTAGTTTCAATCAATATCGTATCGGACATCACTGTATTTTTCTTTTCAATTCGAAAACAACACTGAAGTTTGTTTCTATGGTAATTTCTGATTTGATATTTTTTTGACAGTATGAGAGAGGGGAGAGGGAGAAGAGAATATTTTGATAGGATTATTGCAGATACCTTTTCTCTCTCGTTTTTATTTATTTTTTTTTTTTATATACAACACGTGTGTGTACATCCGTTAAATATTTTTCTTATTATTTTTCATATAAATATTCCAAATAAAATAAACGTTTAAACTCGTTGAAGGAAAAGTCATATAGAAGGATATTAAATAATTGAAGAAAAATATTTAAAAAGTAATATATTATTATTAATTATAATAATAATAATATTAAAAGAGTATAGTGTATATAAGAGAGAGGATAAAATATATGAGTTGTCTATTTTGAAAAAGGGTCTAATTGTAAGTCAATTTATACTTGAATTGAGATATTTAAAGGTTTTCGTATCAATGCAATTAAAAATATACTTTCAGGATATTAATGAGTAATAATGCTTAAGTGTATCTAAAGGAGTCCAATTTAGAGTTCCTATTAAAATATTGACAATAATTAAAGTGAATAATATGCGTTTTCTTACAAAGAATGGACCTTAGGCAACTTTCAAAATTAACAACCAGATTTGTTATAAAACTCAAAGGAACCCAAGTCTATTCAACATAATTTAACATGTTTCAAATTGAAATAAACAATACTCAATTTATTTTATGTATAGACAGCTCATATATGTGAGATGACAAACTTAAAAATATTATTCAATAAAATATATACATTTAGTATTTTTAATATATTTTTAAATAAATACTATAATATATTGTTCTGGAAGAATTGAAAGAGAGAAGCCTAAGGGAAGAAGAGGAAAAAATTAGGGAGTCAGAATACAATAGTTTGTACAAGCATTTAATGGAAAGCGATGAAATGCCATGGAAGTATTGGTCAGAAGAAGGAATAGGGGGAGGGGTAAAGCAAGTTTGGGCAAGGGTAAGATGTGGCAACTTGGGAAGGGCAGGAAAGAAAGGAGAAAAGGACTGGAAATGTAGGTTATGCAGAGAGCATGTAGAGACGTTGGAGCATCTGATAATCTGTGATAGAGGAAGGGAATTGATTTCCGAGAAGGGAAGGAAGGAAGTTGAGGAGTGGATGGCTGGTGTAGAGGAAGGTGCTATAAGAGGGGAGTTAATAAACATGTTAGGCGGTAAGATTCAGGTCGGGATGTGCGAATTTTTCAGGGAAGTAGAGGAACTGTGTAAAAGGAGGAGGATAGAGGAGGATGGGAGGGAGGGCGAAGACGAGCTCGCGTGGGATTTGGGTAGTTTTAATTTTTAGATAGTATAATTTTAAGATTGATGATATTTAGTGGTAGACGAGCGGTGTGTTAAGAGTAAACCAAAAATGTAAGATAATTATAAGTGAAATAATGATAAGACATTGTAAAAAACTTTGTAAGTTGTGCAATAAAAAACCTGATTATATATTATATATAATATATTGTTAGATAATTAATTAAGTATATTATTTTAATATAAATATAGTATATATAATTAAATATATTAATATATATATTGTATATAATCATTTCGAGAAAGAAATAATTTTGTTAAATTCCATATAAGTAAACTACTAAAGAAGAAATAAAAGAAAATATCCTATAAATATATATGTATTTCTCGTCCATATAATACTTTATATTGTAACTAGGATTGTCGCGTAAGAATCGTATTTCTTTCTGTCTCAATTTTTCCATATTTGTTATCCTGATCTCCTATCTATTATGCGAAATGCGTAGATCCCAACTATAGTACTCCATTATTATCAGAGCATTTGAAAAAGATGTTAGAGTGGTGTACGTGTACAGAAACCCAGAATTCACCTTTATACTCAAGAGACTCATACTTTAGTGGAAAATAGTAGGGAGTGAAGAGAAGGTCCTTTAAAGGATTAGGTTAGATTATTCCTTGATCCTTCAACCAGTGACGTAGTTTAATAGGACGTCAGTTATTTTCCAATAGTAACTACGATGATGAGGGTTTTCATAGACTTCCTTAAATCCACTACCAAAACAAATATACATAACGTGTAATATGTAAGAACTAAAGGAGAGTATGATGAAGGGTTTAAATGTAAAACTATCCAGAATCGATACATGCAATTATTGTAGATATTTGTTTTGTTTATTGTGTAGTCTATTATAATAAATTAAAAAATATATATGTGGGATGGAGAAACTGGACGAAGGAAATACAAGCTAAAGTATACTTAAGGATCGAAGGTTTTTCGAGTGTTTTAGGTACGAGTGCAGTGATAATTTATTATACGAAAGGATAGTTGGAAAAGAACGAAGGATTGAGAAGTTAATCATCGTCTAGCCATCAAGCAGTGAACATCTCTTATTTGTATTTTCTTGTTATTAGAATATAATATTGTATTTTTATTGAAGTGATCTTTTTTCTTTCTGATAAATCCATCATTAACATCGGTATTCCTACTCTTTGATAGGTACCCAGTTAACACAAAACGTTAATATGACGTACGATTTACGTAAATCGTTAATTATTATTAATGTTTTGTGTTAATTGGGTAGATATTCGTAGAAAGACTGATAAGAAGAAAGGAATCCTACATATGTGTACTTATGATAAATTATTTTATTGAAATAACTCTATTTAGTTCTAAAGTTTATTAAGTTTAGTTCTAAAGTTTATTTATTACTCTATTNAAATAAATGAAACTATATTTTATATAATATCTTGTTATAGTTTTTAATATCAAATAATATAATAGAATTTACTGAAATATCTTGACAAGTAATTGAAATTAATTTCATTCAGAATCATTAATGAAATATTATTTCATTTGCTTTATTTATTTAATTTATATTATACAGTTAAACACAGTATTATTATTCTTTTATTTAAACAAGATTTGTTTTAATAAAATTATAATTATAGCTGTTATAATTCAAGAAAGGTAATTGAAAACCTTGAATTAAAAAAAATAAGAAACAATTTATGAAATATAATTACATATTTGAATTACCATTTAATCCTAAAGAATTTGTTGATATTGTTTTATGTAAAGTAAATTAAATTTTACTCTTACATTTACTCTTACATAAGTTTTAATTTAACGAACGAGTTTAGCCTTTTTTTCTTTCTCCCCTCTCACCCTTTCATTTTTTAAATATAATACAAAATATACGGATTTAATTATATTTCAAATTATTATACCCTTATATCGTTGGAGAGAAAAAAAAAGACAACTATGAAAGGGAAAAAAAAAATAAAATAAAAAAAGAGGGAAGCAAAAGAACGTTAACGAGCAAGTAAAGCCCCATTTCTCAAATCTTTTTGTAACAAGTTAGAGTTAAAGTTAACCGACCAGTTTATCCTTTACAAATGAAATCATTTTCTTTTTCTTCTTTATTCGTTAATTGAAAATTCACCGTTTCGAAAACCCTTACTTTCATCTTTTCTAGACCAATAAAAAACATTTTCAACGTCTTGATCTCGTTAACGAATACAAAGAATCGTTTGAAAGATCTCGTTAAAAAAAAAAAAAGAAAGAAAAATAAAATACCTAAGCATCGTTTACTTTCTATACGTTTAATTAAACTCACCAATCAGACCCTTCTCTAACGTAAATCTTTCTTCTAACGTAAATCTTACGATATTAAAAAACAGAAAATACATATATAAGGAGAATAAAAAGATTACACGCTTACACCTACACAACAATACCAACAACGACCTGACGCAAGCCTGACGCAACCCTAACGCTTTTAAACATTTCGAAATTGTCAACGCATCTACTTGGACTATTTTTCCAAACTCTGCTACTGTCTGACATGGGTTTTGAGCAAGCAATTCCTCTAATTCTTCGTCTTGAAACATTGTCAGTGCACCAGAAAGTTCCTTATCCTCAACTTCAAAACCATTATTTTTTGAGCATTGAAAGCAGTATTTGCATGTCGTATTTGACAGAGCATTGTAGCCGTAAATCTCAACAAGAATTCTCTGTGCTTCTGCTACAGATTTGTTTTGAATAAAGTAATGCAATAAAATTCCCTGCAAAAACACTTGATTTGCCACAAAAATAGACATTTTCAGGAGCAATGAACAAATACACGTGGTTGACACTACAATGAAATACCATAAACTTAAATTGAAGGTTGCATAAAGTACTTTATTACCGATGCATTACTATTCAAGAATTCCATACACGGAGTATTGCTAATGCCATTTTTTAACAAACACCGAGAACTTATTCAAGATCCTAATATTCACGCAAGTAAAAGAAAACCTAAAATAAAAGTACAGATAGCTCTCCAACAACACGGCATCTTACAAAACGATTATGCTCCAACACGATTCGTAAATTGCGGTAGTCCTCCTACAACACGGCATCTTATAACACGGTTTCGTTTTAACACGATAAGAAAATTGCAAAAACTTTTGTACACAGCACTGTACTTCGACAATACACAGTACATTCTTAAAGATACAGTGTAACCCCCCTTTTTGTACTGGTTCTAAGTCTCATACAACACGGTTTTACACAACACGAAAATTTCTATATTTAAATTTCATATCTACGATAATACTTCTCACTTTATAAAATTATTCATTTTCCGAGATTAAACAATTAAACGTTTCACGGAGTGGTGGTGGGGGGTGCAAGTAAGGGGGTAGATTATATTTATTAAATATAACTTTACTTCGCATATTCGTAATTACTTTCATCCCTTTTACTATTTCAACACACATACACATAAATACACACACATACACAGGATCAATCCTTGCGTAACCTCTTCCTCCATTGACACCTTTATACCCCTCGTTTCATCCCCATCCTTGTTACGTCTTTTACACTCCTACACCTACTACCATTTCGTATTTTACCACCTTTACAACCCTCTTCCAGTAATCCCCCTCCCCTCCTTCTCCTCTACCCTTATATCCGAGGTTCTAGCAACCAACCCTCCAAGTATGGTCGATTTAATCTCGTTTCCCTTGACGATGTCCACACCGTAACCTTGGGTAACGACGAAGTTAAAAGCACTCGTCTTTTCCAGTAGTTCAAATGGATTAAGATAATACGAATGAAGAGAAGAGAGTAAAAGGGTGGAAGTAGGGATGCTGAAAGGAAGGGGATGAGAAAGTAAACTAGGGGTGGTAGTGGTGGTGGTGATGGTGGTGATGGTGGTGTTAAGGAAATTGAATAAAACTTGATACCGATTTTCGATTGATGACTGGATACCAGTTATATTTTGTTCACATCATTTTGTTTTCACTTGTATCTCTTTGTTGCTTCATTCAATTCCCTCTTCTTTTTTTTTTTAGGGATAATTCATCTCAGGGAAAAATTGTATTGTTTATAAATATGTATTAGCTTTAAGTATATATATAATATATACTTAATATATATATTATTTTTAGTAGAGTTGTAGATAATACGAATGAAAAGAAGAAAGTAAAAGGAACAAAATAGGGATGCTGAAAGTAGAGGAATGAAAGTAAACTAGGGGTGGTGATGATGGTGGTGGTATTAAGGAAATTGAATGAAACTTGATACCAATCTTCGATTGATGACTGATACCAACTTTTTTAAATTTATTTTAGATAGTTTCTAAATAAAAAAGAAATAATAATTAAAATACAGGATCAACGTGGTAAGGTTGTGTCAGGGAAAAATTGTATTATTTATAAATATATATTATATTATTTATAATACTCATATTTAAGTATATATATATACTTAATATATACTTAATAAATATTATACTTTATTTTATTATACTTTACTTATAATATTATACTCTTATTATACTTTATATATATATTAAAAAATTATTTTTTTCACCTTATTTTATCTGCCATAAGGTAAACCATACTATTATATATATATTATTATATATTTATATATTATTATATATTATATATTATTATATATTATATTATATATATACTGTATTATATTATATAATGTATATGGAATATATACAAGGTGAACCAAAAGTATTTCCAGATAATAATAAAAATCAATTACACTGTTATACTTTTTATACACAATCCTATTAAAAACAATATGTCCAAATGAGCAAAATTCATATATAATGCATACATATACACACATTTTATATATTCTACGATTCCCTCCTCACCCCGTATAAGCATTTTAATCGGAAAATTTCTCCTTCAATTCTCCACCATCAAAGATGGACCACGAATCGCGTTATGTTTCCTCTTACGACCTCGTTAACATTATCGCCCATTTGCATCTAACAATCCAATCGTTTCAACCGACCCTTCCCACTGCCACCCTCCCCCACTAACCAGCCTTAACTTCACCCTCTTCGCTAGAGGATGAGTATTCCTCTTTCTATTTTGTGACATTAAAATCAACGAGCTTTTGTACGTACGTACGTCCCTTGGTTATAAAAAGCTTATGACAAAGTTTCGTAAAAAAAATTATTTTTTTCACATTATTTTATCTGCCATAAGGTAAACCATACGTTGATAATAGTATTAAATTGGAAAAGTAGAATCAGAGAGAAAAAGTTTCTTCATATTTTTTCATTGCAAAAGTAAAACATTATTTTGTTTTTTCATATTTTGTATACGAAATAAAATAAGATTTTATTCATTTGTTTTAAATTATTGCAGGATATATGTCAGTTTCTAAACGCACGTAAATATTAACTAATACGATTAGTATCGTTTAGATAATATAAGCCATCTATTTTGAATGTGGCCTGAGTCCAGTTAAAGTATTAGGTAGTCAAGTATGAAATGAAGCAAATTTCAATTCAATTATGAGGATTTTTTGCTCTATTTCATACTTGACAACCTAATAGCTTTAACGTAGCTAAAAATTGTCCAAACTATTGAAAATAATAGAGAAATCATAGATCACAAATTTTTAATATCAAGACATTCGTTTTTACCAAATGATAGAATGATTTTGGCATGGTAGAAATGTCATTAAAAAAGAATCATTTACTCTTTGTCTCCCAAGATTATTACAATATTATCAAAAAATGTCGGAAAGGTAATAACTTTATTGTAAATGAAATAAGACAAGAAGATTTTGTATGAACAAAATTACTACAAGACGAAATTTTTAAAAGGGAAAAGAATTTTATCGGAGAATCAATAAACTGGTTGAAAATATGTTGAATGCGTTTTGTCAGGAATGAACCGTATTCAGTTTTCTATAAGACATCAATGAATTAGAATGAAAAAAGTCTTTTAAATTGCATAAATGATTTTTACAATGTGTGTATGTTTACAAGTGTTGTAAAGATATGTCAAATAAATTGAGTATTGTTTTTTTCAATTTGAAACATCTTAAATTATGTTGAACAAACTTATGCTCCTTGTAATTTCATAACGAATCTGGTTATTAATTTTGAAAGTTGCCTTAGTCCATTCTTGGTAATAAAACGCATATTATTCACTTTAATAATTGTCAATATTTTAATAAGAACTATAAATTGAACTTCTTTAGATTCACTTAAGCAATACAACTCATTAGTATCCTGTAGGTATATTTTTAATTGCATTTAAACATAAACCCTAAAATATCTCAATTCAAGTATAAATGGACTTACAAGGAGAGCTCTCCAAATTCATGCTTGGTTTTTGCTTAAAATGGCAAGCAACTTATATACCTTGACTAGTACATCATTATGCCAAATTATTAGACACCAATCCTCAATCGTTTTTAAGATATTTGCGATTAAAGTTATTGTCTAATAATTTAGCATAATGATGTACTAGTCAAGGTCTATAAGTTGTGTGCCATTTTAAGCAAAAACCAGGCATGAATTTGGCGTGCTCTCCTTATTAGTCCTCCTTTCAAAATAGACAGCTCATATGTTTTTAAATGTGTATGTAATTAAACATTGTAATGTTTAGGTGTTGGAATTAATTCGTAGCGTTTTTTAATTAAAAAATAACGATTTATTTGAAATGAAAGTAAAAAATTACATTATTGAAAATACTGCCCATCGCTTGCCACTACTTTTTCCCATTTTTCAGGTAACTGTCGAATACCCCATCGAAAAAACTCTTCGTCCTTGGAGGCAATCCATGAATCGATCCAATTTTGGCAATCCTCATAAGATGTTAATTTTTCCCCTGATAAACTATGAGCCATTGATCGAAACAGGTGCTAATCCGAAGGGGCAATATCCGGAGAATACAGCGGGTGGGTTAAGACTTCCCATGTCAATGTTTCCAGGTATGTTTTCACTGGTTTCGCCACGTGATGTCGAGCATTGTCGTGCAGTAAAATAACTTTATCGTGCCTTTTGCTCCATTCTGGCCGTTTTTCCTTCAATGCACGACTCGAACGCATCAATTGTAACCGCTAGCAATCCCCAGTGATGGTTTCATTGGGTTTTAACAATTCATAATAAACTACACCTTGTTGATCCCACCAAATACAAAGGAGGAGCTTAGATCCATGAATATTGCGTTTTGCCACTGATGATGATGGTTGTCCAGGCTTAACCCATGATTTTCTACGCTTAGGATTGTCATAATGTATCCACTTTTCATCACTAGTAACAATACGATGTAAAAAACTTTTTCTTTTGTGCCGTTCCCGCAAAAACACTTTATTTGGGATAAACCTCAACATATTTAAATAATAGTAACATGATGTTATTAACAATTAAAACATAATATTTGTCGTAAAAATAAAACCTTGTTAGAGCTGGTTTACGATAAATTTGTTTCTGAAGGTGAAAACAGAATACTTTAAAACTCATGTCATCTTTAGTATAACGCTACGAGTTAATTCCAACACCTAATAATAAAACAATTGATTTATATCTGAGAATTATTGACATATAATCATTTTCTTACACCCTGTGTATATATTTATAAATACAATTATATATACGAGTATAAATGTATGTGTTTGTGTGTGTGTGTGTGTATTTGTGTGTTTGTGTTAAGAAAGAGTTTCCTTCCTTGCGTTAATGAGCGAGCAAACATTTTCTTTCATCACTTTTTCCATCCTTACACCCTTTACTCGAAGGTTTATTCTTCAAGGAAAGTAGACGATGGAAGAAGGTAAGAAAAATGAAGGACTACTATTTTATATTTCTACCTTTTCTTTTTTTCCTCGTACTTATACTTCTTTTACTTTTATCCTTTCCTTTTTTTTTTCCTCTATTTTTTTTTCTTTTTACGTTTCGTCTCTGCCTCAGGGTTTTTTCTTGGTTTTCTTAAACCACTGTACCGAATTAATTAATCTCATTTGTTTTTTTTTCCACTTTCTTATTTCAACATTGTTGTTTTTTAATTTAAATTTTCAAATATTTACACACACACACACACACACACACACATATTTATTATGGTGTTAGAAAAATAATACAAATAATTATTGAAATTAAGAATAATTTAAAATATATTCATTGTTTTATTTGTTTTATATTTTTAATTTAAATTTAAATATAAAAAAAAGAAGACACATTTAATTTAATTTACTTTCAATCGATTACAAATTATTTTAATAGCAATGAAATAATTAAAAAAAACGAAAGGAAAATGATTTATTCACATTCAAATATTTTCACATACAATACACGTATGAGATTATGATGTATCACGAATAAAAATCGTACGGATTAAGAAAGAAAAAAAAACTAACTTATTCTGAAAGAGAATCTCTCGTTCGTAGGATTTCATCGAAAAGGGAGAAACACGATATTGTTTTTAATTCCCCACCCTCCATTCTTATTTTTCCCAGTAAACCAACCAGTTCTCCTCCCCTATCTTCATCCCGTGGGAATCGCATACGAGATTTGGAATTTTCGTCTCTTTTTTTTCTTTTGTAAATGGATTTAACAGATTTTACGAATATGTAATGGATTAATTTTCATTAGTTACATTTTTTCTCTCTTTCCACATTACAATATTTTACCCAAAGGGTTTTCCCTTTTAGTCGGCTCTTACAACAAGCAGGGATTACTGAGGGGGTATTCTTTCCCGCCCCCTCACAGGGGTTTCCTACTTTTATAAAACATAAATCTATATAAACACATATTCGATTGAAAAATAAATTAATTCATGCGAACAACATGAATTTTATGTTTAGTATAATTAATTGATCTTATTACAACTGTAATACTACTTGCAATAATATATATCTAATTGTAAGTTTATTAAAAAAGATGTATGTTATCAAGTTACTTATACAGATAGCTCTTTTACAATACGGCATCTTATAACACGGTTTTGTTCTAACACGATTCGTAAATTGCAAAAACCTTTGTACAGAACTGTACTTTGACAGTTGTCTTAAAGATACAGTGCAACCCTCCTTTTTGTACTGGCTCTAAGTCTCATACAACACGGTTTCACACAACACGGAATTTTCTAGGAACTTATCTACAGTGTTAGAGGAGGGTTACCTGTATATATTGTAAGATGCAATAGTTTATGTGTGTGTGTGTTGAGAGAGTAAAGGTTATGCAGGTGTGCAAGCCTTGTGTGCGTGAAGCTGTTGCGTATGTGTGTGTATATGAGTTTGTATGTGTAAGAGTGTGTATGCGTACGAGTGTGCATGTGTATAAGTATGTATGCAAGTGATGATGCATGTGTGTGAGGTGTGCAAGTGTGATCGGATCGTGACGACGAGATGTTTATGCGTAAACAAAAGTAAAGAGTTGAATTAGGATGTAAGACGAGCAAGGAATTGATTGACGACGTTTAACGTGAAAAGGTGTGTGTATAAGACGTATGACGAAAAGAGTAATTAAAGACGTATAATAATTAAGAGTTAATCGAAGACGTGTAACGAATAAGACGTGAGAGCTGTAAAAGTTTACACGACGAGCGCGAGTGAATATTTGTATTATTATATTTCATATCTTAATCATTGTGTTATTGTTATTAGTTTGTGTATCTTTAATCATTTAAGAATATGTAATTAAGAGAATTTTTCAAAATTCAAATTAATCATGGAGTTATAGGTATTTTAGTGACACGGTATCTAATCTGGTACGATGAACAATCAAAACTTTAAATGCGTTTTCCTTGAAACTACTTTTTGCGAGACTCTCGTCATGATATCTCAAGTTCTACTGAACCGATTTACTTGAAATTTGATGTGAGCCTTCTTTATACATTATTCTATCGCATTAACTAAAACTATACTAAAATTTAAATTTTTACTATTTTAAAAAAATTCTGAAAAGTCAATAAACATGGTTCTTACCAATGTAATTAGCTTTAATAATTTTTAGTATAAAATATATAATAAATGTTTATATTTTTACATCTTATATATATGGTAATGATCCTAATCGAAAGTAAAATCAGTTAAATGATCAAAAGAATAATAAACCTAAGCTAAAACTAACGTATAGTCGTAGGGTACTGCTTGGAACTTGTCCATTTAACAGTTATCTGATATCGGCCAACCATAAAAGGTATCTCGTGCAAGGTATTAAAATGTAATCGATACGTATGTCGAGGGTGCTCTATATGCTTCCATAAAGCTGACTATATCCCAACCCACTCTCCCTCCCAACTCACTAAAATCCCTTTATTCCTATCTAACTTCTCTATATACTAAATTATATCCTAAATTATGACATCAATGGACATTTTATTACATATTAGTATGGTATATATACATAAAATGTATGTATGTCATACATACATGTATATAATTGTATAAAAAGTAATTTAAAAAAATATGGATTGATGTAAATTGAAAAAAATTAAATTTTATACAATTTATTTTAGATTACATATAATTATTTATATTATTATTATTATTATTGTTATTATTATTATTATTATAAATCACTTAAAAGAAATGTTGAAATTGAAATATGATATATTTTAATTATTTCTTTAAATTGTTCTTTTTTGTCAACAAATAAATATTTGACATAAAATTGGAACAACTTTAATAACTAATTTTGATGATGTAGATGATGATGATGATGATGATAATAACAAACGCGAATAAAGAATAATAAAAAAGAAATTATATGAAAAAATAAAAATTATTGTACAGTTGGTGTGAAAATGGTGTGAAAATTATTTTTAATTTCAATAATTATTTGTATTATTTTTCTAATGCATAATAAATATGTCTGTACGTAAATAAATTAACTATAAATTTGTATTTTGTTTAGATTGAGATTTAGATTTAAAATAAATAAAATAAAACAAAAATAAATTGAAAACTTATTTTCAATTTCAATAATTATTTATATTATTTTTCTAACACATAATAAATATATGTCCACATCTGTTTATAAATAAATCATATTTTTTTCTTTTAAGATAGAAAATATTATTCGGGTTAAAAAACTTTTTGATTTTACCGTACTACCTCTAATGAAAACAAATAAAACTTACAAAGATAATCTCGTTATGATACATAGAACTTAAAAAATTAGTAGTTAGGGAAAGTACAGAAGGGATGTGAGGGGTAGGAAAAGAAAGGGAGAAAAATAAGAAAAAGAAACCTGGGGAGAAAGAGAGAGAGAGAAAGAAAGAGAGAGTAATTAAAAACTTTTTCTTAAGAAAATAAAACTCGGTTAGATTTGTAACATCAATTTGTTCATTTAAACTTTTTAAGAATGATTTGTTTATCAGATATATTATTTGTTTTTTTAATCAAATGGAGAGAAGAAGGTTGGTGGGATGGAGTGAAGGGAGGGGGGG
>JACGTP010000081.1:430430-440666 GCA_023678845.1 Mischocyttarus mexicanus
TGAAGGGAGAAGGGGGGGAGAGGGGGGGGGGTAAATTAATATCTCACTTGATTGCACTATCCATCTAAACCTTTTCTTTCATTCTTTCATTCATTCTTTCATTCTTTTTTTATTTATTTATTTATTTTCCATTAATTCTTTTTATTACTATTGATCATTTGACTTTGAGTTTATTTGTTTTAGTTACAAATGATTCAACATTCAGATCAAACGAGAATTTCCTTTCATTTTATTTCATTTGTTCGTTCTTTTTTAACGTTCGTTCTGGTAACAAGTTAGTTAATCGATAAAAAAAAAATAAATGGAAAGAAAAGAGGAAAAACAAAAAGGATATAATATTTAAAAAGATAAATGTATATAGAAAGTTTCTTGTTACTGGTTCTTCATTCACAATTCGTTTCACTATTCGTTTCACAATTCGTTCGAATTGTATCGTTGAATCAAAATATCTATAATAAAATAAATTCTAATCTATTGTTTTTTTTTTTCAAAGAAATACTTTCTCTTTTACGAACCTTTCATATATTTTAGTTATCTTCTAATAAATAATCAATAAATAAAAATAAATAAAAATATATTTGGACTGTTTATTTTGAAAGTGGTTTAAGTCCTTTTTTTAAAAAAATGAGATATGACGTTTATTTATGTTTAATTTAGTGTAAATCTTTTGTTTATAATTAGTTAGTATTTAATATCTTTAAATAATGAAATATAGTCGGTGCTAATTAATATTATTATATGGACCTTTTATTTTAAAAGTAGTTTAGGTCCTTGTTTAAAGAAAAATGAGATTTGACGTAATTTATGCTTAATTTAGTGTAAACTTTTTGTTTATTACTAGTTAGTATTTAATATCTTACAAAATGACAATGCTTTGTTCAATTTTAAATTGACCAATGAAAGAAATTGTGTAACTATTGATTATAAAAGTGGTGTAAGTCTAATTTCCATAGACAAGTGGCCACCGGTGGCTTCATAATTGACAAAAAACACAAATTAATGAAACGTGAAAAGAGAGGAAGAATTATAGAGATAGAATCTTTATCAGATGAGGATATTGTTACTGAGAACTTAGATTCTGCTAAAGAAAGTAAAGTAAAATATACGCAAGGAATAAACAAAATTAAGTGAAATGCTGGACAAGAGTACTGTACAAAAAAAGGATAATTCATTCCAGCTAAAACATTTCAATCCAAAAACTGTAACTGCTCGAAGAATGCATAGAACGTGTTAATGAATCAGAACGTAGAACAATTTTTGTTAAATTCTGGAATATAGGTGATTTTAATAAGCAAAATGTATTTCTTTACTGTAGTGTTCAATGTAAAACTGTAAATAGAAGAAGGCCAAGAGATCATTCGAGCACTTTAAGGGCTTATGCTTATCAATTTCACTTGGCCACTTCTCGTGGAAACATTTTAGTATGTAAGAAGTTTTTCATGAATACTTTCAACATATCTACTGGACGAATTGATCGTGTCTTTAAAGCGCATGTGATAATATTCCGAAAGACATGCGTGGACAAATGGATGGTTGTTGCAAAAGAACTAATGAACTAATGACAAATACAGTGATAGAACACGTAAAAAGTTTTCCTGCATTTGAAAATCATTATACTCGATCCCAAAATCCAGAACAGATGTTCTTGAATTCTGAATTAAACATAAGAAAAATGTTTAATTTCTACTTAGAAAAATGTAAGGAAAATAACTTGAGTTCGGTTAACGAATGGATGTACACACTGCCACATGAAGAGCATAAATAATTAATAATACCAATATCTTGTGTTAAGTTTAACGATATATAAATATAATTAACGTTCAAAATAAAAAATATATATTCTATTTTATTTCTTGTTATTATTTATAAACCAAATTGGATTAATATGAAATATATTTTAAATGATATTTGTTATTTCAAAATAGAAATTAAATGATATTTACAATTGACTAATTATGAAAGTTGTGTAAGTCCATTTGCAGCCTGGAAATATAAATTTTTTTAATTAAATTCGCCTAAAAGAAATTTATATAATCAAATTACATATTGATTAATTAGCACAAACATTTCCAGATTTCGCATAATTAATCTATATTTTTAAATTGTCAGATTTGCCAACATTTAATATTCTCGAAACGAAAGAAAATGTACTTGCACCACTTTCAAAATAAACACTGCATATATAAAATGTTTATTTCATTTATTATTCATCATTAATTGGCTCGATTATCTGAGAATCGTTGAATAAAAAAATCTATAATAAAATAAATTCTATCCTTTCTTCCAAGAAAAAATATTTTCTCTTTTATCAATCTTACATTTCTTTATTCTTCTAGCAAATAACCGATCAATAAAAATAAATACAAAAAAATCTATAAAATGTTTATTTCGTTTATTATTCATCGTTAATTGGTTCGATTATCTGATAAATCATTGAATAAAATCAATAATAAATTTTTCAAACGAAACACATTTTTCCATTGACCAATCTTTCATATTTTTTCTTTTATCTTTTAATAAATAACCCATAAATAAAAATAAATAAAAGAAATATATAAAATGTTTACTTTGTTTATTATTCATCGTTAATTGGTTCGATTATCTGAAAATCGTTGAATAAAATCTGTAATAAAATAAACTCCAACTTTTAAAATAAACATTTTTCCATTTACCAATCTTTCAATTTTTTTTTTATCTTCTAATAAACATCCATCAAATAAAATAAATAAAAAAAAATGTATAAAACATATACAACGTTATTTTATTCGATTATCTGATAAATCTTTGAATCAAATTTAACTTTTAACTTTGATTTTATATACTCGTTCTTTCAAATTAAACACAATTTCAAACATTTGATATCTCTCACTTCGATATTAAAATTTATTTAATTATTTTTAAATAATTAAACAAATAGGGAAAAAGGAATATTCTTCTTCTCAACATTTTTCATTTTTTTTTTTACCAAATACATTAAAGAAGGAAAAAAAAATAAATCTTTATTATAAATAAATAAATAATTATTATTTTTTTATATATGATTTTCAAATAAATATTCACAACGATATGAAAAAATCATGATCAAAAAGTATTATTATTCTTGTCAACCCTTATTTTAGTTTTTTTCCTTTCCCCCCTCATTTTTTGTTTCTGTCGACAATTTCATTTGAAATTGATGACACTTTTTACAACCTTTAAAGATTTTTTTCCCCTTCTTATTTTTAATGTTAAACAATTCTTTCCTTCCTTTCTTTCTTTCTTATCGTTTGTTACACGATCTTTCTCAATTTTCTTCAAATTAACGTTAAAAAATTTCTCATGCGTGGGAGTGATACGTGATGGCAATACGTTCGTGTTTTACACGAGGGAAGGAGAAGAGAAGGAAGAAGAAGAAAAAGAAGAGAAAAAAAAATAGACAGTACGATGGATCAAATATAAAAAGACCGACTTGAAGGAAAAAAAAAGTAGGAAAAAAAAAGTAGAAAAATCGACAGAGTTTGAAACGGTGTGAAACGAAGTTAGAATTAAAATTAGAATTTGAATTTCTATTTTTAAAATAAAAAGAAAAAAAAGAAAGAAAGAAGAAGAATCGTGACCTCGATTCATGTTTCTGAAATTAGATGTGATTGGGAGGGTTTCTATTTCAAATTTTCTAAAAATTTATTCCAATCTTTTCTTTCACACACTTTATATTTTAATTTATTCTTTTGATCTTTTATATTTAATGATAAGGTATATAAACACGTGTTTGTTCTATCAAGTATTATCCACAAAGTGTTATCTTTCTTTCTGTTATGCACATGGATCTGTGTAACTCTTTTATATCAAACATTTAATCTTTTTCTTACAACTTCTCTTACTTGTCTTATACAAACACGTTTAACACACGTTTAACACACATTTTAGATCATTTTCTCATTCTCTATTACTGTCTTTTTCTCTCTGTTTTAAAATACACTATTGTTTTCTCTCTTGCAAGTATGTTTTCTTACCTTTTAAAGTAAACGAGTGCTTTTCTCTCTCTCATTCACTTACTCACATATACACGAATATTTTCTCTCTCTTTTTCACTCACTTACACATATATACGAATGTTTTCTCTCTCTTTTTCATTCACTTACACATATACACGAGTGTTTTCTCTCATTACTCACTCATTCACTTACTCACTTACTCACATATACACAGGAGTGTTTTCTTTCTCTATCTAACTAGTGTATTCTATTTCTTGAAGTGTTTTCTATTCCTTACTCAATCATTCTCTCTTTTTTTCAATCATGTTCTTTCTCTCTCTTTCTCTCTCTCTCTCTCTCTCTCTTTTTTCATATCTGTTTTCTTTGGAGTAATATGTAATCCTAGATTAAGTATTAATTATAAGTTGTTAAATTTAATTTTAATTTTAATTGTGTAATTGCTTATTATTTTGGTTTTTGTAACATTGTTCCACAAGTAACTAGGACATAATAAATAAATCTAAATCTAAAATCTCTCTTTATTAATCTCTTTTTAACACACATTATCATGCTTCCTTTTACTCTTTAAATACACAATTACTTAAACGTGTATATTTGAAGAAGAAAGAAAAAACAAGACTTGTTTATTTTTTCTCTTTAATTACACTATTTGACACCCTCATATTTTATCTCTCTCTCTCTTTCTCTTTCTCTCTTTCTCCCTCACACACACACACACTATTTGAGTATACGAGTATGTTTTCTCTTTTTCCCCTCTTTATATTCTCTTTCACGTTATTTCTTTTTTTTCTTTTACACAATTAATTTCTATTTGACACCCTCATATTTTCTTTCTTTATCTCTGTTTGAGTAAACAATTATTTTCTATTTGACACTCTAATATTTTTCTTTCTTACTATCTTTCTATTCCCTTCTCACCCTCCTCACCAAAAAAAAAAAAAAAGAAAAAAAAGCATACTCTAGTGTTTGAAAAATAAATAAAACAAAATGTGAATGTGGTTACTTGCCGAGATGTAAGTTGATTATGCATTATGCATTATGAAATTAACATAACACGAGATCATATTTGAAATCCTATTCAGTTCTACGAATGCATATATGTGGATTTAGCAAAAGTTATTCGTATGAATTATGGACTCGTATATACAGTGACCGGTTAAAAAATTCTACCAACGTTACGTTTTATCTATTAAGATTTTTAATTGAAAATAATTCATATAATAAGTTTAACATTAAACCTACCACGCCGCGGTGAAATGTTAATAAAAGGTTCAAAATTATGCTCAGCTTACTTTAGATGTACCTTTGTTCTTATATCCAATGCTACCATATCCATATCCATAACTGCACGTATCCATATATGTATACATCACTCATCAGCACTACACACACTCGCAAGCATATGCATATCACTTGCATAGGAAGAAAAACACGCACACGCGTATACGCGACGGGAAATAAATGATATACTTTAAATAATATCCTTGTTATTCCTTCCGACGCTCGAAGAAGACTAACGATTATTATGAAAGTTAGTTACGAATACATACGACAAGTACCGAACATACACGAAGGTTAATAACAAATCTAACAACGAAATGACAACGTTCGGGTTGTCGACACTGGCCGAAGAGTGACGGAGAGAACCGAACGTAAACAAAACATTGAACGTTCGACTAAGCCGGTAGTTAAGGAATGTTTTTCTGTGAATTTCATATATAACGAATTTCCTAGAATTCACTGAGCTCGTTTGACTCGGACGTACACCTTTGCCTATCTCTTTCTCAATACATTCAATACGTTTGGAATTGTTATTATGTTTTTGTACAACTGACCTACTTTTGTATCGTTGACCTACTTTTCTTACCAGTGACCTACTTTTGAACAGAGCTATTTCTCTATTACTAATGAGATAGATTTTGATTTATTTCATTTACAAAAATTTTATATCTATTTTTATATATATATATTAGTGACACAAATTAAAATTCTTTTGTCTCATCAACATCTTAATTTTTTTCTAATTAACGGAACTAATTAACAAACACCTGATTTTGAAAAAGTAAGAACAAGAAGAAAAAACAATGAATGGCCAATTGTTTTCTCGTTTCATTGTTTGTAAACGTACGACAGAATATTTAATTATTCGAGAGAAACGAGGGATGACGTTGTGGAGGTGAAGAAAAAAAAATATAATAATAATAATAATAATGATGAAAAAAGAAAACAACAAATTATGAGGAACAGTAGAGAGAAAGAAAAAAATAATATTGAAAAGAGGAATAAAACAAAAAGATGTGGAAATAGAAAAGTTAAAATAAACAAAATACGAAAAATCAAGTAAAAATTTATTTTAACATTTTCCCTTTTCTTTTTTACTTTTTCTATTTCGTAACTCACCATACCATCATCACCACCAGCATTACCACCATCATCACCACCACCCTTTCTTTTTCTTTTCCCCCTTAACGTTCGTTCACCTTGAAAGGAAGAAACTTGACGAGTATCTTATCAAGTTTTTCCCAAAGGTATTTTTTTTCTTCGTGATAAGCTCATAAATAACGAAGATATCTCGTATAGTCAAACCTTATATATTTATATTATTTATGTGTATGTGTGTATGTGTATTACTCAATCAAGATATTCCATAAATTCGATGATAGGATTGTCAAAATTTATTTATAAAAAAAAACAAAACAAAAAATAACTCGTGAATTCTACAATGTATTTTTTTTTGTTTAAATTATATTTATAATAAATAATTATAATTAAGAAATAATTATAAATTATTATATTTATAATAAATATTATTAATAAATAATTAATAATAAGAACGATATAGTTTATCGTCTATATTATAATTGATTAAAATACAAAAATAATAATAATAATAATAATAATAATAATAATATTCGAAACATTTTTGTATACAACCAACCACATTTGTTGTAATCCTTATCACATCCATCATCAGAAGAAACAATTATCTAACAAATCCTTTCATTTTTTTTTTGTAGTATATATTCTTACTTTCATTTTGTACTTATTATTATTATTATTTATAACAAGGTAAAATAATGAGAAATGACTTTCTTCAAAGAATAAACGTGGGGATATATAAATTTTCACTCGTTTGAAATATTACTCCTTTCTAGAAATAGAAACTACGTTTATATGTGTACATACTTTATACATATACATATACATATAAATATACATATATATATAAATATAATACACATATATATATATACACATATAAAACACATAGAAACGTTTTTGAATCTCTTTCTATGTAAAAAAAGAAAGAAAAAAAAAAAAGAGATTAAATGTACAAAAGTATTCTCTTTTCTACTTTGTATCTCTCTCTTTCTCTCTCTCTCTCTCTCTCACTCACACACACACAAACACACACACATTCTCTTTCTCTCTTTCTCTCTGATTATTTCATTTCTTTTCGTCTTTTCTATCCACCACCTAATTTTTGTATTTTATTTTTACTACATCTCCCGTAGAATCTCATCTCGAGTATTTCACGATTCCACTACCCCAATCCTTGAACACCCCACACTCCCCCTTTAATCCTCTTTTTCAAGCACTTGTAGTACCCCTACCTCCCAACTACTATCACTAGTTTCTATTCGTTCTTTCTATCCCATTTTTTAGATTTTCTTTTTTCTTTTTGTTTTTTTTTTTGAGAGATGGGAGCGGCTTGTTTGCTATCTTTTTTTATTGATTTTCATTCCCTATCCTCATATTGTGGAAATCCTGAAATAACCCTGACGCGATTCTGACAAAAAGTAGAAGTTTTCTGGACCACAAGTTTAGAGCAACTTGACGAGAAATATGAAATTTTCTGGACCCCAAATTCTCAATTTTTCTAAGAATACGAGTTTCTTAGAACTTAATTTCTCAAATAAACAAATGATACTACATTTATCTTGAAGAAATCTTAAAGGAACCCTGATGCAACCTTAACGAAGATAAGAGTACGAGTCAAAGCAACTTGACGAAAAGTACGAGGATTTCTGGACCTCAAATCCTCAATTTTTCGAACAATACAAGTAATAATACGAGTAATAACAAACCTGATTGGCCATTATTAGAATTAAAATCATTTAATACAATGGGAGTAAGTGGAAAAAGTAAATTCATGAAAGATTAAATAGGAATAGAATCCAAAATTCGGATATATTTGTAAATAAAAATTTTAAAACAAACAATAAATAAATAAATAAATAAAAAAATAAAAAACTCGAATAAAAAGGGGAAACAATCTGTAAAATTGATACAATTTGTACCGTCTCGTTAGAGAAAAATAAATGTAATAGAGTGAATTCGTAAAATTGAAAATAAAAATAAAAATAAAAATAAAGATAAAAATAAAAACGAAATAACGATGAAAAAGACTCTGCATTTTTTTAAAACATTGTACAAGTTGTAGACGTTTCGTAGTAATACGAAACAGACTGTCCATTACTAGAGTTAAAATCATTGAGTACATGGGGGTAGTGAAATGGGATAGAGGGTTGGCTAGGGGTAGAGAGAGAGAGAGAGAGAGAGTAAATTCATGAAACGTTAAATAGGAAATCGTTGAAAGGGATTTAGATATGGTTCCCGTGGGTAATCCTTCGACTGGTCGATAGTGCTATAAAGACGAGAAGTCTCTAGCAATATATAGCGTGAAATGTGACCACGTTTGAACTATCTATCGTTTTATCGATAATTCTCTTATAGCTTTAGGTATCGACAAATCTCGCTAACAATTCCATTAACTTTTATATCTCACTATTTCTCTCTCTCTCTACATTTCCTTTTTTACAATTTATCTTAACACTCCAATGATTTATCTCTTTAAAATATATTTTATCTAATTGTAAATCTTACTATTTTTCTAACTCATCAAATTGATTACAAAAATAATCATTATTCGAAGCAACATAATCTGTATAATATTTATTAATTAAATCTATGAATATTAGCAAATTTACCACAAATCTATATACTTTTTTCCTTTCAATTAAATTACTTAATTAATCATTAAATTGTATATATAAATATTATATATATATTAGGTTGGAAACTATGAAACGGGTTTTTTTACTTTAATGTAATTAAATACGTTATGTCAATGTTTTAATTCTATCAAATATGTTTTTAATTTCAGAAAATCCTGGCACAACAACGACCGAGGATAACGGAGTCGAACAACTTCAAATACTTCGTGACAAATACGAAGGAAAATTGATAACTTCTCTTTACACGGGGACATTATTCGTAGCTGCAGTTGCATCTATTTTAGCTCTTGGTGCTATTTGTTTATCTAATTACCAGGTTAATACTTTTAGAGATTCATCTTTATAAATATTTATTCAAAACCATGATATGTGTTATGTATAGGGGTTGGGAAGAACAAAAATGTCGGATTTTCCCATTAATTTACACATACGTGACATTACACATAGATATATAATCAATCGTAACACTTTGATTACTATTATATACACAGTATTAGGTTGGAAACTATGAAACGGGTGTTTTTTAGTTAATCTGTGTTCAACTGCGACTGAGAGAGGTTCATTACAACGTGCGCTCGATATTTTTATTTATTAATTTTCAAGGTATTCTTCTTACTCCTGTTGTATAATTTTTTCATGTTTTGTGTTCCATTTTTTATTTTATATTTCTCCAAAACCAGATGAAAACAAAAGTGAGATTTACATCTACTTTTTTTGTATGAATACAAATTAAATCATAGTGCAGCTCAAGCTTCGAGAAACATTAATCAAGTTTTCGGAGATGGATCCACCAATGAAACAAAATGCTCGATATTGGTTCGAAAAATTTCCTTCTGGCAATTTGAGCATCGTCAATAAGCCTCGAGGAAAACCACCGGTCCATATTGATAACGAGGAATTAAGGACGACTGTGGAATCCAATCCAGACAAAACTATTCGCAAAACCATAACAGCGGAGTCCTATTGCCATGAAATTGATGTCATGCATGAAAAACTTGTGAAAAAACAACCAGCATTGCTCCATCGGCACGGCGTAATATTATGGCAAGATAAGGCAAGACCACATAAAGCTTCGATCACTGTTGACAAGTTAGATTCTCGAAAATATGAACTTTTACCATATCCTCCATATTCAGCAGACATCTCACCGACCGATTATTATCTTTTTCGTAATTATGAATTACTATTAAGAAAAAAAAAATACAATAACCACAACGATATTACAAAAGACTTTGAATTGTTTA
>JACGTP010000081.1:462007-467007 GCA_023678845.1 Mischocyttarus mexicanus
AGATAAATGTATACTCATATATATATGTGTGTATACATATAAAATGTACATATTATATTTCCTTATTATTATTATTATTATTAATATTATTATTTATTATTATTATAATTATTATTATTATTATTAATATTAATATTATAATTATTATAATTATTATTATTATTATTATTATTATTTTTATTTATAGACTTAAATCATAAGTCATCTGACTTGTGAAACCTAAACGCATTCATGCTTAATCACCCATTATCTTTGTATTTTTATTTCTTTAATTATTTCTTTTTTTGTTTATATATCTGTATATGTATATATATAATATATATACCTTAATTTAATGTATACGTATGTATACGTTTAGCTATATTTTATATATATATATATATATATATTTGCAACTTTTACTCTTTCTTACATTTATTACAGCAGGTAATTCTATATTCCAAATGCTTAAACTCTTTATACATTCGTAAAAGTGCATTATATCTTGCGGTGCGAGGAAAACAAGTTACAATCGAATCATTGTATAAGAATCTAAAATAAAAATAACTATACTAAAATATCTTAATCATATTATTTTAATGAATATATATTTTCTTATTTAATACGACACACACGTTATCAATTATTAGTAGTTAAGAATTTATACTACTTAAATGTAGTAACTACTTAGTCGAGGAAAAATAAAGGAAAGAAAATTACTCATAAGCGTTAAGTAACAGATTAAAAAAAAGATACTAAATAATAACTGACAAAATAAATTAAATGATAATATGATGATGTGCGTATTCGATTACTAGTGTTATATATATATATATTTATTTATTTATTTATATTGATTAATATTTTCAGTTAATTTTATTTACATCATTTTAAAGAAATTACTACGAAACTGATCCTTTCCAAAAACTTTCTATCATAATTACTTTAGTTTCAAAGTTGTAAATAATTATTCTCTGCGATTAGATAATACATTAAAGATCAACAAAATTATACTGACTATTAGTTAAACTTCGTAATATGCAAAATGATATTTTTATATTCTCTTCTCTTTGTTATCTTGTTTTTTTTTTATTTACTTTTTTTTACTTTTTCTTTTAAATCAATAGTCATTCGAAGTTAATCTTCAACTCATTATAATTTCTTTCCTTTTTCTTTTTTCTTTTTATGTAGATATGACATTATCTTCTAAACATCTATACAAAGGCACAAAACGTTTGAAAATTTAATTGAGAATAAAAATTTGAGTTAATTTTTCTTTCGTATCAACGCTTGGCATGTTTTACAACTTACATAGTTTTATATTTTAAAGACACAGCATTGTATCACTACGATTTGAGTTTTAAAAAAAAAATAGAATATTATAAGAAAAGAAAAAGAAGACAAAATTAATACTAAAATGAAACTAAATGAAAAGTATTAAAGAGAACAAAAAAGGTAATATATAAAGTAATATTAACTCTACATCAGCGTTACATGTACAGTCAACCCTCCTATAACGCGGTACTCTCAGAACGCGGAGCTGAAAATGCGAGAGCCCTCCTATAACACGATACTCTTACAGCGCGGTTTCCGTCAACAGCATCCCATAAGTTCCTTCCGCGTAGCCTAAGAATGTTTAGTCTATGTTTAGTTCATTAGGGCCTATTTGAATTATAAGGGAACATTTTGCCTATTAAAAGAAGACGATTTAGGCGACTCATATTATCTGACAGCGAGGATGAGTGTTGAAAAATTAAATTTTACAAAAGTCTTTCTTGTTTTTATTGGAAAACAGTTTTTCAGTTTAGTTTTGGTATCATTTCTTTATATAAACTCTTCAATTTAATAAAAATAATTTATAATTTATCTTGTCCTTATTGGTCTCCATATAACGCGGTACGAATAATGTGATTTGTACTAATTCTGCGTTTCTTATAGCGCGGTTACCATACAACGCGGTAGACGGTTTCCATAGAACGCGCTACGAATTAGCCTGGTTTGTACGGTTAAATCCGAGTTTCTTATAGCGCGGTTTCCATATAACGCGGTACGTACTCACCGCGTTATAGGAGGGTTGACTGTATATCACTATTCCCGGAAATATAAATTCAAGCATACATTTACACATATGCAATATGCATCATTCATAAAAATAAATAACAGTCGTGTTTCATATATATAGAAATTTCTTATACGATCATGTATTCAACATAATCCAAGCACAATCTGATCACTCTTTTAAGAATCCTACATATCTTATTTAATAAGTGAACAAAGTATGGATGGATTCAAGAATTACGGACAACTGTTAAATCTATTTACTATTAAAAAGTTCCAAATAAAATCAATAGGAATAGTGTATATTAATTATGCGAGTTATTTTTAAATATATAACGATACAGAAATGCGCATTTATCTTTTTAGCTTATTGTAAAAATAATATATGCTTCAATCTTAATGATGATAATGATGATAATAATAATAATAACAATAATATCGTTTTAGTGTTTCTCTCAAAAGTATTGTACCGATATTATTTGAGTAGCATTTTTTTAGGAGGTACAGATCTTAAAGATTTAAATAGTATGTCGTACATATGCATTTCTTCAATTTGATATAAGTTTCTATTGATCTAAAATGAAATATCTGAAGTACGATCAAAGCAGAGTATATAAGAACTTTATATTTTATTTGTTATTTTCTCTTCTTCATCTTTTTTCTTTTTTTCTTTTTTTTTTATGACAGCTGCTTTTGAGTATTACTTAATATTTTTACAATTTCTCGTATAAATTATTAAAGGCGCTATTAAAACTTATTTTCTATATAACATGAGAGCCAAAATTTGAGCGACGGTTGAACTTGAAACGGTGATTAATTTTTTTTTTCCTATTTCTTTTTCTTTTTTTCCCCTTTCTTTCTTTTTTTTTTTTATATAAAATATGACTAACAGAAATAATACACGCAGAAGTGTACCAATTTTTATTTTCTGCAAAATTTTTTTAGTATATTTTAAAATGTTATAAGAAGATGAGCTGTTAAATAATTTATTTAAAAGTTAAAACAAATATATGAAACGATAATAGACTTGTGTATCATTGAAACAGCATATGAACATATTGCTGATATTTATTTGAATATGTAACAGATAATATATTTGGACTTCACTTAATGTGATATCAAACAAGAAAACAGTCAATTGTCATTTTATATTTTTGTTATAACTTTTTAATAAAACATTTAAAAGCCCATATTCTCATATAACATTTATTTTGTATTTTTTTACTTATATAATACGCTAGTAAAATTTTGCTGAAGAAAAACTAGGACATTCTGCATATGTATATCATTTCATAAGTGGATACTTTAAAATCAAATATTAATTTTCAACCGCTAAACATTGCAGCCTTAATGCAAGAAAAAACAAATTGGTAATTCTTAATAGAAAGTCAGACATACTCCGCAAATGTATTTCTTTTTGTTGTTGTTGCTTTTCTTCTTCAATTTTTACATTTCATTGAGCTGACTATATTTTGACCTTGATCTTTTGAATTTTTTTTGAATAATCAATTAAATTGCACGTTTATTCAAAATATAACAAGAGAAAAGAAAAAAAGAAAATATATATATATATATATATATATTATTTGCACTTGATTTTGATTTAAGACTCATTTATATTTGTTATAGAAAGTTTTAAATCTGCAAAACTAAAAAATATGTCATGCACCATACATATATATATATATTTCTAATTAATGTTTAAAATTTACGTATCACACATGTCTCTCTCTAACTTTTTATAGGACATCCTAAAATGTATAATACATGGTAGTAATAGATTCTTAACTATTTATATTCCTGCTGACAAAATCGCAGATCGAATAATTATTATTATAATTTTGTTGAAAAGATTATAATAGATTTTCACATATCTTCTTTGTTTCTTTTGTGATCGAACAGCCAGATCATTGCGCAAACAATACAATTTCTTAATCGGGATAATGGGGACAGAAAGAAATGTATATAATACTTAACATACATTTCTTTTAGTTTTGTTTCTTTTTCTGAAGTAACCAATGCAATGGAAGAGAGATTTAATATTTGAAAAGTATGAATCAACGATTGTGTTGAATCGCGCAATGGACGTATATATGATGTAGAAAAACAAAAACGAATTTTTACATTTATTTGTACTATAAAGTTGACAGAGGTACCTTAGCAGTTTGATAGCTGCAATGTACGCAGTAATGTATTTACTCTATATTATCAAATACATTATAATGATATTGCTAACACACAGACAAAACTACCTTTACAGACTAATGTATAGACTACAACAGAATGTATATATTTAATTACACACTCCTATTATCGTAGAATATATTTATTATTTTTCTCCTTCTTCTTCTTCTTCTTCTTTTTTTTTTCCTTCTTATTTTTCTTCTTCGTCACCAGCCACACTGCTTTGGTGATAAGTTAACACAAATTAAAACGAATGTTTATATTCAATGTAATAACTTATATTACATTAAAACAAAATGTTTTCTAATTGTCGTAAAGAAAAATATTTTTTTTAAATAAAACATAAAATAAAACACAAAAGCAAAATCGTACATACGATAGCAGATTTGCTATAGAATACATATAATAATATACGTGATTGCTGTAAACGAAATTTTACAGAATTCATGTATTTTCTTACACATTTAATTATTGTTTTTTTCCTTTAAAAATTAGTAATTTTATTTAATTAATCTAATTTAATTATAACCAAAATTTATGTTATAACTAAATGGACAATGTCTCCTTTATCAACTTTTTCATTGTATTACCCATGGTAGAACTCGATGGGCTAGAAGTTGTAAAAGACAATTTAAATAAGTACGGCTGAACATCAGGATAAGAAGTATCAAAAATCAAATCTAATTCAGCCTGATTTGGCATTTTTGGTAAATAGTCGTGCCTGTTCATGACCTCAGTTATATAGAGAATTTTTTCTGTTAAGAGATCACCAACTTTCT
>JACGTP010000081.1:469507-486982 GCA_023678845.1 Mischocyttarus mexicanus
CTGCTTTGTGGATAAACAACAGCTGTCTTTCGAACCTGCGCCATCTTGAATTTTGTTTACTCGACTTTCCGTTTGATCGTGCTGCCATATCCACTCATATATTCTTTTTTTCTTATTTATAATTAATACATATGTACTTTCTTTTTATTTCAATCATTTTTATTATATATATGTATATTAATTTTTATTATTTATTTACTTAACAATATAATTTATATTATATATATATTTATGCATATGTATCGATATATCGATATATTATATCGATCAAAAATGTATTTTACATTTGATAAACAATTGTTGAAATATATTTTTATTCGTTTTATTTTATTTATAATCGTAGATAACGTTTAAGAAACTAAAAATGTTATCTATCAACTATATATTGAATATATTTTAATTGACAAATGAAAGTAACTAATCGGATATTTATCGATAATCTTTTTCAAGAACTTACAAATTGTATTTTGAACGATAAATTTTAGCGCTAAAAAAGAAATAATTCAAATGATAACATACACGTTGATGCGATTAGAAAGAAATGATTTTATATTACAATTAGATTGAATATCAAAAACATCTGCATGAAATTTAATCGAATACATATACATATATGAAAAAAAGACAAATAAATAAATAAACGACAGGCGCATTTTAAATTATGTAGTTTATGATTCTTTTTGTCAATACATGTAATTATCAAAATTCTCTTTTTCATATATATATTCCCTTTCTTCCTCCCTATTTTAATTATTGTCAAACTAAATCTATGTTAAATTTTAAATATAATGATTTTATTAACAAGACCAGAAATTAAATATTTAAATAAAAATAAATTTCATATATCAAGAAGACCAAGATCCCTAACCTGGCTCATATTTGGTTGTAAGATGCTACGACTTCTTTATAGATTTATTTATTCTTTTAATTTAAATAAAAAAAAAAAAGTTTATAAATATCTTCGTGACAATTTCTTATGATCATTTATTAAATTGAGGCAAACTTATTAAAAGAATAATTTTGCTTTACAGTATACACAGTTCTTTTCATTTGGATATGTTATCATGTGACAAATAATATTTTTTTTTTGGTCGTTTCAATACTTGGAGAAATAACATTTTGTTTGGATACTTTAGAGGAATGGGAAGATCTAATATTAAATAAAGAAACGAACAAAGCTGTTATATCAAAATACACATGGAGCGACAAGTTATGTTGCAAATTTTTAAATAAACAATCCATCATCATGGAATTAAACGATATAAGATATGTTGGAGTATCTGTAGAGTTAGGTCTATTTATTGTTCATAAAAGCGGACAAACTGTATCTATCAATATGAATGGCTTAACGCATAAAGAAGTACAAATGTTAAGGAAAGAAATTAATTACTTTTTGAATATGAGTCGAATTGAATGTTTGGATTGTTTTCCAAGTGATCCGTACGATCAGCTTGTTATTGTTTCAGATTTAGAAAAGAAACGATTTAATAAGTTTCCTAAAAATTATAAATCTAATTCAATATCCAAAGAAACTTTACATTCTAATAATGAAATGAATGATTTTAAACATTTGCTACAACAAAATCTTAGTATGCCATTACTGGGATCTAAGAAGATTGTTAAGAGTTGTCAAGAAAAGCATTTAAGAAAGGGACCATATACAGAAAATAATACATCTTTAACTTATTCTAAATATATGAAACCTATATCTGTATGTTCTTGTGAATGTGAAGCAAACCTAAAGTTATTTTAATCAAATCCTACATTTATGATCTATTTATGTAATTATGTATCATTATCATCATCATTGATATTAATTGTTATATATAATCAATATTGATCGAATGATATATAAATTTATGTTAGCTGTATCTTGGATCAATTCATATTGATTTTTTTACTTGCATATATTTTGATCAATAAATATTATGTTAAAACACATAATAATTATATTTACACACATAAGCACTTTACTACAAATTTTTCTATTAATCATAAATAAGTTTTGTATAATTTGATAAACTTAATCACACAAAATAAATATAACTAATTAATATCACTTAACTGACGATCTCTTTGCAGGCACTATTTATATCAGGATATTGATATTGATAACCTAATTCTCTGGTCCTTTTAGGAAGTACTTTTTGTCCCTCCAATATCATCTATTAAAAATTTCATATTACTCACAATTGAAATGTTATACAAGAATATAATAACAAAACTTAAATACTGACTTTTGCTCGTTCTTCATTAAGCATTAGATTTAAAACGAAACTTGGAACAGGTATTATAGCAGGTCGTTGTAAAGCAGAAGCAAATGCTTTCGTAAATTCCTTGTTCGTCGCAGGCTATTAAAGAATATAATAATAAACCTATTATTTAATGTCATCTATTATAAATTATTTTCTTTACTTGTAAAATAATTTTTTATTACCTCAGGCGCGACACCGTTTAAAATACCACAAACATTATCATTTTTCATAGCGAATAGAAATATATTAACAAGATCAGTAATATGTATCCATGGCATATATTGATTTCCAGTACCGATTGGACCACCAAGTCCGAATAAAAATGGCAAATAAATTTGTTTAATCATACCACCACCTTTACCTAACACTACTCCGGATCTAATAATGACTTGTCTAGTTTTACTTTCCTTTGAAAGTTGTGCAGCAGCTTCCCAGTCACGACAAAGTTCTAACATAGATTGTATATATAATTTTCTTAATTTAATTTACATAAATATATAAAAAACACATTATATTCTTCGTTTATCAATTTACCTGATAAGAAATCATAAGGTATACATTCATTTTCCTCTGTATATGTTGTACTGTTCGGTTTATAACATGCAACACCAGAAATAGTAACGAAAGCTTTTGCATCTGTACATTCGACTGCTCTGGCTAAGGTCTCAGTTGTTTTCACTCGACTATCTATAACAACTTGTTTAAACTCAGACGACCAACGTTTTGTCGGATCGAGTACATTTTGACCAGCAATATTAATTACAGCTGACGTATATTTAGGAAGACCATTTTCTTTTACATCTTTCTATAGAATTTGTAGGGACAATCGAACAAAAATTGTATTATTCTTTATGTTGACTCGTAAAAGAATTGTTAATTTTTATATTAAAAATGACATCTTACCCAGGATATTCTGTTAGGACCTGCTTGTCGTGAAACAATTGTACACGTTATACCTTGTTGACATAATGAATCTATTAAACGTTTCCCTATAAATCCAGTACCTCCACCTAAGAGTTATACAACTTCATCTACCATTATTCAGATATTTAAAAATCCATCATTATTAAAAAGAATATAAACTTGCCTACAACAACGTGCTTTAAAGACATTTTTTCTAATTGTTTATTTAAAACAATCACATTAGTAAATCTGAAAATAAAAACATTCAATTCTTATAATAATTTTCACGATAAGCTTAACCTATAAAATTAAATTTCTAATTGATAACATATAAAACTGAGTAAATTCAAATACTAAACGATACTTTATAGATTTGTAATATATTATATTAGCATATATATGACAATACACAAATAATTATTGTTTCTACATTTATTTGTATTAGATTATATACATAACTTTCTTTTCATGCGAGCAACCAAAAATAAATATGTATATATATGTACCTATATACATATATACATAATAAATAAAAAAAAAATAAATTTATTTTTATTTGTATTACCCCGGGGTTTTTACACTCTTTATGGCGTATTTAAAATTAATATAAGACTACATTCAATTAGACAATAACATGAATGTGAATTCTAATGTATTAATCTTTACCAATCAATATGAACTAAAGGTTTATTTTGATTGGTCAAAATAATTGATTGGTTGTATTAATGCTTTGAACTTATGCTTCATTTTCATTGGTTAATACTGTATAGAGAAAGTAATAATCTTTTACGAATCGGATCTTACAAACGAATTCAAACTTAAACTGTCGAAATTAAGAGTAAATTTCTAAAGTGGAATAAACAGTCAACAGTTTATTTACCTACGGAACATTTTCTGCATAGTATTTAAGGTAAGAAATTTTGTAATTAGTATAATACATTGTTCATTTTTTGAAATATGTCTAATATTGATTTTATTACTTAATGTATTTATTAATTTTTTTGTTTAAGATTATATTTCTTCAGTTATCATACAGGTAATAGAAAAAGAACAAATTAAAGAATAAGGAAAGAAGGTTGTTTTTATAAAAGTTTCATCAGACGATAGAATTAAATATAAATTATCAAAATGGCTAGAAAAAGTTTAGCAAATATGGTGATTGAATCAAATATGAACAATTTTGCATCCACATCTTCGCCACTACGTAGAAGAACTATGGTCTCATCAAAGCCTTGGTCTCCATTGTTAGAAAATGATGATGAAGCAGAACGTTTAGCTTTGAGACGTAATGCTACTACAAGTACACCAAATTTTAACAAATCTAATGAAAGAAGACACTCTTTAGGTTTAGGATCTTTAGCACAAATGCCAGAACCTAAAATGACCGAGCTCATATCTCAATGTATTAAATTGAGCACAGAAAATAAAATCAATCTTAAAAATGCATTTAGTTTAGAAATGATTGATTTTATGACGTTCATGGTCACTAAAAGAAATTCTGAACTTACTAATTTGCAAATGGCTAGTACGTCGTTGGATGTATGTACTAAAATTTATGGGTACCGTGTTGATGGTATATATATAGAAATTTTAAAAATGGTTGGTGCATTGGATAAACAAAAGGAGGACTTAACTGATGTAGAACTAGATGAAGCTAACAATTTAAAAGGAGAAGAACTAGAAGTAGAACATCAAACGAAGAAAAAAAAGAAAAAAGGAAAACAAAAAGTTATTTGCACAGAAGATGCAATAAATGGATCGATAGAAATAATGTTACCTTCGCAAATGGGTATAGGAAAAGGAGATTTATGTTCATCTGATATGCTTTACCAAGTAGCACTGCCTTATCTTGCTAATACAGGATTTTATTATAATACATGCAATGATATTGTGTTAGATCAATTAAATGAAACAAATACAAATAATGAAAATATTCCTACTTATACTATATCAAAGATAGAGGATATTTCACAGTTAGATCTGTGTCCATGCTTGTCTAGTTTTGAATTTTTAAGATGGTCTTTGGAAGATGAAGAAGAAATTATAGAATCTGTACAAGATAATCTTCCAAACAGATTTCAGTTTGATCTTGATGCCAGTATAAATTCCATAGAAGAAGACGAAGGTTTTAGACATGAGGATTATTTTGAAATGGAAAAAAGTACGACTAATAAAGATATGTGTGTAGGAAAAACGCAACGAACAGAAAATATAGTAGACTTTCGTAAAATTATGATCGAACAAATGACTGGAGATCAAAAAATGCCGGAATATTCCTTCTTACTAAAAAATTTAAATTCTAATCATTGGGCAGGACCGTATTATTGGAAAAATAAAGCGTTAAATACATTTTTAACTAAAAGCAATGTAGTGGAAACTTGCAAACAAGCTGCGATTAAGAAGAAAAAAGAAATTGAAATTACATATACAGACAAAGATAAATCTGAACTGGATGAAAAGTTTTTAAATAGCAAGGTAAGCAAGATAAAAGTTAGAACAGCTAGAAAAAATTGGAAGGAAGAGAAAATAACATTACCGGAAGATATACACTATGACAATACACAATTACGAAAATTATATCTTTGTCCTTTTATCTTCTCATGTCGAGAGTCAGAAGGTCTATCCAATACAACACAATTGCCTGAAAATATAGAAATTTATGATTATAATAATGATAATGATGTATCTAACTTTTGTCCTGGCATAGATGTTGATTCTGATGTACAAGATAGAAATGATTTAGATGAATTAAGAAACGAAGATGGAAATATAATGGAAATTCAGGAAGCATTTACTAACGATAATTTAGTAGCAGCACCTACATTAACTAATAAAATTTTTATGAACTATCCTTTACGTGCCAAAAAAATTGACATGCGTCAATTAAAGAGTAAAATATGGGAAGTTATAACGAAGCATCAAAATCCTGATAATAATGAAAAAGAGCAGCAAAGTAGTAATCAAATAAAGGAATCCGTAAATTTTAGTGACATTTATAAAACATTACCCAATGAACTTTCTAAAGTAAATGTTGAATCATTGAGTGTTCCAATTGCATTAGTATCTTTACTTCATTTAGCCAATGAAAAATCTTTAACGCTTTCTTCACTTCCAGATAGTTCAGATATTACTATAGCAAGTGAATGATTAATAAGAATATATATTATTTTAAATGTATATTTTTAAATTTAATACAAATTTTTATATTTGTTATAATAGTACAAATACAAAATATTTACTATGTTTAATAAATGATTGATATAATATTAACACATTGTTGACCAGCAGTATTTCTCAGAGTTTATTTCATGTCATTAGTCATTATTACTGATCTGTGTGAAACAAAGGCACACTAATTACAAATTAACTCGTAATTGGTTAACATTTTGGCATCATGACACGAATTTACTCGTGTAACAATGTGCTAATATATATATTTACTAGTAATATATATTAAAAAGTTAAAATAAAATTTAGTATTAATTGTAACAATGATGTTGAAAGTTAATTCTTTCAGAAAAGTAACTTTTAACCTCTATAGGGTCCCTAAAATATCTGAGCAGATTAGCTAGGGTTTTTAACTTAACCTAACTAAAATCTGGTTGCTACTACCATAACTTATAAAGAAGTGTGCTTGTAAACAGCAAAGATGACTTCTCCTTTGGAAAATTTAGAAACACAATTAGAACTTTTTATTGAAAATGTTCGACAGATTCGTATAATAGTTAGTGATTTTCAACCTCAAGGACAAAACGTGCTCAATCAAAAAATGTAAATATTAAATATATATATGCTTAGTTAAGGAATTTTATAAAAATAGGTTATGTTTATAGATCCATTATTATCAATTTAATACGTATAATAAAAGAGATTATGTCTTAGCTTTTAGAACTTGTATATTTCTTTTTTTTCTTGTATATTTTTATTTAGACAAGGATTAGTCAACGGATTACAAGAAATAGATAAACTCAAGTCACAAGTTCAAGATGTACATGTTCCTTTGGAAGTATTCGAGTAAGTTGTTATGTTTAATTATATTTTATGATCCCATGTTATATATCTAATGATTAGTAACTATCATAAAACAATTAATCTAATGATTCATTACATTCCAGATATATCGATCAAGGTAGAAATCCACAGTTATATACTAAAGATTGTATTGAGAAAGCGTTAACTAAGAATGAACAAGTTAAAGGAAAGATAGACGCATATAGGAAATTTAAAGCTAATATGTTAGTTGAATTAAATCGAGTTTTTCCAAATGAATTAGCTAAATACAGAGCGGTACGTGGAGATGAATGAAGAAGAATCTAAATATTAAACGATTCGTTAAGGCTGATATATCTATTACACATGTTTATAAAATATTTCATTATTAGACCTTATATATTTGCTTAACTGAAATGAATTATTATTTTGTATATATTATACATAAATGGTAATCATTTTTATTACAATTTATAATCTCAATAATAATAATAATAATAATAATAGTAATAATAGTAACATATTTCTAAATTATGCGTTCTGCGTTTACTTTTTGATCTCTCTCTCTCAATTTAACATCAAAAATATTAACTTCACATTAAGATAACTTTATTTTCAATTATAATTAATCCTTTAGGGATGCATTTATTTTTAAACAAATTTTGCGTTTGGAGCGTATTTAATATAATTTGTGTGTAATTAAGAGCAGTAGATTTTATACAAGAATTAATAAAAAAATAGATATAATAATATGTAATTAAAAAATTAATATTAAATTTTTTAATTTATTTTTATTATTATTATTATTAATAATCATTCATTCATTCATTCACTTAAAAATGAACATGTTGTATATTATCTTCATTTCAATGACTTATCAGAACGTCATGTATGAACTTGGTTAAATAAATGCATGACGTTCAGATACGTTAAATGTACCCAAATGGTTAATACGTTAAACAAAAGAAACCGACAATGAATATCAAACAATTTTAAAGATATCTTTCGTCATTACTCAGAAAAGAAAGAGATTAAATTAATATACTTTATAATAAACGTAAAGTTATTTGCATCTATTAATCTATGAAAAATTGTAAAAGATATTAAATGAATACATTAATAAATTTTTTTGAGATCAATCTTCTCGACAGTTAATGTATATTAATTTAATTATTAATTCACATTACTATAAAATATTAATTGTGTTACTACTCTTATCTTAAAAATTCTACAAGATTAGAACACAAATATCTATCTAATTATATATTAATAAATACAAACAAAAATATGAATAACATTTTAATTGAATTTGAAAATCAAAATGATTGTTTTGAAAATTTTAAATATATACAAATACAATGATACACTTAGATTTAGTATGACCAATGCTTGAAAAAAGAAAAAATACCATTAATATTTAATAAGATTAAACAAATTAGAATATGTCAGATTTTGAAAAGATTAAAATTGTTTTTTTATTAATTTTTTTTTGTTTTGGTTTTATTTAACATATATATTGTATATATGTTCTGTTTCCCTTCCACTCGTTTAACTCCCACTCGTTTTGCTCCCACTACTTTAATTCTGATTTCATGCGAAGTCGTTCTCTTCAAGGAGAATAAAAAGTGTTAGTCTACTCACAGGGATATTCATTCGAAGAATAACAGTCAGTCTCTTAGTGATAGGCGGAATTCTCTGAGAAAAAGAAAGAAACATGATTGCTACTACATTTATATTTATCCTTGCTTTAGAAACTTGTAGTGAGTTCATTGTTGCTGAGAAAGTTTATAAGTAAGTATATTTTTAATAATATAATTATATTTTATAATAAACTTTTTAATATATAATAGATAATATTTTTAAAAGTAATAATTTTTATTTTCAAATTGGAAATAATTAATTATTCATATTTTGTTAATCTTGTAGAATTTTTAAAAAAGAAAATTGAAAGTCTTTACACTGCTTACAACAAAAAAAAATACATATATATTTATATATTGTTTTTTACGATAACAAAAATAATTTAGAATATTTCAAATATATTCATATTTCAATCAAAAGCAATTTTATAACAAAATTGGCGGTTTATTTTAGTTATTTAAATTAAATGTATATATTATAAGTTTCTAAAGTGTATGGTAGTTGCATCATCAATACAATTTTTTCTATGTTGTGGTTTAATTCTTTTATTAATTTTCATTTAATCTTCTCTAATTATATTGTTCATTTAATCAATATATTATCTATACTATTTATTTTATTATGTACGTATATATGAATATTTAATTGATCGATAAATATCGATTGCAATTATCGAGATATCTAAAAAAGAAAAAAAATGCGCCATCTTATCGAATATTTAAAAACAATTTCATAAATTACCTTTCAAGATTCATGTATAGATATTTATATATATATAAATACGTTTATTTTTATATATCTATACATCTATATAAATATTTAATTTAACGATAAATATTGGTTAAAATTATCGTGACATCTAAAAATAAGATATGATATTTCTTTCTAAATGTTATCTCTGCAAATCGAAACGATGATAAATTGAATTTCAACGGGAATGTGATTTTCTATTCAAATAGAAAGAGATAATACGATACAAAAAATAATGCATGAGACTAAAAAGTATCAGATTTTAATCTACGCGTATAAAACCGGTCAGTGAAAGACCAGGAGAAACACGTTGACCGTTCTTTCGATTAGAAATCGTTGAAATTACAACCGTGTGTTAGTTGAATATTTTTTTTCAAATAACCAGGAGGGGGTCACGTGACAGATCAAAAAAATAAAAATGGCAGACATAGGATGCGTAATTCGTATTTGTCAAAATTTTTCCCAGTTTATTCAATTTGTCGTCTTCGTTTCTTTTTTGACGGTGAAAGTAATGTAAAATAGATTTGTGGAATTTAAAAGCAGGCCACGTTTAAAACAAAATATAAAATTGTTTTAAAATAGATATCGAGAACATTGAAAAGTATTTGTAAGAAGCAATTCGATGAAGGTACGATAAAAACATTGTTAAAAAATTGTCTACAAATCTAAATCCAATTATCTTTTATACTTTTGTTTACATAAGTTGTGGAATTTAATGCGTTTGTTTATAACAAAATAGTATTATCTTAGTAATAAACAAACGGTCTTAAATTATTATAACTTATCAGTGATACTATCAATTTTTTTAAATAATAATAATATAAAGTATCTATTATGATATATTACAGTTTAATATCATAGTTTTAGATTAATCTTTTTTACAAATTTATCGTGTTAATTGTAAAAGGTTTTTGATAAATGTATTATATATTAAATTATATATCATAATAGTTATTGATAAAATACATATACCTTTTTAATCTGATACATAGAACTTATAATTCATTTATAATATGATTATAATTCTATTCATAGTACGCCATGGCATTTCAAGTGCAACGCTGGACAATGTTTAAAAGAAGAGATCACAGAAGAAATATCATCACCGATGTCTTTGAAAGTTTGTCAATTATTATGCGGTGACAGTGGCTCTTTATGGCCGAAACCAACAGGACATTTGTCTCTGGGTAATTCGGTGTTGCCATTAAATATTGATGACATCAAGTTAAATGGCATAGATCTAAATACGAAAGTAGGTGATCTTTTACGAGAGAACATTAACATATTAAAAGAAAATATTAAAAAACTTGGCACAACTTTTGACAACAATGGATTAGGTTTGATAATTAATGTTAATGATATTCGTGATTTGAACTATGCACAACTGACTTTAGACACAGATGAAAGTTACAAATTACAAATTTATCAGATTGATGACAAATCGGTAAGTTATTTTAATATTTTGTTAATTTTGTTTTTCTCTGTTAAAAATATCTATTAATTTATCTCATGAATAATTCATCTAAGAAGAATCAATATGTAGATTAAGATTCCTTAATTGATATTTAAAAAAAAGGAACAAACAATAAATTTATTACATTCTTTCTTGATTTCGTCAAACATCTTCTTCAATACTAGTTTTTAATAGTATTTTTTACTTTTATCTTTCCCTCTCATTAATAAATTATTACAAACTGGTATTCATTCTGCTTTGGAAAATTATTCATTATTATATATTGTCATTCTTATTGGAAACTATTTAATTATTTAAATTTTATTTGTCTTTCTATCTTTTATTTTTTTTTTACAATCATTATGTAGATGGATGTAATGATAACAGCGAAGACTTATTTTGGTGCTAGAAATGCTTTGGAAACATTATCTCAATTAATAATATTCGACGATTTGAATGATAAAATACAGATCATTCGCGATGCTCATATCGAAGATAAACCAGTTTATCCCTACCGTGGAATCCTTTTGGATACTAGTCGCAATTTTATCAGCGTTGAAGCGATCAAGAACACCATAGAAGCAATGTCCATGTCAAAGTTAAATACTTTTCATTGGCATATCACAGATTCTCATAGTTTCCCATACGAAAGTAAAACCTACCCATTGTTAACCAAATACGGTGCCTATAGCAAAGACAAAGTCTACACAAAGGAAAACATTAAGGATATCATAAGATTTGCTCTTTTAAGAGGTGTACGTGTTTTACCAGAGTTCGATGCACCTGCTCACGTTGGCGAAGGTTGGCAATGGGTAAATATTAACTTCCTTAGATATTTATGATTATTTATGAATGATGTTTCCATCGATCATCTTTTATGAATTTGTTTTGATCAATACGAACAGGTGGGTCATAATGCAACAGTATGCTTCAAAGCAGAACCATGGATTAATTATTGCGTTGAACCACCGTGTGGTCAATTAAATCCAACCAGCGACAAAGTCTATGATATTCTCGAAGGTATTTACAAAGAAATGTTGGAAGATTTCAATCCAGATATCTTTCACATGGGTGGTGACGAGGTCAACATTAATTGTTGGAACTCCAGTGATATAATCAGGAATTGGATGCTCGCTAAAGGATGGGATTTATCAGAATCTAGTTTCTATTTACTCTGGGATTATTTCCAAAGCAAGGCACTTGATAAATTAACTTTGGCTAATGGAGGAAAAGAAATTCCTGTTATTATCTGGACTAGTGGACTTACCAATGCGGACAATATTAAATATTTGGATTCTCAGAAATATATCATACAAATTTGGACAACTGGTACCGATTTGGCTATTGGCAGATTAATAAGCAATAATTTCAAAGTCATTATTTCTAATTATGATGCTCTTTACCTTGACTGCGGGTAAGTCAATCGATACCTTCCTATTCTTCCTGAAAAAAAAAATAAATAAATAGATTAATATATTCAGTATCTTATTACAGTTTTGGAGCATGGGTTGGTGAAGGTAACAACTGGTGTACACCGTACAAAGGCTGGCAATTAATTTATGATAATTCTCCTTCTAAAATTCTGCAGAAACAAGGTTTTGGTGTTAATAAACAGAACTTAGTGTTAGGTAAATATATTTTTGTTCTTAATGGCTTTAGAAGTCCGGTATTTTTTGAATACATTTGTTTATGACATCAATGATCCGGTACTATCGTACAACAGATCAAACATTATCTTTCTTTTATAAATTAATAAACATATCTTTTTTCATAGGCGGAGAGGTAACACTTTGGACTGAACAAGTTGACAGTTCTTCAGTTGACTCAAGATTATGGCCCAGGTCAGCAGCTTTCGCTGAAAGACTTTGGTCTAATCCTGCTTCTACTTGGATTCACGCTGAACACAGAATATTAAGACATCGACAGAGGCTTGTTCAAAGAGGTATTAATGCTGATAGATTAGAACCCGAATGGTGTATTCAGAATCAAGGGCATTGTTATTTAAATTAGCAATTAATGATATGACATTAATTAAAACACAATTAGCATAACCGGACTTGGATTTTAACTCTAATCGAATATTTCTATTCTATACACGACTTATAAAATTAATTATACAAAAAGTAATAGTAAGATTAGGTTTCTTTCATCTTTTTTTTTTATATCTTCTTTCTTATCTTGAATTTAAATCTTAAGAAAGTATATAAAACAGGGTGAATCAAAAATTCTTGAATGATCACTCCATATTTTATATATATTTATAAATAAATAATTAAAATTGTACGTATATATATATATATATGTATATTAAATAACGTTTACCGAAAGACACCAAATTTCCGAATGATTCATCATTTAATTAATACAACAAATATATTTATTTGAGAGAGACAGGAGAATCAGAGATATGGTATAGTACAGGTAACAGTGACATTATTGGTGGAATGATTGTCACGTTTTTTTAAGTTTCTCTCAACGTTGATTTTTAAACATTTAAACAAAACATTGACTTTGCCTTTTTTTTCTTTTTTTATAATTTGTCAAGAACACACCTTGAATTCTTAAATACACGCATGAGATCATCGCGTTTACTTATTCGAGTATTTGTAATATTACTTTTCAGTTCTTTTAAGAACACAATCATATATAACGATTATTATTATTATTTATATTATTATTAATATTATTATTATTATTTACACGAATGATGAATTTGATAATACGAAGGAAACATAGATCAAGCATTATCTATTTTTCTTTTTTAACGATTAAAACACTGTCCAGTTAGAGAATATAATTTATAGAATTTTCTTTTTCTTCAGTTTTAAATAAATAATCAACGAGAGATAGTAAATTGTTGTATTTTCTCTCACTGTCTCGTTGATATCACATTAATTGAAATAATAGAAATCAGGTACTGGGTATTCAGTAATTATCCTCTTTATTATCAAACGGTGTCTTGACGAAATATGTTGTCAATGTTCCTTTGCCCTTAACAAAGGTAGGCCCACGACAAACTAATTCATATCCTGCCGCAATTAATATCTTAGCAGTGTCTTCGGTAACTTGAAGTTTTCCCATCTCACCACAACTATCCATTCTTGATGCCACATTAACCGTATTACCCCAAATATCGTATTGGGGTTTTTGTGCTCCTACAACACCTGCTATCACTGGACCATGATTGAGACCTTGATTGAAGAATAGAAAAATTCATTTTTGTTAACTATATTTTTTTTAAAATAATTTTTAAATTAATGGGACCAGTAAATCCTAGAACACTTTATTCTGTATAATATATAATATCCCCATAAACTTACCCATTCTTAATTTAAACCTCTGAAAAGATTCTCTATTAATCTGATCAAGAATTGTCATCAGTGCTATAGCAAATTCGACAAGAACTATTACGTTATGATCTTGTTGTTGCAACGGATCCTATATAGAAATAAAAAAAAAACAAATAATTCAATATAATTGTATTATTTATTTCTTCTTTATTAATAACATACAAGAATAATTATTTATATTACCTTAGCTTCGGTATTTTCTTTACCAGGACTCAATCCGGATGCCAACATGTAAGTACTTCCAATAGTTTTGATTTTTTCAATACCTGAATATTTAGGTTTCAATAAAAGCATATCGAAATCACAAATGATTTCATTTAAAAGTCTTAGACATTCTAGACCTTGTTTATTTATATCAGTCTCATCATAAAATTCTTTATAATTAGGTATAGATGCAAACATAACTGCTATACTGCTGTATCTTTCGTGATAAAGTTCCTATAAATTAAATTGTAAAAGGTTTTTGTTCGAAATTTTAAAAGGTCACATATATTGCATTTCATCAAATTTTTACTAAAATGTAAAAAACAATTGTTTTTTGTAACAATTTAAATAAACCATTTAATAATAATCTAAAATAATGAGAAAGTAATTTAGAATTGCAAAAACATAAATGATATTTATATTGAATTTTATATTAAAAAAAAAACTGTATGAAATGTGATATAAAATCCTTCCATTAAATTAATCAACCAAACCTGTGTTGTTCTGGTAGCTAGAAAATGATCAGCCACGTGTGCAGGAAGTATATTCTCCAAAAGAATTTTATTAATTCCTCTCATAGTTTCAACATCATCTTGTTCAACCTTAAGTTTACTTTTCCAAAGAAAATCTGTTCTTGACGTGTACTCAACTTGTCTGTCCAATACATGAAGTATTAATGCCACCAATAACAACAAGTATCCTATTTCCAGCAAGTAATATAGGCCTTTAAATCTATAATAGTAAATTTTTATATATACAAAAGAGTGAAATAATTATATTTATTATAATATTATTTAATATAAAATTGTTGAATACTTACTCGATTTCGTTTTTTGCATAATAAAGTTCTATAATTGGGGCTTGAGATAAAGTTAGTAATATCATTAAGATTGAGATTATCATCACTGTGAGTTTTAACAGGAAACCTACTCTTAAATGAGTCCAACTGACGACTAATGCGATTGTTGCTGAATATATATATAACTAAACAAATAAATTTTATGAACAAAAACTGATATACGATTATAAGAATTTAAATATGAAATAATTTTAATTTTAATTACATAGTTATTGGTTTCGTTAACACCAATTATTATTCATATATATATAATATAAACATAAATATATTATAATATTGGATTAATTTAATAAAGAATTATATAACACAGATTATTAATCTAATCTCTAAACAAAGAGAATATTTATTAAAAAGAAATATTTAACTTACCGGTGCATCTTGATAAGAGTTATGATCGATATCAATTAAACTGATAACGGATGAAGCTGTTGCTAAAGATGCTGTAATAAAATAAACAGTCATTCTCATTCCTCGACAAAATGCAACTTGTCCTGGAACATCTAATTCACTTTCGCATCTTGTTCTACCAGCGAACCAAGAAATTCCAGCAATAATTAATAAAGATATTAAACCAGCCGAGAAACATCCATAAACAGTTATACTCCTGTATACAAATTAATTCAATATATTATTTTAAATATTTCCCATGTCGAACTGAATTTTGTGTACGATAAATAAATAACTTTTTCATATAAAACATATTGTAAACACCTTGGCATGTAAATTATTTGAATACAGAACATAAATGTATAAACTATGCTGGATGCTATAAGATACCAAGGATATTGTTCATCTTTTTGTTCTCTGTATTGAAGTTCTTGATGTTTGTCTTTGAACCAATAGGTGAAAGGTAATATATCCTCGCTACCACCACACCATTGCCTATTTATCAGAAAATAATACATAATTTATTATTACAGATTTTACATACATGAATTGTATTTTTATATATAAAAGGGTCTTATCATTTTGTATTGATATTATTCTAAATATCATCATCTCTTACAATTAGATGTATATTAGGCTGTCAATTATGAAATGGAGCAAATATTCAATTTAATTATGTGCATTTTTTGCTCCATTTCATTTTATAAATAAAGATAATATTTTATTGAAAATTAATAATAATACAGTAAACAATACTCACTTGATATCAAAACAATTGGTATTGTTTGCAATTAGATTAGACTCGATCATAGCGATGCTCTGTAAAGATAATAGAAAGAAAAAAAAAGAAGAAAATTAATATATTAAGAATAGGTATAAGAACATTAATGAAAAATGTTAGTTTTAATAAAAAAAAAAACATTGAATAATAATATCATTTAAATTATTTTAACCGTCAATCCGATATTTTTGGCTAATGTTGTTTCAGCGATATTTGCAAATGGTTTATCGGCACCCCAGCATTCAACGTATTTAGTCATTTTACTGCTAGGTCTGGATCTATAATAATAAAAATACAAGAAAAATATAAATATTTTATATAAATTATATACGAGTCTATAATTTATGAAGATAGATATAAAAGTCAAAACTTAAAAAACAAAACAAAAAGAATGAGTTTATTAATTATTTTATTACATCACATTATTTTCAATTAAATTAATTCAATGTTATCTTTAAATGATATTGTAAAAAATGAACCATTAGAATAATGTGATTGTAATTTCAACATTATATGGAATTCATTTTAGTGTTTAAATGCAATTCATGAAATATCTCGAAACAAGAAATGTATGACTTACAATTAGACCAATTTCATAATTGTGCCCATAATTATGAAAGTGGTCTAAGTCAAAATTAAAAGAAAAATAAGTTTATCAGTTATTTCACACCACATTATTTTAAACTAAATTTATTTAATTTAATTTTAACAGTATTATCAAAAATGAGCTCATTAGATAGTGGTTTTAATTTCAACTTTACATAGGAGTGTAAGTTGAAGTTTGCCGGTTTTTTCGTTAAAAAAACACATAATTTTTAGGGGAATCTCAAAATATTTTTATTCAAAGTATTCACTATTTGATTCTACACATTTCGTCCATCTTTCAGGCAAATTATGGATAC
>JACGTP010000082.1:0-51597 GCA_023678845.1 Mischocyttarus mexicanus
TTTAATTGCTATATCTTTTCTTTTTTTTTAAGGTACCCGATAATTTTGTATCAAAAGATATATTTGATAATGTCAGCGTTTATATCATACCAAAGGCACAATTACAAAGAAGTACGATTACTGTGTAAGTTAAAAATGTTTATTAATGTTCTCAATCAATCAAGTAAACTGAAGTCTCAAGTAAAAAATATATGTTAATTGTTTTAGGACATTGAAAGATTATAAAATCTTAGGATTTCCTGTTAAGATAGATGATAAAAAATATGCAAGAAATGCTTTCTACTTTAATTTATGTTTTGTATGTGATTCAGAAGCTCGAACGGTTCATTATGAACCAGTAGTTAAGAAGATGTCAGATTTTCTGGTACTCATTTACCTTAACCAAATTAATAGGTATAATTAATATAAAAGAATATATTTAATGATATAATTATACTTAAGCAGAATATTTTATATTTCGTATGTATTAGATGGCTTTAGAAATTGAGAACTGTTTTTTATCTACTTCCGATGATAAAAGTAGATTAGCAGAAATGCTGAGACATGTTATGCAAGAATTAAATTTGCATAAAATGTGTACACTGACAGGTAAGAATTGTGTATATTTATTATTTTATTATCTCGTGTGTTAATTAATTTCTTTTTAAGAGGGAACAATGACGTCGCATTTAAAAGTAGTAAAGCTTGCTCCAGAACCTAAACCAGTTCTTGATCATCAAGTGCCAATATTCTTAGAAGGTAGAGAAGCATTTCACAGTGATCAATGGGATTTAACGACACAACAAGTTTTACCGTATATAGATGGTTTTAATCATGTCGCTCGCATAGCAGCTGAAGCAGACGTTGAAAATAATTTAGTTAAGAGCTGCGTACAAAATTTAGCGTAAGTTTTATATATATATCAAGAAAATACTTTTAATTTAATCTATAAATAATATAAATTATACTTTTATTGTTTCTTAGATATTATAGCGTTGTAACTTTAATACCAATATTTCAATACAGTAACGTTTATGCGGCAACGCCAAAATTAAAACAATTAGCAGAAGATGTCAAATTACAAGAAAGATGTATTTCGTATGCATCTAAATCCTGTAAGCACCATTTCTTTTATAAATTTATTCAGAATATGTTCTCTCTTTCCAAAGGAGGAAGCACTGATTTCCTCCTTATTGTACATAAATGGTTAAGTAGATATAAATAAATAAATAATTATGAAGGTATAAAAAGATATAAATGTATAAAGAGAAAAAAGTTATTAATAAGTCACATTAGTATGTTACAGGATAGTTTTAAGGAAAGATTATTACTATTTGTTATAGCAAGACAACCTGCATACCTCAGAGATATATATCGTACTTATGCAAGCATGACTCATAGTTGCAGTATGAGGGATCTATGTCAACGTTTGAATCCACAAAATTTGAGAATTAACGAAAAAAGATTGGTCCAATTTGGTCTAATTGAAGGTTTCATAAGAAGGGTTTACAAGGTACGTTCTTATGTTTGAAAAATCTTTTTCCTATATAGATACTAATCGAAAAAGCACGCATATGCATTTATATGTATTTCAGTATCCCATACTTCTACCCGGAGTACCATATAACGAAGAAACACGAAATAATCCTGTTTATAAATATTTTACGGGAACATATAATTTGGATGAAATTTGTTGTAGTACAGGTCAGAGCGTAGCACAAATAGAAGAAATTGTTGAACGCGATCCAAATATCGTTATGCTATGGAAATAGTTTAATTTTACAAATAATATTATTTATATTTTCTATAATATAAATATGTACATATAACGAATAAGAAATCTTTTTATTATAATAGGTGTAAAATGTTAAATACGCATAAAGATAGTATTTATTATGAAATAAGAATTCTTACAAGATGTATATATATATGTATCATTTAATATTTTCGATCATACGTTTAACTTCAGTAACGTATTTTTCTGGTACCTTGCTCTCTATCATTTCATTACATTTTCGTTCCATAGCTTCTTGTAATTTTTTCTTACGCATAGCAGCTTCTGTACGAATTGCTAATCCTTCTTCAAACATCTTTTGTCTCGCTCGAATGCGTTCTCTTTCCTTTTCGTTCACCTATTGAAGAAAAAGTACAATTTAAATGAATTTATAATACAAATATGTAACACATAAGCAATTACATTAAAAATTTGAAATATTTGTCATGATTAGTAACGCTTGCCGACCTGTTTTAATATCTCGCTACGATGATCGAGAGCTTCTTTGTGTTTCTTCTCACGGTTCTTTTTATCGCGGCAAAATGCTTCCTTTTGCACACGTAAAATTCTTTCAAATTCACGTTTTTCTCTGCCAATTTCAATCGCTTGCATTGATATTTTGTTTTTTATCTGTTCTTCTCTTCCTTTCTTAAGATCCATTATAGTTTCTATCTTTTTCAGAGCTTCTTCCTTTTCTTTTCGTCTCCATTCTCTTTCTACTTCTTCTTGAACACGGTCTGCATTTATTGCATCAATTTGTATCTAGAATTTGAATATTTGTGTTATATTCTAATACCATTTGATCTCTTTATTATAGCACATATTAAATAATCACTTGAAGATCTTGCGCGTGCTTTGCCTGTGCAGCTAGTCTTTCTTTTTCCTGTTCTTTAGATAAATTTTCCAATCTTTGCTTTTCATCTAATTGAATATTTCTTTCTTTTTTAAATTTTTGATATTCTTTTATCCTAAAAAAGTTACATGAATTTTTAAATTAACATATTTTATTTAACGCAAAATAACAAATTGTAGATGTTACCTTAAATCTATTATTTTATTTTCTTCTTCTTCCATAGCTTTGAAATGTTTTAATTGTTCATTCACTTCTGCTAGATCTCGACGAATTTGAGCACTTTCAGCTTCCTTTCGATGCAACTTTTCCATTTCTGCTTGCTGCCAAGATATGTTATTCATATTAATTAACTGGCTCTCCTCTTGTTTTCTTTCAAATTCAAGTATTCGTTGTTCTTCATTCTCCACAATTTGATCTTTTAGAATCTTAGCAAATACTTGTTTCTTACAATTTTCTTCTTCTTCTTTCTTTAAATCCTCTTTAATTGCCCATCTTCTTTCATTTTCCATCATATTATTTAAACGTTTCTCTTCTTCTGCTAATTCTTGTTTGATTAATTTCTTTTCAGCTATCTAAAAGATAAAACAGTTTTGAATAATACGAATTTTGTTGAATATTACAATGGGGTAATTGAATTCTTTAATGCAACATAATACCTGCATATCTCTTATGACTCTACATTTAGTTTCTAAGATAAGCCGATTATACTTTTGAATTTCCTCTTCTTGCTCTAGCTTTAAATTGTAAGCTCTTTCGAGTAAATGCATAGTCCTTATCCTTGCTTCTTCCTCTATCTCATTTAACATTTTGTCCTTTCCATGCGTCTTTTTCAAGTCCATTCTATGAATAAGTTCTTTACGCATCATACTATCTTTGGTTAATCTCTGTTTTTCCTCCTCTGTTGCTGCTATAGCTGCTTGTTTTTCTTCTTCAGTGAGATAACGACCATGCTCTTTAAATTCCTTATACTCTTTGCTTGTAATAAAAATCGGTTTTCTTGATTCGATTAATGCTGTATCTTTTTTCTGCTTTCCATTTTGAGTTTGTATCTTCATTGCCTAAAATTAGTGAAAGAATTTAAAATTCAATATTTTGTTGATAACCAATATCTTTGTAAGATAGAAAATATATTATTTGTCTTACTCTTCGTTCTCCTAATATATTAGATTTTTTTAAATTTGCTGAGACTATACCAATTGTACATTTTTCATTATCGTTATGTTTTGGTTTTCTGTAAGATAACGCTTGTCTTCGTAAAGGAATATCTATAGTATTTGAGATCTTTGAAGTTTTCGACATGTTTTAATAAGCTTGTCAATTACCGCGTTTTTATACGTTTTTAATCATTTGAAAGATAGTTCACACTTAGAAATTCGATTTAAAATATTTTCATTATAATATACATATGTCTATAATATGCAACTAGATTTTATATATATATTTATATATAAATTCGCCATGAAATGATCCTATTGTCCAGAATGGAATACTATAAAGAAATAGTTAAACCATTGATAGGTGTAACACAACGCATTCGTTTGTTCGATAATTACATCTGGATAGATGATCTTATCTGAAGATTAATCAGACGATTCTTGTAAAATCGATTTAATATTTGAACGGGAATTAAAAGTAACTATAATAATTACTAAATAAACGTTATCGTTGTCATCAAAAATCATTTTTCATTTATTTATTCGAGTATATTAGCTCAAGGGGTATGGAAAAATTCTTAAATTAAAAAAAGAATTCAAAAGTGGAAGCTTTTTCGACCAATGAGCGCTTAGTCGACAAGCTCTGATAGTACCGTTGCGCAGTGGCGCCACTGCGCAGCACCATTGCGCGCCGCTTACACTTGATTGGTAGAATCTAACACTACTCGTCACATTCATTCTTCGCGCGCCGCTTCTGTCGCATCGTTTATCAACAACTACCGCCAAATTCAAATCTTTTTTATATTTCGAAATAATATTTTTGTCTCTGAGAAAAAGAGAGAGAGAGAGAAAAAACGAAAGAGTAGAAAATAAGGAACGAGCATAAGAGAGAAATAGTGTTATTTCGGTTTATAGGTGGTGAACAAAAAAAAAATAACGCACGTGTATCCCTTATCGCCATAAAAGGGTTTAATTAATTAATCACCCATGGAGAAATTATATTTATGTTTATTATTCCACAACGAGGAAACTACTTGGACCGTTATTATTGTGAGTAATTAAAAAAAAACTTTTATCATATTCCTAATATAAATAAGTTGAATTCAAAAAATTGTGCACCTAAGTCGTTAGCAATCGGCTTCGATAACAAAACATTTGAAAGACAATAGTAATGAAGCGTTCTTTGTCTTTTAAAGAAAGAAAGAGTTTATAATAGAATTTGTCGACATGATAGAATGTTAATGTAAAATAAGATAAAAGAGTTGCTTTGGAACGTTCCTTGTAGACTGGAGACGAGTAGTAAAGCCGCCAGCTAATACGCGATATGGCGTGACGGCAACGTATTCGATCAAAAATTAATAGCAGTCTGTGGGCGGGTCTGAAAGTTGGTACAATGAAACTTTTCAAAACAACGCTTTGCATATTTAATAGGGATAACATTGTATTTCTTGTATCGATGTATATTAACGTCGTCGCGTGCATATTTTTCTCTATTCCTTCGTAAAGAAGATGACTATTAGAGAATACATATTTCTTTGAACTAAGAAAGTATAAGAAAATAATCTATATACGCGTATACATCGATATATTTCTATATACGATTCTATATCGATATATGTATATATATATATATATATTGATACGTATATATGACTCCTTACCATAACGAAATTATGTAAAATGGTATACAAAGAAATATAAAACATATTTGCAGGTTGAAGAATTTTCAATGATCGTTAAAGCCTCTCATCTATATTAGATGAAAATAAATATATAGATATTATTAAAAAGAAGATATGACCTATATAATAACATTATTTCACTAATCAAATGTAGTTTTAACTTTAGAGTATATCGAACTTGGAGAAATATAAAACATATTTGCAGGTTGAAGAATTTTCAATGATCGTTAAAACCTCTCATCTATATTAGATGAAAATAAATATATAGATATTATTAAAAAGAAGATATGACCTATATAATAACATTATTTCACTAATCAAATGTAGTTTTAACTTTCGAGTATATCGAACTTGGAGAAATATAAAACATATTTGCAGGTTGAAGAATTTTCAATGACCGTTAAAACCTCTCATCTATATTAGATGAAAATAAATATATAAATATTATTAAAAAGAAGATATGACCTATATAATAACGTTATTTCACTAATCAAATGTAGCTTTAACTTTCGAGTATATCGAACTTGGCAATATTGTTAAGCGGTTTTTTTTTTAATTATTATTATTATTATTGTGTTCTATTGACTAGGAAAAGATAAACAAGTAACTTTATCGTCTCCTTTGCTTAGTATTTATTAATGAAAATACGAGCTCGATGGGACAAAGCAATCGATAAACGTGTCCAGCTGTTATTTAAAATGCATCTCTTAGACAGTATATATGGTGAAAGTAACGCAGTTAAAGGTGTACTTTTTATTTTTACATTCTAAATGGTAAAATCTAAAGTTACTTTAAATGATCGATCGGTCTATCGATCGGTCGGTCGGACAGTCGGTTGACAAGGGAATATGGAAAAAAAATAGGAACAAAAATGTATTATTAAAGTTACTCGTTATCGTTACTTAGGTTCATTGACTTCCACGTTACTTCTACAACATGCAGTTTACAAGAAGAACACGCCAAATTCATGCCTAGTTTTTGCTTAAAATGGCATGCAACTTATAGACCTTGACTAGTACATCATTATGCTAAATTATTAAACTCCACTTCTTAATAGTTTTTAAAATATTGGCCATTAAAATTTAAACAAATAGTTGAACACATATGTATACTTGTTTTTTACCACACTTAATACAAGCAGTTGTTAGCTAAGCTGCTAAGGGTGTAGAACCGTAACCGTGAGATCGTGTGTTCAAATCCCCTGCGTTCTGAATTTATTTTTTTTTTTTTTATTTACTTTTTATTATTTTTCTCAAGTTAATTGTAATTAATAATTATAATTATATTATATTGAATTTAATAATTTAGCATAATGATATACTAGTCAAGGTCTATAAGTTACGTGCCATTTTAAACAAAAACTAGGCATGAATTTGGCGTGTTCTCTTTGTTAGTTTATTAAAACGGTTTTTTTTTCTCTGCTAACTGGCAGAACTAATGATGCATAATCAAATATATATTTAACCAATAAGGAAAAGAACAAATTAAAGGAGATATTTGTTATGGAAATTAAACCTTGATCACAGATAAATAAGAAATAACAAGTTTTATCTAATCCTATTCGTTAAACATTGCACGTATGTATGCACAAGTACATGTCGTGTTTATTTTGTAGATCATCGAAAATAAAATAAAAAAATAAAAAAAACTCGATACCTAGTCTCAAATCGATGTAGATATTCTATCGCGTAATACATAATATCCCTCTCTTTGGATAATATCGAAAAATGATCTAATCGGATGCAATCCCTTGGAAGAAAAAAAAAAGGAAAAAGAAAGTTGTCCTTTATAATTTATCATAGCACTTGTCGGTTTCCCACTTTCTACTTGAACTGTATACACCGTATATTATGTCGTTTTACATCCTAGACCTTACTACTCTCCGAATCGCTCCTGCCGTTTCGTGCGAATGAATAAGTCAAGAGCGAACCGTCCCTCGCAACACAATTTTCCCCCTTTTTGCATAAGTTTCTTACAACTCCTTACCGATCTTCCTCCTCGAGGAAACCGATAAAAAAAACTTGAAGAAACTATTATCATCATCATCATCATCATCGTTGTTCGTTAACCGAGCCGCCTATTTTTTTTTTTATTCAATTGTAAATTAATGCGAGAACCATCTAATTTTGTTCTATCTTCGAAAATGAATGGATTTCCAATTTTGTTGAATGCGCGTATCCCCTTTCCCTTCTCTCTTTCGTTAATGGGACGTATCCGATCGAATCGGTACCATAATATGAAATATATTTATCTAACGTTCATTAATTACTATTCGATTATTCGATTACTTGATAAAGAATAAGAGAGTTAGGTTGTAACCCTTCCAGCAAACATGATTTTTCCGTTTGCGCCAACGATAGAGCGTTTGCTNACGACTCATTTTTATCCGAGTAACTATAACGTAAGTAATACGCATAAAATAAATAACAAACGAGAGTGGTAAATAATAATAAATGAGACTATTTAAATTTTTCTTTATAGATTGATCCATACAGCGGAGCAACGTTTAGTTATCATTCCGCATTGTATCCTGTTTATGGTGGTTATCCGTATCATTCTCGTTTACATCCAGGAACACCTTTGACGAGTTACCATCACATACCTATGCAAAATCCACTAAATTCGCCCTTACGTCCATTGTCGCACGTCGACAAGCACTTGACCTCTTTACAAGATGCAAATCGAAATTTTACTTCTGATATTTTAAAATACTCCGGATCGCTTCCCGGCGCTGCTGCCGCTGCCGAATTTCAACCATCGAATGATTTTGGATTTGATCGACTCAGAGCAACAACTTCTACAGATAATCACAACGCCGCAGCGAGCTGTCTCTCGCCGTTATTATTAGCATCCTCAGCTTTATCCTCGGGAACGCAACAAACTTTACCACGTATGCCTCTTAATGGATATCCAGCTGGAAATAATCAATATGGACGTAACAGAATAATACCGGATGTTGTAGCTGCGGCCGCAGCTGCTGCGGTAGTCGCAGCAGCTTCTATAGGAAGACAGCGTACTCCTTTAACCCCTTATAGCAAATCTGGAAGCACAGCCATGAATACCGCCGTTATGGAAGTTGATTCTACTCGATTAACTTCAAATACTTCCAATAATCGTACTCGAGAACATCTTTTGTCTCATCAAGGACAACCATCCTTAGACGTTGGAACAAAAGAACCACAATGGAACAGCGCCGAATATCGTCCATTACCTAATTTACTTTTAGATAGATTACCTTTTGTTAGGACGGAACATGATTTTCCTACAACATCTATGCTTTCTAGTAATATTCAAAACCCACCCGTATCAATACCGACAGTTCCTCTTCCGCAAATGTCCAAAAAAATTTCTAGAAACGTCGAAAGAGACTGCGAAACTCCACATCTCGGTAAAGTAAACAGAAGTCCCGATACTTTAAGTAATCTTAAATGTTCCAATTGCGGCATAGCTGGATCGATCTTTAAATGTCTCGGATGCGAGGTAGCTTTTTATTGCAATGAAAGATGTCAAGCTCGACATTGGAACGTTCATGTTGAAAAATGTCCAAAAAAAATGCCAAAGCTGAAAAAAGTAACGTAAATTATATTTACCGTGATCCATATGATTTTCTAGTTTGCAAACAGGCTATCGTATCGTTACATCGATTATTCTTATGTCTTTCAAATTGACATTATTTTACATTGCCTTACCTTAATCCTTGATACAAATATACAAGAAATATTATTGCTTAGGTGTCGTTTTTGTAAAACAGGATTTTCTAAGTTCACAAGTTATGCTTTAAACTAAAAAGTTCTAACGTGTTCGTTCTTACATATATATGCGTATACACTAATACGCACGCATGCACATTACATGTACTGTTGTTATTCATTTTAAATAATTCTTGCAAAGAAAAACAAACAATGTATAAGATTAACTAATTAACTTAGATGTTAAGTAATTAAGTACAAAATAATGATGCGCTCTAGTCAATTATTAATATCGCCAAGTGACCTTTTATATTTTTCCCATAAAATCTATACATAAATATACATAAATAGTCCCTTTTCTTAGTTTTGACAAAATTGCACTTTTGTGTAATAACTTGTATAAAATTAAACTGAGAAACCTGATAGATAAAGATCAGGTTTCTTATTTTACTTACTATTAATAATCACGATTGATATGATAATAAAAATCTCATAAAAGAAAATATAAGATAACAACAAATTAATGTCTTAATCATTATAGCTTACTGGCAGTCTTGTTCTGATAACCTACAATGTTATTCAATAATTTGTGAGCTTCATCATAGTAAGGTTTTGTTTCTTGCTGTACTCTTTCCATCCAAGCATTGATAGAAGGCCATTCCACACGTGGATCATATCCAGCCCATCCTGCGTTTTAATATATAATATCCATTATATTCCCAGTTAACACAAAACGTTAATATGACGTACGATTTACGTAATTGAAAAATTATTTTTGAAAAATTACGTAAATCGTACGTCATATTAACGTTTTGTGTTCACTGGGATATTATAGCTCAATTATAGCTATTTTATATAAGAAGAAAGTTAGAAATTTGGATCTCTAATAAACTTACGTAATTGTTCCAATTCACAGGCTGCAAATATATCACTTATACTAATTTTATCACCCGTAAGAAATAATTTGTCTTTTAGCCAAATATTCTCTATTAAATCAAGGCAAGCTAACATTCGCCTTTTATATTGTTCTACTTTCTCAGGTTTAGGTGACTTTCCTGTTTTCAAAGGATTAAGATACTATAATAAGAAGAAAAAAAGAAATAAAATTAGAAAATGTTCATTTGAAATTTCTTATAAATTCTAATTTGAATGAACTGATATTATTATTACCTTAACTAAAAAATATGATGAACAGTTTAGTCTAGTATTTAAATGTTGCCATTCTAAATACTCATCGACTTTAGCTTGTTCTTTAGACGAAGAAGGATACCAATGTTGGTCTACTTTGTATTCTCTGCACAAGTATCTCACAATCGCAACACTACAAGTAAAACCATTCGTCATTATATATTATCTGATTAACTAAATCGTCCAATCGAACGTACCTTTCTGTCAACTTAAGCCCATTATGTTCTATAACTGGAACTTTTTTAAATGGATTGATGGCCTCAAATTCGGGAGTGAGATGTTCAAGTTTCGATATCTTTACTTGTTTTGCCTCAAAAGGTATAGAAGCTACTTTTAAGAAAATATACAGTGCTCTTGATGGTTGAGACAGTAAATCATAATATAATTTAAGACCAGTCATTTTTCTTTTGGAGATTTATAATCAAAAATTTAAGAAAAGAATCTACGTTCACCCTAACTTCTATCAAAATTAAACAAACTGTACTGTCATTCGATGGAACATCTTTTTATTAACAAAAAAAGATTCAAAGTTCAATACGAGATTAGACTTAAGAAACTGTAAGAGTCAGCGACCATAAGTCAATGTGTCTTATTATGAGAAAGCATTAATAAGTTAAATACATTAAAGGGCAAAATATAAGATTGTCTAAAAAGAGGGAGACACCATCGGGAGCAAAAAAATGGCGGATTGCGAAAAAGAGGAGGCTCACAATCTCGTAAGCTGTTCGTTTTGTTTAACATTTATCTAATCACTTAAGCTACCTTGCTGTCTCTCATTTCTGGGAGATAATGAATCTTATCTATCGCTTATCAATTACACGTTTTTTAGCTAATCAATAAATCATGTTTATAAGGTTATGTCGTTCGATTTGATATACATATATAGATACTCCATTTTTGGAAAATTTTCATTTTTTATCATTTTTTTTCATTTTTTTTTCATTTTTTTTTCATTTCTATTTTAGCAAATGGAGTTTGAATGGGTTTTACACGAAGAAGTCCATTCTTCGTTATCCCAACTTCGGAATATCTTAATGGTTAGTAGTGTATTATAATAAATTGTCATAACCAATTTACTATTAAAAATTTATATGAAAGAATGTGTGTTAATTTAATGTCATAGATGTAAAGAGTGTGAAAAAGTTCAAAAATATATGTATCTATTTGTAGGAATGCGCACAGCGATTTCCATTACCTGTTTTTGGCAATGAACAACCAGACAAAACGGACAGATTTGTATTTGCAGCTCCACATGATCAAGTAAAGTGCGTCGCTGTACTTACCGGTGATAGTATCACAAATGCAGTAAGTAATATTTTAACAAAGTTATATTCATTTTTATACCACTGAGTTAACGTTAAAGTTTAACAATTAATTTGTTAAATATGGTAATCTAATATTTTTTCTTAGGAAGTTAATTTCAAAATACAACGTCAACCAAACGTTAACATGAGAACGAGTATAGTAAATGAACATCCATGGAAATTGCAACAAATACAAGATGCTGCTAATCATTTGCAGCAAGCTATCGCGCATATCGATAACGTTGATCGGCATTATCTTTTCAAGACATCGGACGAAGTTATGCACGTTCTAGGTAATATATTAGGTAGCCTTCAACGTAGTAGAACCAGCTTAATTGTTCCTAGAAAGAAAACCATCGACGATCTCATTAAAAGTCGTAATATGGTAAATAAAATTTTAGATTAATCTTTCTATCTACTTATTGGGGTATGCTTAATAAATATAATTCACTTGGGATATATTTCATTTTCAGAAATCTCTAAGTCCTAATCTTCCAGAGAATTTAGCTATTAGTTTTTACATACAAAGCTATAAACTGGTATTAGCTGTCTATCAGTTAGAAAATGCTCATGGTAGCGTTAAATATGAGACTCAACAAGCAGAATGCAGTGTACCATGGTTAAACGATGCATTGGTACTTTTAACTATAGCATTGCAACTCTGCCAACGTCTAAAAGATAAGGTCTGATAGTATAACATTATTTTATTAATTTAACAGTGAATTTAAATAGTTCCCTTTTGTTTATTTATGTTTCAGATTTGCGTATTCTCCTTATACAAAGATTTTACAGTGAGCACACATGCTCCTTCAACTACTAGTTGGTAGCCTTAGATACGATTTTGGCTTTACGACGCTATGTTGAAAAATGGTGCTATATCGGGATTATTGATTCTAGCTAGTTGCTAGTTCAATAAGTCAATAGTGCTTGTTAAAGTCATCATGTGGACAAAAAATGACATTTCTTTCGTTGTTTTAACTGTTATCGCGCACGGACATTGTTCTTACAGAATTTAGAAATAATTATTTATAGTGCGTGCCTAGAATAGTATTATAGTAACTTAATATGTCACTGTGAAACGTTAGAGGGTGGAGATGCAAAATCAAATATTGCATTTCCATGTTATTTTGGACGCTATTTAAAACTTATCGATCACATACAGCAAAAAGAGGAAACTCAAATATTTTGCCAATTACGTGTGTGCCTAAACTTACTTGTATGTTGTATCGTGATTATTCTTTCCCCTTATGTAATTTACCTATGTCCAAGTGTTGATGTTTTAAGGATTGCATCCAAGTCGATCCAAGTGTCGTCTAATGTTAATACTTTTAGGACATTTTTTTAATCAGTATTGTCTTGCAAGTCGGGTGAGTGTAAAAAAAATTTGAACAATTCCCTAAAAAGAAATATTATATAAAAGATAATATTAATTCTCTCCTAAAAATATTGCAAGTATTGACGGTACTGTTCCAAATAAAAACATCTATTATTGTTGTTGTTATTATTATTATTATTATTATTATTATTATTATTATTATTATTTACTTTGTGTATATATATACATATAAGGTGTACCATAAACTTATTCTTTTTTTTCGAACATTAATAGTCTACTCTGTATTACTAAACTATTCTTTTATTCGTTTTTTCTTTTTTATCCCTTCGGTAGAAGAAACTAATAATGTTATTGTACATCATTTGTTACTCTATTTAATTCGTTGAATTTAGCTTTGAACTTAGCTTTGGATTTGTTTGTAACAACCGAATAATGATGCTTAAAATGATTTGTCAAAATTGAAGAGAGAAAAAATGATTAGAAAATAAAATAAAATTAAGAGAAAAATATTTCTTCTACATATGAATTGTAGTAAATAATGAACATTTGGATACTCTTTTCTCAAAATGTCTATTCAAAAGACAGCAATAGCTGTTAAGGTAAAGAAAATTCTCTCATAGTATCAATTAATATATGTTTTGATGTTATTTGCAATTATTTTCATATTATATTTCTTATTGATAGATAGGATATATATTTGCATGGGCTTTTATTGCTAGTTACTATTTTCTATGGGGAACAAGTGAAGTGACAGAAGCAATAAGCTACGCAGATGAATCTGGTTGGGTTCCATATGGAGCTTTTGCTCATAGTATGGCAGGAGAAGTAATATATGGAGATACAATAGCTGAAGAATGAAATAGATCTAATCTAATCTAAAGATCTTTCAAATACATATACATATTTATATCTATGAAATAATATATTGATTTAATGAGATAATAGGACATTTATAAGCTACGTTCAATAACTTGGAGAAACATTCTTATAGAAATTTAGGATTCTACATTAGATGCATGAAAAAGAAATAAAAAATTTTAAACTTATATTATTTAATCATCTTTTTATATCTGTTTACACTTTTATCAATAAGAATTGTCTATTATAAATTTATTTATAACAAAAATTTATAAACATAATAGTTAATTATTTTGCTAAGAAGTTTTCAGTTCAGTTTCAGATGAAACAGGTACGAGTTCACCACCTTGATTCACCTCTGTATTATTTTTTAATTGTTCTTGCCACATTGAATGATAAACTCCATCGTATGATATTAGTTCTTCGTGTCTACCTCTTTCAACTATTTCACCATCTTTTAAAACCAATATTTCATCTGCGTGTATTATCGTAGATAATCTATGCGCTATAATGATGGTTGTACGATTTGCACAAACTCTATATAACGCTGTTTGAATATTACGCTCTGTATGAGTATCTAAAGAGCTCGTTGCTTCGTCTAAAAGAATTATTTTAGGTGCCTTCAATATTGTTCGTGCTATAGCAACTCGTTGTTTTTCACCTCCACTAAGACGAAGACCACGTTCACCGACCTAATGAGATCACAATTATGTATGGTTAATATTAATAATTTTTAACATAATATAATTATATTTTTCATGATAATTTAAATAACAAGTAGGACCTGGGTTTCGTATCCGTTTGGAAATGTTAAAATTCTATCATGAATGTCCGCATTTTTTGCCGATTCTATTATGTCTGCTTCTGGAGCATCTATGCGACCATATTGAATATTATATTTGATTGTATTATTAAATAGAACTGTATCTTGAGGTACGACACCTAAAATTAGAAATGATAGAAAATTTAAGTAATTTTTTTAATATTATTTCTATTTATATAGAAATATTTTTATAGTAATTGAATATCACCTATAGCACTTCTCAACGAGTTTTGTTTGACAGTTTTGACATTTTGACCGTCTATTAATATAGAACCTTCTTCTACATCATAAAAACGGAATAATAATCTCAATATAGTTGATTTTCCAGCACCAGAGGGACCAACAAAAGCTATTATTTTTCCTGCAGGTGCAATAAAACTAATATTTCGTAATACAACTCTCTCTGAAGTATAGCTGAACGAGACATTGGAAAATTCTACTTGTCCCCGTTTAACTTCTAATTTTCCAGCACCAGGAGCATCTATTACTTCTTGTCCTTCTTTAAGAAGATCAAACATATTTTCCATATCAACAAAATTTTTTTGTATAGCTCTGTTAATAAGAATAAATAGAAAATGAAAATCTATAATATTACAATCAATGATTTAGCTCGTATTGAGAAAAGTAAATGAAAATGATTTACCTGTAATAGGTACCAAACCAATTAAGTGGGACGTAAAGTTGTATCATGTAACTCGCAAACAAAATATAATCACCAATTGTTAATCCTTCACCATTTACAACCTAGAAGCAAAGTAAACACAAAAATAACGTCTAACTTTTGATATAAATAAACTTTTGATAAATTCATTTCTTACCATATGAAGACATAGTAAAGAACCAACTAATAAACCACAACAAATAATGATATTTTGCAAAGTATTTAAAATGTTTAATGTGATCATAGACTTCCATTCTTCAATTTGGAATTTTAAAATAGCTTCCTTATAACAATCTACTTCATAAGATTCTGCCCCATAATATTTAACTGTTTCAAAATTTAGTAAACTATCCACACTGCGTGCTTTTTGGGCGTTATCAGCTAAATTCATTCTTCTTTGAAATTTAACGCGCCACTCGGTAACCATAATGGTAGCAGCTAATTAGATTAAAATAAACAATAAAATTTCCTTAATAATATTTAAAATTTCATGATTATTAAGTAATAGAAAAAAATTCGTAAGATATTACCAATGTAAAGACTCATTGTAGTAAAGACGATTAAGCCAAACCATTTGTTAAAGAAACTTATGAAAAAGACAACAGCCACAATGATATCAACGATTGTTGGTACAATTGAAAATAAAATATAATTTAAAAGGTTATTTATAGAGTCGGTACCACGATCCATAACTCTTAATACTTCTCCAGTTTTTCTACCAAGATGCCAACGCAAACTTAATCCATGCAAATGTCTAAAAGCAATACATTATATTAAAAGTCAATTATTTAATATATATATTTCTTTGTAGGTACAATTAAAAAGTGATATATACTTGAATAATTCAAGCTCCACTTCTCGGGTAGTAAATTGTTGAATACGAATCCATAAAAATGATCTCAAGTTATTCAATAATCCCATTCCACCAGTTCCACCGCCTTGTAAAAATTTAAATGCAACGTAGATTAAAATTAGATCCCATCTGTAAGAAATACAAATATATTAGATTAGAAAGAAGTCCTATAGATTCTGGTATATGAAGAATATATATCATACCGAAACTCGTTGGGTGTAATTTTCAAGCTATCTACAATTTTTCCATTATAAATGGGTACATATAAATTTATTAAACGTCCCAACATAAGAAGACCAAAGCAAAATATAACTCTCAATTGAAGCAAAATATCTGATTTTGGCCACAGGAATGGAGCTAAAGTTTTCATTTTATACCATATATTTTTCCATGGAGAAGCATTTTCTTCTGGTCTCTGTAAATGTAAAGGCAGACATATTCATATTTGTTCAATATTATTTATCAACAAAATCATTCTTTCATTATTTTATTTCTTTTTTTCAATATAGCATTAATGACTTACTTCATGATAATATCTTGACTGCGAAGCAGTATCATTGTTAAGAGTATGATATTCCTGATTATTAGAAAATATTCCAGGTGCTTTTAGGCCTATAGCAAAGATCATTAAGTTACTAACATATCGTGAAACAAATAGGCCCATTTCAATTTGATCCGTCAATCTAAAAATAAAAAATGATATATAAATAAAATTAAAAAACTCTTATTGAAAGCTTGTTTTTAGAATTATTGTACTTACGAATTTAAATGAAACCACCATTCGAGTTTTCCAATATTAACAAAAACAAGATTCTCAGCAACAAGAGCTAAAGTCCAAAATCCTAATAAAACAAGACCATGGCGACTAGGTGGTACGGATGGCAATAACTTCTTCCTTTCTACTCTTAGTATATGAACGGAATACGGATACATAATTACTGTCAATACTGTTGTAAATATCTACAAATCCAATAGTATAACATGGTAATATTATATATGAAGGAAAATAATAGGGAGGAGGGAAATAAGTTATAATTTACCATATATCCATAAATTCTCTTATCACCCAAAATAGTTGCTTGTAAAATTATTCTTAATACACTAAGTAATGGAACTAGATAAAGAAAGAATTTTTGTAAATTGTATAGACTACTTCTTGGTAATAAATTTTGTTCTATTTCTCTTCCATACAAGTAATACATTCTTAACTGGATTGTCCCAAATATCATCAGGTACAGAAAAATGATACTTGTGCTTATTGTATCCATAAAACATTTAGACATGCCATGTTCAATCCAAATATCAGTAAAACTGATATTTGGAGGACAATATGTTATTGCGATAGCCATAATAGAAAATCTCTTCTTTGATTTTCAATAATAAGATTACTTCAAATATTACTTTCTTTTACTTTTGTTATTTACATTATTTTCTTTTTACCTATAAAATATAATTTAATGATTAGATTCTTTATCTTTTATAAATTAACTGTAAAGACAATATTACATCATAACAATCTTTTGAGTATTAATTAATGTTATATTATTATATAACGTTATACTATAATTTATTTACTCGATTTAAAGATTGATTGTTAGTGATTTAACAAAATGATAGAGTACCAAAAAAGTAATAATTATACAGTTCTCTTTCACGTATTTAATAGTATAAGTAACTCGATCAATTCTTCATTCATTCTGACAACACGTTGGTAAATATCCTTATTATTTTTTATTGATTTTCTTTTTTTTCTCCCTTTCTAATATTTTGATTACAGTAATATACGATAAATACCAGAGTAAGTACTTACACGCAATATTACAAGCGTGTTTTTCGACAGTCACCGTGTGTGACGTCACAAGATGGAAAATATCGCGCGCTTATCAAAATATTTAAATACTCATTTACCATTGGTCCGCTTCTTTAGACACTTTAATCAAAGTTACCTTCAAAAGAAAAAACAGAAAATGCATATATGTATATATATAACAGAAAAAGGAAAGAAGATTGAAAACGTTATTAATAAATTAATTAATTTTTAAATGATATATCGGAAATTTCAATCGAAATGGTGCAACGAAACAAGCACAATTTATTAATCGTAACTGATCTTTCCTAGTAAAAAACGGATTTTTTGAAATTGGGAAATCAACTCACAATCAGATAAAAATAAGTTACATAATCATATAAGTAAATTACATGATTATTTAATTCTGAAGTAATTATAACTAAGATTTTTATCAAAACAATTTATTAAGAGAAATATTTTATTCCAAATAACAAGTTATTTTATAATTTGGTTTAAGTTGTCGGATTAAAGATTTTTATTTTAAAAACAACAAAGAGTTACGTAAGCTATATCATAGATATATGAACAATAAACTTATTTTGACAAAATATAAAATTCATCATAGACGTTTGGGATTTCCTTTTTACAATAATAATTACATTATAGGAATACATTTTATACAGTTTAGAATAAATTATAAAGTAGCTTTAAACTTTAAATGTATTCAAAATGAAATGTTTTTGTAAGAATCTCTTATGAAACTATATTAGTTATAATAAAAAGAAATCTATTATTCTAAGCTTAAAATAAATGTAAAAATAATGGATTTCTTTTTAATACACTTTAATATTTTACATACTAGTATAAACGATTAATTATAAAGTATAATTCAATTAATATTTCACAAACGTAAATAAAAAATATTGATACAAATGAAGGAACCATATTGTTTATACAATCTTATATTAATCTATTCACTTTCTGAAGCACTGCCGCTACCAGAAGCGCTGCCACTTCCACTCGCAGACCTTGATTTTGAACGAGATCGCGACCTAGATTGCGACCTCGATCTGGACTTTGATGTTGATCGTGATTTCGACCGTGATTTTGACCGCGATTTATTAACAGGAGAACCAGAACGTGATCTTGATACTGATTTTGATTTTGATCGAGATATTGATCGAGTAGAATTTCTTGATTGTGGGGATTCGGATCTTGATTTAGATGGAGATCGTGATTCTGATCGCGACTTGGAACGAGATGAGGATTTGGATTGTGAACGGGAACGAGATTGGGAGCGAGAACGGGAGCGAGAACGGGATCGGGAACGAGACCGAGAACGAGATCGGGAACGAGAATGGGAACGAGAACGAGAGCGAGAACGGGAACGAGAACGAGACTTGGATCTTGAAGGAGATTTAGAACGCGATTGAGAACGAGATCTTTTGCTAGAAGCACGAGAGGATGCTCTGGATGATGCACGTGAATTACTTTCATTTTCAGAGTCAGCTAAAAGAAAAGAACAATAATGAGAATCGAACCTGAGATTGCAGATAAATATATATCAATATTCAAGTAGTTACCTTTCTCATTTGCTTTTTCAGTTTCTTGCTGCATTTCTTCTTCCTCCTCCTCTTCTTCCTCTTCCTCTTCCTCATCATCTTCTCCAGGAGGTTCTAATTGTTTTTCTCTATATCTCTGCATTTTGAATTCATTGGCATTTAATGGTCGATGACGTACAATTAATCGCGTATTATTTGGCTGTTGACCAGCTTTTTGTCTGCGTTTACTAAGTCGTACACGAGTTTCCAATTCATTATAATAGACCTGAAATGATGATCAATAAAATAAATAACAATTATCAATAATTTATGATAATTATTTAATCGTAAGAACTTACTCCATCTTGTCGCATAACGAGGAAATAATTTTCTTCGTATCCCTTAGATGCTTTGCTTTTAACATTCCAATTATATTCTCTAGCCATCTTATATTCATATTCTTCTTCGTCCGCGTAATCAATATTAGCAGTAAAATCTCTTCTTCGCTTTTCTAATGTTTCTTCTAAAGGTAAGAAGTACGCTACGAATTGTTCACCGCTCTCGTCCATGACACCCCTGTTAACACAGTAAAATAATACGTTAGGAAAATTCATTAAAAATAAATCAAATACACCCAACTTCTATTTTTTACATAAATAAATTATATAATTATAGAAATAATTATACCGAATCATTGCTTGAGACATCTCTTCTATTTGAGCAGGAACAGAACGTCCTGTTGGTGCAGGGTCAGAATCAAATATTACTTGAGCGCAAGGATACTTCCATAACTATAAAAATATAAAAATACCATGATTATATATTATTATAGGAAAAATTAAGGAATTATCTTCCTTTTTATGTCATAATAGTAGTACTAGTAGTAGTAATAAATACCTTGAAGTCTGGATATATAGGTAAAATTTCAATCGGTACAACGTTTGGTTTGCTATAATGTTTATCGATTGGTTTTTTATTATCCTCAAATGTTTTTTCAATAGCTTTTATTTGACTTTCTCTGTCCATATATAGTGTCTCCTCCTGGAAGGAAAATCAATCCAACGAATGAAGAATATACATGTACACATATATAAATATTGAATGAACTATTTGCTATAATACGTTTGTATATTCTTACCTTGAAATTCTTCTTAATACTATAACCAACTTTAGCTTCAACTTTGTCAACAGTCTGGGGTTGAAATCTAGTTTGTTCAGTAGAAATATATTCAGTTCGTCTAAGCCAAGAAACGCTTCTGGCATGATGTCTAGATCTTTTAGAATCTTGTGGCGTAAGAACATCTTCTTCGAGAAGTTTCTCATCAGCAGGATCTAACTGTGCATTAAGGTCACCAGCATAAGTATCTTTGTTAATAAGATCTATTTCAACTCCTAAATCGTGTTCTGTTAAAACTTCATATTTGTAATTACGTTCCAATGATGTTGGATTATACTGAATAAATCTATTAATTAAAAAGAATATATTTGTTATTGTTACGTAGGTTCGTTTAATAAATACAAATAAAAACTTTAACACAAAAATCTGTACTTACCGAGTTGATTCGAATGGATATGTGATAAACTTAGGATCAAATGGAATATCGGGTAACGTATTACAATATTTAACTCTGCATATTAATTCAGATCTATAATGAAAAAGTCATAAAATTAATAACAGGTTAAGATTTGTAATAATATAACATAAATATATTTTTGAGGTTATGTCTCATACCTTTTTTCTGCTGGTCTGGTTGTACGTTTATCTCTTTCAGATGTACTTCCATTAGTCTGAATTGTCGGTGCCATATTCGAGCAAATGTTAAAATAAACGATGTTTCAAGAAATTCCTAATTATTCATCAAATGCTGAATGAGAAAGGATAACATAAACAAGTATTATGCATTTCTTTTGAAACATTCGACCTGGAACGAAATGTAACTATAAACGTTCACATAAATACTTGTGTAGACTAGAACTACCACATATTATAATTACAAAATTGTAAAGTATGAAAAGCCTCTAGTATATGTTATGACGATAGATTCAACAATTTTGAAAACAAATTCTTTGCCGTTCACCAACAACTAATACGAACCTCTAAACAGCTTCTGCAGCAATAAAGGAGCAATAAAGAGTATTCAAGAACTTATATCCACTGCGATTCAAGTTCCATTTGCGCCATCCGCACCATCTACGTCATCTGCGCCATCTGTAAATCTATAAAGTTTTGCCGTATCTAACGTAGGTAAGATAATTAATATTGTTTAACTCTTTGTGCTCCACTGAATCCTCTGTTAGGAGACCAGGGAACATCCATATTTCTAGCATAGCACTCGGTTGTTCACTCTAAGGTGACATCAAAGTTTATTAATTAAACGCATCTGGATTTGTTACCGAATCAAAGAAGGCTATACAGTAAATAAACACACGCACACATTAAAAAATATATATAAAAACTAATATAATTAATATTTTATTTCTTTAATACACGAACAAATGTTTTATTACTAAAAACTTAAATTTTAACAATTATAAATTACCATGACAATTATTTTTAATATTTCTTTACTTATTTCTTTATTTAATATATAATGTCCCCCCCTCTCTTATGCTATTTAAAAAATTAAAAATACTTATGATGAATAATACATTAAGGTTTACATATTTATATACAAACAATCAAATATGTTTAGTTAAATTTTTAGAAATCAGTCAAAGTAAAGGTATAATATATAATTGTTTCTTGATCAATATTTAAAATCTGGTGATAATGCTTACATTTTCAATTAAACTATCTTCTACGAATGCTTGATTGTCAACACCATTATTTCTGATATCGTCTAATCGTTTGAATACTTTTTCTTCGTTAGATTTTGTATTATTTACAGTATTTATAGATTCCGAAGTTTCTAGATACATCGTTTTAATGATATTTTCAACGCTAGGAGTAATTGGTAAAATTGGTAACTCTTTATCCAACTTTGGCCAATTTAGATTATTATGTAATTCATGCTCTATTTTTAAATAACGTTTCTTTGATTTTTTCGGATGATGCATTTTTGGAAGCAATTTTTTCTCTATCCCATATTCTATTATTAAAGTTTCAAAAATTAAGCATACAAAGAAATTAGTTAAAGCTAATATTAAAATAATAATTCTCCAATTATAATCTGGAGGTAGGAGTAATTGTAATAAATTAATTACCCATTTTGCAGGATAAACTGTAATATATGTGCAAACGCAGATCAAAAGAATAATAGAAAATATAAATATACCATTTGTATAAATAGGTTTTCTATATGGTTTACCACGTGAGAATATTATTACCATTGTAATATATTGAAACATAGATACACAGAATACCGAATAGTTTTCATAACACATATATCCAGTTGCACTAGTAGGAACAAAAGGTGTAAACCAAGGAAAATACCGTACAGTATGATATGCAATAGCTTGAAATATTGTCATTATTAACATATGCATCGTTAATGAGAATAACGGACTGAAACTCATAAGGCTCGTCATTGGCGGATTTTTATTAAGTTTTTTCTCATATGCTTGAGTTTTTCCAAAGAAGAAAGCAAAATTGACGATCAAGCAAATATCAATAAACAAAAATTCCAGATCTGTTAAATTAGAATCTATCGAATATAAAATAATAACGGATAAAAATTCTGTCAAGGAGTATGTCACCATAAATTTGAAAATTCCAAATGACGTGACTAAAGCGCCTCGTCCTTGTCGAATAAGTTTAGGAATGCACGTTATGTCAGGTATTCTTGAAGTAAAAGGACTGGCCACGCTAAAGAAAAAACACCAATATGATGAGGAAAAGAAAAAATAATAACAATTTGTTTTTATTGAATTGAATTCTTACCTAGATTCTGCTTCAGAAAGAGATACACCTGCATGAGCTGCTCTTAATGCTCCGCAATCATTTGCCCCATCTCCACACATAACTGCATGTGAATTATATATAATATAATATTAATAATAATATTGTAACAAATACAATTATATGCATAGTTAATACGTACCAACGTAATAATCGAGTTGCATAAGTTCCACAACCAATTGTTGTTTTTGATCACTCGTCATTCTAGCGAATATTGCACCTTTGACGCAAATTTTCGGTACAATGTCGGAATAATATTCTTTTAATAATTGCCATGTTTGTCCGGTCAAAGCAAATCTATAATTTTGTGTACCAAATCCTTGTTCTACATCATCTGACAATGATATCATAAGATTTTTGTTTTGAAGATTCTAAAAGGAAAAATAATAATAACTTGTGAATAAAATTATTCCAATGGGGGAGAAAATATTTTTATCCAATTAGATATTTACCAATGTTTGTGTTATACTTTGTGCATTGAAGAATAATTTTGGTTTGGATTTTGTAAATTGATTTGGAACTACGTTAATGTCTATAATTGTTTCATGAGGTAAAAGTATACCGCAATCTTTTGCAACGCTTACTGCAGTTTGTATATTGTCACCTATACCAAATGATAAAAGACACATAGATTATATTAATTTATAAATAAAATTATATACGCGAGTGAGAAAATGAAACTAATATGAATTAACAACCTGTGATCATGATAACGTGCATATTAGCTTCTCTAAGTTCCTTTATAACTGATACCGTCGGTTCTTTTAATCTATTTTCTAAGATAACTAAACCCAGAAATTCCAAGTTTTGTTCTACCTCGTCTCGCGTCATTTTTGATATCTGTAGAAAAAAAGTTATTTTTATATTATTTTCATATAGAATATTGTGTAAAGTGTCACGTTAGAAAATATATACAAATATATATACAATAGTTTTACCTTTGCACCATTCTCAAAAATCGTAGACTGGCCTAAAGCTATAACGCGATAGCCTTGCTCTGTATAAGTTTTCAGAATTGTCATAATGTTTTTTGGTAATGTTTCCGGTTTGCTTAAACTAAATATCATTTCAGGGGATCCTTTGGTATATGCTTTGAAATGTTCAGATCCTAAAATACGTACTATCACAGACATTCGTTGCAACGAACTTGAGAATTGATATTGTTGCAAAATACCAATTTCAGAAATTTTATTCATATTTTCAGTAAAATGATGGTTTTTTGGTGGTTTCACTACTATTGGTGCTACAAGATCATATTTATCTAATTGCGTCGTGTCAGATTCTTCCAGTATCCATTCGGTACTTTCAAACATCTATAATCGGTTTAATGATAATCATAAGAATGATGATGATTTAGAAACAAAAAATGAATGTTTACAATGAGAAGGATTGTTGTTGTAGGGTGAATTTTACCTTAACGTCCAATGGATCCCCACAAAGTTCGCCATTAATAATATTTAAACTGTGGCATACCAACATACCCTCAAAAAGAGGATGATGTTGCAGTTTGGCAACATTCTTCTCCGATTCTTCAAAGTTACCGTTTGTACATGGTACAACACCCCACATATCTAAGCCATCCTCTGTCAGCGTTCCAGTCTGTACAAGTAGATTGAAAGTAAAGAAGAAATGTGATATTTCATAGTCTCCAAATCTGCAGATTAATGATCTTTTAACAATATATTAATTACTTTTTCCATAACATTCTTACCTTATCGAAGCATACGCAATTAATACTTCCACAAACATTAATAACCCTGCTGTTGATACAATAGATTTGATCATGCTTCAATCTAGCTTGTGCATACAATTTTCCTACTGTCATAGCAGCCGGCAAAGCTGGTGGAACGACTATGGTAATTATATCTAAAGCTTTAATTGCAATATCACCCGCTGTAAGTCCTCTCGAAGCCTAGAAAAGTATTAAATTATTTAAAAATAACTTAATAGGTCCTTTATAAAAAAAACATCCTAATAGATCTATAAGGTCCAGGATTGTACATTTACCTTGGAAACGATCGTATATACAAAGCCAAAGATAGCGACACATGCTAGTATTCCAATGAATTTGTACGAATCTTGATCAAATTTAAAATCTGCGGGTGGTGGATACAATATAGCTGCGACTAATGCACCTCTGTTTGTTTGTAAACCTGTCCTGATGACTCTCGCAAGAACTGGATTATTGCCATAACATCTGCGATATTAAACAAAATAATCAATTAGTCAAAGACATATTCATTATAATCTACAATCTTGGTATATTTTCGTTAAACCACGTTTTACCGTACCTAGTTTGAATGATAGTAGTTCCACTGTACAATGTATGATGGGAACATTGTTGTGAATCGTATGGCACTTGATTAGATGGCAATGGTGTTTTTGTAACTGGCACAGATTCGCCTGATCATATATAAAATATAATTCTTTAAATCGATAATAACAATCTCCTAATAAATTTTTTATTAAATTTATACATATATTTACCAGTTAGCATAGATTCATTTATTATACATTGTCCAGTTAATAGTACTGCATCACAGACAACCATTCCATGGTGGTTTGGCAATTCTATAATATCACCTGGTACTAATTCGTTACTCGAAACGCTTTCGAATATACCCGAACTTCGATATATTTTAACATTTTCAAAAGATGCCACGGTTCCTTTAAGATTCAGTTGATTCTAACGAATTATAGAAACGATATGAAATATGAATGAAAAGTATAATACGATTATCGGTAATTGTGATTTACTTACTTTACGCGTTTGTACGATTGAACTTGTAATTCCGGAAACAGACATGCAGATTATAGCTATGGTGTAATATAAATACTCTTCTGCAAGCCATACTGCCAGAGTGAATATTTGAAAAATATAAAATGGATTTAAAATTTCCAACAATAATAATATTCCAATGCTTTGTACCGGTACAACTATTTCATTGTTTCCATAAATGATTCGCCTGTATGGAAAAATTGAAATCAACCAATGGAAAAGTTTTGTAAAAGTATTGGAATTATATATTATGTGTGTGTGTGTGTGTGTGTAAAAATACCTTAAAAATTGTTCTTCCTTCGAAAGTCCTTTATCATGACCAAGATGAAGATCCGAACATAATACATATTTATCAAGACCAATAAGCTTAGAAAATGCATTCTGCGTAACGTCCCAAATGTAACATTGTTTTTTACACCAAAATGCTCTATATTCAGTTACTTCTGATTTTGTACCATTTTCTAAATTAAGTTGAAGTTTCTTATTCTTGACGCTTTCGATCAAATCGACATTGTTGCTTCCCAAAATCGAGCTTAATGATTTATCGCTAAAAATTTATCATCCAATAGAATAAAATATTACGTAATCGTTTATCGACGATAACAATTGAAAGATTTATTTTCGTATTAAAAATAATTAATAATAATAATAATAATAATAAGGAATTTGTCATTGATTATTTTTTGTCTATTGCTTGTTCATAGATAATTGAAATTTAACTGACCTCAGATTTTCAGTAGATATTGTCCTAACGTTCTCCACGAAATAAGATTTATATCTTCCTTGATAGTCATCCTGCGTGTATATAGAATTATTGTTATTTTACGTACATTTTTTTTTTTAATTATCTATTGAGAGAAAAATAATGAGGCAAGGCTTACGTGTTACTTAAGATTTGATTAGTTTTGAAGAGATAATAAGACTTACGATAACGAGCAATTTGGTAGCTTCCTTTAAAGGACATTTCCTATGCGTTGCATACAAATATAATCGCGGATACCAATGGAAAAGAAGCCTTACGAAACCAAAACTTAATATATAAGAAAGGTAAATTGCAATTGTTTTTAATGTACTCCTTTCAAATCCATATACTTGCTGAAATAATATATGATAATATAAATAATAATATATTTTAGTATAGAAGAAGAGATAAATACCATTGGTTTAATAAAATAATAATAATTATTATTATTATTAGGTGTACAAATAAATCTCCGCCGTTCTTATTAAAAAATTAAGCATTTGATGATTTTAAATGATGTAAAATTGCTTGCTGAATTACTTCTAATATAAGTGCAAGTTTTTCTTGCATTTGGCATGAATCTTTAACCAATAATGCTTCCAATTCCGCGAATTCGTACACATTCAGCCTTCCGTTACGTACTTTGTCTTTGACGTCAAAGTCACCGTTCTTGAACTATAAAAACCATTCATGACATCTTCTCTCACCTAAGAAAGCCTCATCATATGCTTCTACGAGCAATCGATGCGCATCAGCTGCAAATTTCTTCTAATTCAAAAAGTAAATCGAAAGTTCCCGCAAATGACGCTTATTTGGCCTAAAACTTGACATTTTCGAAGGAAAAGAAATATCCAATACCAATACAAAATCACTAATATATCAAGATTATGTTGTCGAGAGATGTCTTACTTTACGATATGACGTTTTACATCAGACCATTTTAACCATAATTTAATAATAAAGCCATACTTTGTTGAACGGCGATAACTTATTTGTACACCTAATATTATAATAAAAAAAAAAAGAAGATAATCTTACTATATCCTCATCTTGATTAGTTTGGATCTTTTGACAGTCTATTATCGACTGTTCATCCTTCTTCGTGTCTAGGATAAAAGATTAACGAGTATTCATTTTAGATTACAATATAAATCATAATATTATCAAGTCTACGTATATTTTTTCAGATAAGAATAAAGAAAAGGGAATAAGTCATAATAAATATATACACACGATATTAAATTTTTATTACTGTTTGATATTTGTAATTGGCACGATCTTTCGTTAACATTATGCCTGTTATCTTGTTTTTGATACGATACCTCGTTATGACAATTGACACGAAGTATATTTTATTATAGAATAATAACACGAAGCTTTGCTAACGGATTTCATTATTTGTCATGATAATACTAATAATTACTCGATTTTTTTTTTTTCTAAGAAAAAAAACACTTTGTTCTTTTCATTGAATATTTGTATTTGAAAATAGTTCATTCGCTTACCATTTGAATCGCTCATAATCGTTTCAAGATCGTTTACTTAAATGAGGTCAGTATTCTGTTGTATTAGAAATATATTAGCTTTGTTTCAGGACGTAGTAATAGTAGTAGTCGTCAGCTTAGAAAATTAGTCCTTTCCTTTGTATTCAACTAAAAAATAATATTTAAAGAATATTTATAATCTATTTTTAATTGTGTTTATATTAAAATATTATCTTTTCCATGGGGAATATTTTCTATCAAAATTTGAACAATTTGACTTAAATTGTAGAAGAATCTTAAGAAAATATGAATTCTTGAATAATTGAAGGAATTCAAATGTAATTTGTGTAAGTCAAGACTCGCGATGACCTTTTCCTTGAAAAATCATTTTAAGGCGGAAGTGACGTGGACAGATAAATCATGGTCGTGTACGATTACGTTGACCGTGCACTTGAATTACACACAGTTAGTACAGTCGTTCCAACAATCAAATAAAGAAATAATTTCTAACACAAATTATATTTCACTCAAAGTCATTTCATTCGTTTTCTACTAATTTTCTACCAAGTTCAACAAACGAAATTTTATGATACGTATATGTTATACAAGGAATATCTTACGTACAATAGATACAAGGAAAGAAAAGAACTCGAGAAGGAAATAATTAAATGTCAATAAATGATAAATGATACAGTATATTGTTACATATTCGTTTTCCTACGTCGTAATTAAATTCCGAGTAACTATTATAATGTATCCTTACCTCGTGAGCGTAAAAGCATGAAACGAACAAATGGTAAAATAATTATCAATACTATTGTTAACACTAAGTATTAAAAAAACTTGTCAGATCAAAGAAGTTAATAAAAAAAAAATTAATTAAAATTCATTTAATTAAAATATATCGACAAAAGTCAATTAAAGAAATTTATTATTTGAATTAAATGTAAATTTACACAGTATCTTATTTTGAGAATAACCCCCATTCGATTGAATATAAAATAAATAATATAATAATTCAAAATTGAATGTATAAAAGAAAAAAAAAAGATCGAGAATGTTTAATTAATTGAAAAAAATGTCGACAAATGTCGATTAAAAAAATTTATTATACGAATGTATCGAAATTTACATAAAATCTTGTTTCATGATGATATCGTAAAAACCGTATTAATCATCAGACGAATATAAAATGAATTATTCGATATTAAATAGAGATAAAGATCGACATTTCGTTGAAAATTATTCAATTTCGGTCCTTGAGTCTTTTATTCAGGACACAGTAGGAATTTTTGATACTGACAAGGTTGAAAAACAGGTAGTATATTTGAAATAGTTAATAGCACTTACGAAATACTATCCTTTGAAAAAGTTACTTTGTCAGCAGGTAGTTGACATAGGTATGTGGGTATACTTATAAACGAGATACGTAAGAGAACGACGTGAGATAACAATTTATGTACCAAAGAATACTATAATATATTCCTCAAGGCCAATAGAATCCATTTTATTTATTTTCTTTTTATTATATTCTGTCTCTAAGAGATTAGTCACTACAATATGGAAATATTTGGAAATATTTGGATTTATATAAATTATTAACATAATTATTATTGTTTTCTACTTGTTTAATATTTTTTTTTTTTTCTTTTACAAACAACTTTCACAAAGAACTTCAAATATAAAAAACAAACATAAGTAAAAAAAGAAAGATAAGAAGAGAAAATAGGAAAAAGAAGTTAAATATTATCTTTAATGGTTTTGTTAACAATGTGTCACATGTATATTGATATTATTTTTTTTAATAACACGTCAATTATGGATGAAAATAATACTAAAAGCTTATAAGAGGGTATTAGGTTTGTCATATTTTGTATCAATATTAATTAGTTTCTTTTTAATTAATAATAAATTGCAAACAGTAAGATAAACTTTATTTATATAATATTTCTTTAATATTTGTCGGTATTCTCCAAGTCATTTGTAAAATAAAATTGCAAAGTAAGGTAAGAAAAATTATACTATTGGTATGTCGCAAGTGCAAATTTGACATATTTAATGAGACACTTATATAGATTATAACAGTTTGTCTAATAAGTGCAACATAATTACTGGAATATTTTTTTACAACTTTTATATTTAAGCAACAATATATATATATGCAAGCAATGATTATAAAATTATCGTAGATTAATGTCAGCTATTTAAACAAAATTACGCTGACGGATAGATCAGATGGACATTCTTGTAATGAAGGTACTTTAATTGCTTCTTTTACAATTGAATGGAAAGATAAATAATTAGAATTGCATAATCAGATACGATACATCTTTCCGCGTTTTTATGTTACTTTCGATTTTTATCTATACATATCTATAAATAGATAGAAATATATTAGAAGTATATTAGAAATATATTAGGTAAAAAAAAAAGAAATTCATTGTATTTCCCCAACGATTTCTTACAGGAAAATATTTAGAGGAAATAAACTAAAAAACGATTTTTTTTATCGCGAACGATCATATCGATTAAAGAAAGAAAGAAAAAAAAAACAGGAACAAGGAAATCCCTTAATTAAGATTTAATCAGATCATTTTTAAAAACGACGTTATCTTACAACTCGTTCTGAAACTAGTTTTAGAAAAAAAAAAAAAAACAATATTTATCTTTTAGATTCGACAATTTTTCTACATGTTTCTTTAAACGATTGAAAATATGTATAAAGAAAAAAATAAAAATAGGATAAGTATTCCAGTATCATATGCGACGACCATCGTCGTCGTCCTCGAAGGAGAAAAAAAAATAAGGATAAAAGAAATAAAGTTGTACTCACCCGACTTGTCTGTATCTTTTCTCGTGGCAAAAATAATTTCACTTTCTTCTTTTTAGAAGAACGTCCGCGCTTTGCGCGCGGATCCGGGCATAACCGTGATGTCTTTGGATTAATTTTCGGTTTTTGATTTGCAACGTATTCCTTGGGAATATTAATGCAACGTTTATCAATGGTATCCACGATTTTTTTCTCTATTTTTTTTTTTTTTTTACAAAGTATTTGACCAAAAAAACAGAGGAGAAGAAAAATTAAGTTAAACGCAGGTAAAGGCCAGATAAAAGGCGTTGAACTTTCGAATAAAAATCGAAATAAAAGAATGTGTTGCCCGAGAGAGAGAGAGAGAGAAAATGATATATATTTATATTTATATACCGATCCAAGTTAGTAGTAAAGTTGGTTTTAAATAGGATAAGGACCTCTTATTATGTTTCTTCCAAAAAAGAAACACAAAGTCATGATTTGATGATTTTTTAAGTGAAATCGACGTTAACCTGCGCACACCTGCTTTGCGTTAAACCCAAACGAGAACTGCGGCTAAAAGCGTGGTATTTCAAACTGTTCGGCTCTTACGCTGTCATCTCGAATTTCCCCCGCCCTTTTCCCTCTAACTCCCTCCCACCCTTTCGCGCACCCCACTCCACCCTACACCACGCGTTTCTTTCCCTCGTATTAAATTATTTACACAATCCAACCTGTTTATCTTGACAATTATAGGTGTCTTGTTGTTTCTTTTTATTTCTTTTGTAAATAACTCTCTTTTAATATTTTCTAACTAATTAAGACTCACCGGATTATTCGAAACTAGAAAACAATTAAATATGTAAATATATATTACATATTATAAAAAAGAAATCCATTATTTTTACGTTTGAAATAAAGGTAAAAATAATGGATTTCTTTTTTATAATATGTAAATGATTATGAATTAATTATTCATGTAAAATGATTAGTTTCAAATTTCTTTGCTTGGATTTATTTTACGTCGGGGAAGAACGTTTGATATAATGTTAGAAGAAGAAGAAGAAGAAGAAGAAGAAGAAGAAGAAAAAACAAAATAAAAGGAATAATCAACGAATCTATTGCGTAAAAATCTGGCACGCTTGTCGTTTTGCAATATAATCCGGTTAAAGCAGGAATTGGAAAGGTAACGCAAGGTAAGACGAGATATATTTTACTTAAACTATTGAGAAAATTTCACACTTATATGCGAATTAATATATGGGGGAATGTTGGAAAAACATTTACATAAAATTGGATTTACATAAAATTGGATTTACATAAAATTCGATTTCTATCAGGGTTTATATTTCCATTTGAATATTTTGGGTTCTAATTTAGTGTTAGAAAAAATATTACGTTAATCGGTACAATGTTAATCCTTATAATGTTTTATTCGAATAAAATTCATTGAAATGAACACTGTAAGCAATGATTTATAGAAGACTGATAAAATAACCGCATAATACCAGATACGTTAAGATTCAAATAACATTGTTTTTATTAAGACTTAACTAAGTTATCTATAACCCACTCGAATGGTTACAAATTCTATTATTTTTTTATAATTTGATAACAATACAAATTTTCTAATTGGATAATAAAAAATTAAATTTAAAATAAACACGTTGCTATTAAATATCTGTAATGAATTATTCAATATAAATAAATGTCTATCTGTCAATATAAGTTGAATTATTTATTACCAACTATAAATGACTTTTCCTGATATATTACATACACGTGTATTCGATTATTTCTTATTTTAAGTATCACCTAAAATATTCTCGGAAATTTCAAACCAGTTTTATATCATTTTGTTTCTTTTTTGTCGGGGGAGGCAGGAAACTGTGAAGGGGTCGGTGAAGAGGGAGAAAAAGGAGGAGGAGGATGAGGAGGAGGAGGAGAGACTGGTAGAAGAAGCGTGTTGTTCAAAATGATGTTAGCGCGTTAATCAAATTAGACGTTTAACTCGAAAGAAGAAAAGAAAACAAAAAGACATATCCATATGTAAAATGAAACATAAAAACCTTACTTTAAATATTATCACGTAGAAACAACCTATATACACGTCTTTTTTATTTAATTCTTATCTTCATACTACTTATGTGCACGTGTCCGATACAATGATATTATTAACTAATGTAAGAAATTATATTAAAGAAAAAGACTCTAAATGGTACGTCAACTGTCATTGCGAAACGCGTATACAAATAAACATAATGTGGAAACATTAGCACGAAATTCTTCACTACAATAGCGTATATAATCGTTCTTTAATTGTTGTGTATTATATATTTAGCCGATATAAAATCCACGCTTATTATTATTATTATTATTATTAATATTGCAAATACCAATTCTACGAAGATGATAATCTCATGAAGATTACAAGCTAACGTTGAATATTTTCTTGTCTATTCTTTCACTTTCGCAATATTATTTGTTCATTTTTTGAACGTACTAGAAACAATGGTTTTCGTGATAATAATATTCGGTTAATAATTATAATATTTTAAAATGACATTCATAAATGTTATCATTATTGCGTATGCACCCTATCGTATTTCCTTGTTAGTTTGATAGTGTTAATATACGTATTTGTGTATGTGTGTGTGTGTATGTAACACGACAAGGTAATATCAAATGTAAGATCAAAATCCTACATATATATATATATATGAATATACGTACTATCAAAAGAGTATCGTGAAAAATCACGCGTGTACGCGTGAAATATGAGAATGCGTATGTAATTTAGTGTTACGTGGTGTGTTCGCGTGTCACGGACAAGTAGAAAAGAGAAAATGATCAAAGACCGTTGCTCGGCAAGCCTTAATTATCAATACATGGCTGTCTATGGTATGGCGACCTATTTAGCAAAAACTTTACGTCATCAGTAAACTTGTGTATAAATATATATACATATATATATATAGTAAATTTATATTTATTTGTGTATATACATACAGTGTCGTAACCAGTGTGTACAAACGCGCACGTGAAAGGATCGAATCCTTGATTCGTATGTACATATATATTATATATATATATATTTATATTTCCGAGAGAAAGATACGCAATTATTATTTCATGGAAGTTGTAATCTTGTTTCTCTTTTTATTAAAATAACGGTACATTATGCTAAACATATATATAAACGTCCTGTTTATCTTACTTGAACATTAATAGTCAAGTTTTGTTTTTTTATCTCTTATAGTTGATAATAATGTACACACTATATCTAATTTAATTCGTATCATCTTAAAAAGGATTATAGTGTATTATACTATAATCCTATATATTAATATATGTATATAAAATTGTTAAAGAAATATCTTACTTCCTCATATTTTGTCTTATAAATACTAGGAATGTGCTAATAATCCTTTACTTTCTCTTTTTTATCTGTCTTCTATTTTTCATTTTCAATATTCAATGGTGTTATTTCGAAATAAGAATTTGTTAAATTACTCATCATCATTCGCCAGTTTTATTGTGAAACGTTCGTAATATTTTATTGTAGAAAAGAGACAAAAACAAGGTAATTTGTATTGATTATTTCGTAGAAAATAAGAATGAAAGATTCGATTAAATGATATTTATAAATTATATGTATTAATGAAATGTAATAATATTATATAGATTAAAATTTTTGTTTTCACGCTTTGGCTAATATATATAATAGGAAAAAAGTAATATAGATAAGATGATCGATATCAATTAAGTATAATTTTATTATATCGTCGATGAATGATCTCAATTTTCCTGATATTGGCCTGAATCGGTACCCCACTTTAATCGCGGATGTAGGAAATACGAATACAGAAGACCCATGAACTGGATTCCCTTCTCTGCAAGGCAAGGAAGGTTATACCAATACTCTGGACTGATCTATTGGATCAACCTTGATGCTCCCCGATTATGTCGTGGAGTATCAAACAGTATAACTATTATCAGCTATAATTTATCTACATTAGAAATTTGAAGTAGGTTATTTAATAGGAGAATAAATCTAATACTATAATATGGAAAATAATTTTACAGCGAGAAAAAGAAAAAGGGGGGAGTGGGTGGATGGATAGTTGAACCCATATGAAAAAGATCATTTAAATAAACGATACATTAGAAAAATCATTTGAGTTTCTATATTTAAATATGTTTTCATATATATTAAATCAAAATTCAATCTATAAATGGATATGTTATATTTTGCAAAATTATCCACCACGATAATACTATCAGTCAAAAATCATTTGTACGATCGGGAAATAAAGATATATTTATTATGCAAGACTCGTTAAATACTTGTCCGTAAAATCACATACGTGATGTTTGTTTGTCAAAGCGATCTACTCCGCAAAATAAAAAAAAAGGAAGTTATTTAATTTTATCTTTGATAAAATTTTTATCAAAAAAAATGTCTTATTTCTAAAGAGATTTAGAAATACAATGAACGAAGATGTCTTATTGTTAGTATTAGAATCGCACGTCGTTTAATGGTATTGTTCTTAAAATGTACTTGAGGTGTGATTAGAATCGGACAAACGCATTAACCGTAGTTAGTCAATGCTCGAATCAAATTTAACCGAAAGAACTATTGTTGATTTATGATTATATTACCATATGACTATTATTATAGTCGTGTTGCATAATCGTACCAATGAATCATACTTTTGATCAAAAACGCGATTAACAATATCAATTTGAAGAATTGATATTACGTGATAGAAAAACATTTTATTATATACTTTATGTAAAAGTACAAAACTAACACAAATTTATAGATTAAATAAATATATAATATAAGAAATAGCAATTATAAAATGATATTGTCGACAAATTATGTGTCTCGTCCTTTATTTTAAATATATATATATATATATATCTAACTAAAGCAACGTAATGAATATGTTATAATAACATAGGATTATTATTTATTATAATTGTATAATACTAATTAAGAGAAAAATATAATACATGTGAAAACAAAAGATTTATCAGATACAAATACCAAGTAAATATATTTCCTAAATGTTGAAAATTCTCTTAGCATTTGAAGATGAAAATAATTTACTTTAAATTGTCTTTATACTTATAAGTAAATATACTAGACATCTAATTGCGATAACATTTCATCGTCAGAATCATTATTGCCATCGCATAATATACTTGCAGCCCAATTACTGTCAATCGATGATGTTTGTTTATCATCGAATTTATTATTATTATTTTGTAGTACGTTTTCATTAGACAAATCTTTATCTTCAGAAGTTGATTTTTCTGATTGTAAAACATATTTGTTTTTAAAAGTCGCTAATTTTTCTAATCTTGATATTTTACTTTTGTTTTTATTATTTTCTTTTTCATCGCTACAATTTGTATTTTGATTTGAAAAGTATTTCGAAGAAGCGTCTGTTGAGACCCCTGGAGACAAACTTTCATCATATTTCAGTAAATTTTCTTTATTTTCTTTCACCAAAACATTGCTTTTTGAACCTGCTGTATTCTTGTTTATTGTCATTGTGTCAATATTTTGTAAAGATATGTTGGTTGATTTATTTGTACAAACTGCACTAGCAATACTTTTATTGTCTCTATTTTCTACGGTATCTATATTAGAATTATGAGATTGATTTTGATTTTCACAGAGTTTTTTGCCATCTATCTTAAAGAATAAACTATCTTCTTCATTAATATCTATATTATTGCAACTACTTTCTCCTATATCATAATTATTATCTTGAAGCTTAGATAAATATGTCGAACTGAATTCATTGGTCGTAGAGAATTTCTTCTTTAAAAGCTCCATTTGTGGTGTACGTATAATATCTCCTACATGAGAATAAATTGCCAATAAATTTGAAGGCGAAATTAGAATGCGATATTTATGAATAGTAAACGTTCCTGAAATACATAATAATCCTACATTTTGTAATAAAATAACAACATTTTTGTCTAAAGCTCCAGGATATTCTGTAGGAATATCTGCATGTAAAGTTCCTTCAATTTGATCCGTAAAGTCTTTCAACACGATAGGAGGATTTTCATGACTATAATCTATACTTTCTATTATGCCTGCAAGAAACGGTATTTTAATACACCGATGCTGATTTGCGCTAGCAATTTTCTTTATTTCTCCTATTTGATAATTTTTCATAAATTCTCCAGGTAAATCATTTAACATTATTTGCCAAGCACCTTCAGAAAACAAAGTTTTTGTATTCTGCGAACAATACTTTGCTAAACTATTATCTTTCTGATTTTGTATGCTTTCGTCTTTACTGTCTTCTAAATTTATTAAATATGACGTTGGAGGTACAGAAGTATCAATGAAATCTGGTAACAATCCAGCTGGTCCTGGAAATTTTCTTACAAGAGTTGTTTTCTTGTTCGACTGGTTTTCCACTTGAAATATAGAAGACGGAGACTTCATATTATTTAACAATATTTTACTAGATGAAGTAGAAGGCTTTAAATGATGCATTACCAAAGATTTTCTTGAATTTGGAGATATATCCTGTACATTATCATTCATTTTCTCGTTCATTGGTTCTTCATTGTAATCGTTTACGTCATTACAATCATCTTCGTTTTTCTCCTTATTTAAAATATTTTCACTTTTCGAATAAGTAGGCATAAGTTTATTAAAATCAGTACTATCTGGTAAATTTTGAACATTTCTTTTGGAGAAAATATCAAGAACCATCTTTCTTCTCGAATTTTGTAAATTTCCATCATTTTCCGAAGAAAACGTATTTTCAAGGCATAGTTTTTTATTTCTGCTTAATCCTACGTTAGTCTTATTAGATTCATTTTTATTATTGCTCGTTCTACTTTGCTGTTCATTATTTAATTTGCGTTTTTTTGCAGGAAATTTGATTTCTTCATTTTCATTCATTGAGAAAAACTCTCGTGCTTTATCATCCAGGTATTGCGAATATTCCTAAAACGTTAGGATTTTCATTAATCATATCATTTAATTATCATATTATAATATTCAATGACTTATTTATTTTTTATTTAACAATTTTAATAAAATAAGACAATTATTTTGTAATAACATACCTCATCGCTACTCCAGTTTTCATTTTGAAACATATTATTTTATAACCTTATAACATAGACACAAGATAATATATATTAACAGAGATTAATATAATGATTAATTTTTGCATAAATTAAAAAAAAAATAAAGAGTATTGTTAAATAATTGCTTTTCTTTTCATTTCTGCTAACGTTTAAATTAAAGGGTTAAAAATTTGTTGGTTTGTTTAGATAGATATCATTAGATGCATTTGCTCGCAGCACTATATGCGGACGTTTTTGGAGTTCCCTTTTCTCTCAAAAGTTTCGTCCTTTCAAAGAGTTTCTCCTTCCCCATAAGATTTCATCTATAGGAAATGAGGGAAATGTAACTATGAGCGAGGCATATTTATATATGGTAAACAATCCATGTGATGTCGGTAACATAACCTCAAAAGTACTATAAATATTTCAAAATGTAGCATTCCATAGTAATTACTTAATTAGTTTATAAGTAGTTATTTATTAAATAATAATTAAAATTAAGAATTTAATAAATTACATGATACTGTGAAAGTATTTAATTAATGATTTTAAATTTCGCGGGCATTAGATTCATTGTAAGTTTGATAGTGTTAGTAACTAGCAGTTGTTTACTCTCATTGGTGTATAATAATCGGACCACGCCTACTGGAAACCCTTTTGATAAGTTTCCTTCCTCCGAGGACCGAAACGAAATCGAGTCCTTACTGTATATATGCAATTAATTAGTATTATTTAGTAGTATTGTAAAAACAAATAAATAATAAAATAATTCACTATTTTCTTAAAACTGAATGATTTATAATAGGTGTACTTATAATTAATATTTAATCCAAGTGATAGTGTGAATTAGATTAAACACTCTCGTAAGTATTTATATCATACTCAATGATCCTAATTGCGAACGAAACTAGGTAATGTTTGTTAAAAAAATACTAAAAACAAAACAAAATGTATGAAAATGACAACTACGCAACTTTGTAGGATAGAGACAGATAAATCATTCAAATAGATTAGAAAAATTCAAACGTAATGACGTGTTTTATTTGAGTACTAATTGTAAGTTCTCAGGAAAAAAAGCTTTGAATAAACCTAAACAAATAGGCATACATATAGAGACCTGAATTATCACGCATTTGTAACTTAACGATAAAAAATAATTCTATTTTTCGACGAAGTTAACTCTAATACTCGACAAGGACACACGACTTTAATTATCTTGTTTCTGTCTTACATACTACAAGTAAAACAATCATTGAAATCCTTGGCTTATAATATCGAACGGGGTTTGCGATAAGAATTTTATCTTTTTTTTTTTTTTGTTGTTACTTCATTGGAAACTTTTATCGATATAATAAATAGTTATAACTAATGTTGATATATTTGTGATTTTTCTTGGAACGATTCATAGGAAGAGAATAAATTATGTGTGAATTGCGCAATAAGAAATTCGAGAATTGAAGAAACCCCCACTCCCACCCCACCCCACCCCACCATTTTGATTTATAATGAATTTTCTTTTTATATTTGATTTATACGATCACTCTTTTTTTTAGGAATATTCTATATTCTTTGCTAAAGGATAAACACACATACGTTAAAGTTATGTTTGCAAGTTAATTATTAGGTGTGTCAAGTATGAAATGGAGCAAAACATACACATAATGTAATTGAAATTTGCTCCATTTCATACTTGACACACCTAATATACCTTATTTAAAAAAAAAAAAAATAATAAATTTTAATAAATTTTTTAACGGGAGATTAAAACTAGTCGTTCTCGTATTAACTACCCACCTTACCTTTGAATTATTAGGTGGATCAGAAAGTAATTTAGTTTCTAGGGCTTATCAATATTTGTTTATCATTTATCAGTTAATCAGAGTTTATTTCTAAATCGTGCCAAAAAAAACAAATAAATAATGACATTACTTTCTGGTCTACCTCATATAAAGATTTAAAAAAAAAAAAAGGCTAAAGTGACTTTGTTCGTTTGTTTGCAACGTCGAATAAAAAAGGATGAACACGCGCGAGGTGTGGTGGTGGTGGTGGCTGTAAAAAAAAAGGATTGAGTTACGTTTGGAATGGGTAAAACGAAAATATGAAAATGATTATTTTTATCATCATAAAAAAAAGTACAAGATACCGTTTAACTCGTTGCCGCAAATGACGACTATAGCCGTCGTGCACATTTTAATTAATAAAAAAAAATACAGCGTTAGTACAAAGTGTACTAACGCATACATTTGTTAATTATTGAATAATAAATTAAAAAAAAAGATACAGCATGCCAGATAGCATATCAATTATTTTTTAATGCGTTTTCGCGTGCAAATGCCGGTTATAGCCGTCGAGAGTTTTTTTTGGAAAAACTATGGCCAAATGTGATAATTTTTACTTCCAAACATACAACTTACACTTGATTCCATCTGGCAGTCATAAACAATTGAAAAAAAAGTGTGCGGCAACGGGTTAAAAAAAAAAAAAGGGATTAATTACACGACGATAAATTATTGCACGATTTAGTTTGTTTTTTTTTTTGTTTAACCGCATTACTAGGGGAAATATATTTCATTTTACATGGTACCTTCTCTATTATTATATAATTATGAAATACTCATCATCATCATTATCATCATCATCTTTACAGCAAAGGGCTAAAAACAAACTTAAAGCAACAAAATAAAAATAAAACTGCATACAGGTGTGACACAATGAACAATGCACGAATTTGTTTAACTTGTATGTCGTTGGTTGTTTAAAAAAAAAAATACTTAATAAAAAATTGATAAGAGGATTATTTTTGTAAAAAAAAAAAAAAGAGTTCTTAGTTAAACTCGTTTAAATGATATTATTATTCGAACAACGACGATTGGGCGTATGACTTCGTATTTGTTTGGATTTATTTAATAATATAATATATGGTATCACAATAAATCATAAAGGTGGTGCTGTACACAGATGAATAGTACGGTGTGTGTTCGTTTATGTGTTGTGTGTGTGTATGTGTGAGTGTGTATAATACGATGACAAAGCTATATAATATTATATTTTTTTCTCCTTCTTAGCATACTCTCACACTCTTTCTCTTCTTCTTCTACTTCTTCAACCCTCCTTCTCCAACCCTCTTTCCATCCTCCTCTCTCTCTCACGCTCTTCAGAAATAGGAACAAACAAAAATAAATATATATGCGTTTCTTCTTCTTTTTTTTTTTCTTCTTCTTCTTCATAAAATACGACGACTAATCTTTATCAATTATATAATGCACATATAAAATTAAAAAATATAAAAAAACCGTCCGGTCTCGTTATATACGTTAAGAGCAATAATTATTATTATTATTATTATTATTATTAATATTATTATTATTATTATTATTATTAATATTATTATTATACCTGGCGACTCTTATTCGATATCGTCGATTTTTTTTATTATCAGCGTATGAAAGTGCGATAAGTAAAAGCTTACAATATTTCTTCTTCTTCATCATCATCATCATCATCCCCCTTTTTTTTTCTTTTCTTATTCTTTTCTTTTTGTCATTGTTAATAATATACGACAATGTTTTATTATATCTTCGCTAAATTCTTCGTAGGATATACGAGTTAGTTAGTTAGTTAGTTAGTTCTATGTGAACAACTACTACTACTACAGGGGGGTGGGGGCAGGGGGTGGATAGGGGGCATTTTACGAGCACCAGATGACTTTTCGCAATCCATAAAGAATGATCGCGGGTTAATTACGATAAAAATCACTTCGAGAAAAAACACATCTGATTATTTACACAACAAAAATTATTCAGAATTCTTTCTGTTTTTCTTTGTCAATCAATCAATCAATCAATCTTTCTTTCTTTCTTTCTTTCTTTCTTTCTTTTTCTATCTCTCCATTTTTTTCGTCCTTTCATACTCAGAGATATACTACTCTACACTCATACAAATATTATCACGCTCGCACATCGCGTTCCTGTTGCTACTATTTTTTTTTCCTCCCTCCTTTTACTCTCCACTCCTCTCCACTCTTCTCCACGTTCTTCTCTTTTCTTCCTTTCTATTAATTTTAAATTTTTTTAATTTTTTTTTTTTTTTTAATTTTTATTCATTTATTTATTTTTTTTTCTTTCTTTCTATCATATGTATTTCATTGTTTTCCTTCCTCACCGATTTAGAGATATCTAATTGGATTATTAATCAATCCTTTGCAACACGCAACCGAAACAACAATTATGGTGAAAGCTAAGAGTAATAATAATATGCTGGTAAAATTTCTTAATTGTATATATGTAGTTTCTTAGTCAAAAGATAAAACAAATCCAATGTACGTTAATATTTTTTTTTTTTGCCTTGCTTTGCTTTTTTTCTCTCTTCTTTCTCTCTCTGTGTGTGTGTGTACATATTCATTACATATATATATATATATATATATATATATATATAGATATATATAAATGTATATTAACGTAAGTAGAGTAAAAATGTAATCTCCTTCGATAAATGTTCTTTAGAACGCTACCAAAAAAGATGATGGATCTCATTTAAATTCTTCTCGTGATATAAAAAAAAAGAAAAAAGGAAAAAGAAAAATGATTAGTGTTATTATAACGATAACGATCCGCCTAATTTGACAAAGGGGTCCGGGGCTCGTATTATAATTAATTAGCGGATCCATAGAAGATTATGCTCTTTTATCGTAGAGCCATTCAATCGGCACTAGAGATCAACTGGTTATCGGTGTGCGCAACTACAGGTGACAAATCTTTTTTAGGTACGTCATCCTCGTTTTTACTATCCGTAGTTATTATCGTCGTCGTCGTCGTCGTTGTTGCTGTTTTTGTGATTTCGGCGTTATCCGCAGTTCCATTTTGTATTACTTTCATCACTTTAGTCGTCGAGGATGATGATGGTGATTTAGTAGCACCTGATGACTGTCCAACTCTGGATGTAATTTTCTTAATTGGCGAGTGTGCTGCTGTTGTTGTTGTTGTTGTGCTAGTAGTTGATTTTTGACTGGACACACGTTTTGTTGCATTAGAGTTAAGGGTAGTTGTTGCAGACATAGATGAACGTGTTGTTTTAGTTATTGGAGAACTTGTAGTACGAGACATAGAGATTTGCTTGTTAGCAGTCTCTTTGATTTGTTTATCGATCATTGGTGATTTTGCTAATGAAGTACGCGACGTTTTCGTCAGGTTATTACTAGTAGAAGTTGTTTTAGATTTCGTTGCATTTGATAAACCACCACTTATTGTATTCGTAGTACCAGCTGATTTAGCAGGTGATTTAGCAGCCGTTGTTGCAGAAGTAGGTCTTGATTTGCCAGTAGCCGATAGAGTTGTTGTCGTCGACGAAGTTAACGTGGTAGTCGATGTTCGTGAACCCGTCGTAGTTCTACTTGCGCTTGTTTTAGCTGAACCAGAGCTGGTGCTAGTCAATTTGGTAGAAGCTTTTACAGTTGTTGTTTTAGTAGAAGGTTTAGCATCGCTATTAAGGGCAGCTGATTTTTTGTCCACCGAGCCAGCAGTACTTCTCGTCGAAGCTGATAAAGTTGGCTTTGATTTAGTTTGGGCACTGCTTGGACGCATAGCAGCAGTCTTCGTCGTTGAAGATGTTGTTGTCGTTGCTGATGTTTTACTAGCCATTTTCGTCGTTGATGTTGATTTTCCTACATTAGTAGCAGTTAGAGATTTACTAGACGTCGTATCTAAATGTTTAGGACGAGCAGCTACACTTCCAGCTGGTCTCTTGGTCGTTGTTGTTGCTGTTGTCGAACCTGTTGATTTGGTTGTCGAAGTGACAGTCTTAGAAGGCGATGTAGGAGTAGATTTTGGTGGTGCAGCCTTAGTACTCGAGCTGCCAGGCTTCATCGATCTAGTAGCCACTGTAGGCTTTGCTTTGGTTTTGTTGCTGCTTGCGTTAGAAGTTGTTGCTGCCGTGACTGTTCCTGCAGCTACAGCTGCAACACCTGTAGCTGCGAGTGCACCGACTGCTAGTGGTTCGACAGTAACTGGTGTTGCTTTTTCTTCTTCGACTTTTAAAGGTTCAACCACTTTCTTTTCTTCTACATCCTGTATCATGGTTACCGGTACAGCTTCTGTGGTGTCTACAGTTTTAGTAATATTCTCAGGCTCTGCTGCAATTTCTGCAGTTTCTATCATTCCCATGGTGGTAGTAGTATCTTCTACGGATTTGGTTATTTCTACATTCTTCGCAGATTCCTCCTTGCTTTCTACGATTTCCGTAGAAACGACAGTTTTCTCGGTATCTTTAGGCATTGATATTTCTGTACTTTCTATGGATTTTACTAAGTCGAAAGCATCCGAAGCTTTTTCAATTACAATATCTTCTATTGGTGTCGTGAGTTCTGAAGGCTTTGACAACTCCGTAGATTCTGTAGTACCAACTGACTCTGTTATTTTCGTAACTTGTATAATATCGATATCTTCCTTAGCTTCTAATGCTTTTTCTTCTTCTTCTTCTTTCGTATCTAAAAGTAAGTTATCTTCTACAGCTTCTTGTCCAACTGATTCTTTATGTTCGACAACAATGTTATCATCTTCGATGCTTGCCTTCAATTCGGCCATTGGAGATTCCTCTGGTGTAAAATTTTCAGGCTCCAATTGTTTTTCCAAGCCTGTAAATTCTTGTATAGATTCTGATAAATTTAAAGCAACCGTATTATTATCACCGATTACTTTTTCAAATTCATTAACGTTGATTTCCATTTTTTCAGTAGACTTTCTCTCCGTAATATCATCGAAAGAAAAAGATTGAGGATATTCGTCAGCTTTGTTTACTTCGATGTTATCTAATATAGGCACTTCAGTGGTAATTTCGTTGAGTTTTGACGAATTTTCATTAGGTCGATCATTATCAGAGATTACTGTCTCCGAGGCAAATGTTGGTAGAAAAGAGGATGATGATTCCTTGTGAAGATTATCCGTTAAATCAGGTTGTTGCGTTATTAGGTCCTTTGATGAATCTTCTACTAATTCTGGTAAATTTAACGAATTCGTATCATCGACTTTCATTATATCAACAGATTTTCCATCATCTGGGGAACTTTCCCAGTTCATATAAATTTGTTTGTCGTCAGTATTAATAAAGCATACGGATTCATCCATATTTTGCGATGGTTTTTCTGTAATATTGTCGAAAGAACAGGATTTAGGAAATTCATCAGTTTTGTTTTCTTCGATGTTATCATCTATCGTAGGAACTTGAATGGTGGTGGTAGTAGAAGTAATTTCATTAAGTTTTAACAAATTTTCAATAGGTCGATCATTGTCAGAGACAGCTGTTTCAGAGACAAGTGTTGGTAGAAAAGAAGATGATGATTCTTTATGACAATTATCCATTGAATCAGATTGTTGCATCAAAGAATCTTCCAAAAGTGATTGTTTCGATGCAACATCAGACAATGCTGGTTGTTGTTCTTCAGAATAAAAGGGATTGATGGAACTCTTCTCACTTTGTTGAAATTCTGAAACTTCTGAGGATAAGTTAAAAACCATAATAGGACGTTCTTCTTCTTCTGTAGTTAATTTTAGATTTTCCATAGAAGAAATTAGACCGTTTTTCAAAGGTTCCTGAGATACCTCCATGAGTTGTTCCGTTTCGATCGGAGCCATAGACAGAGGATTTAATTTCGACGATTCATCGATAGTAGATGACAAGAAACATTGTTCTTGGGATATCGTACTATCTTTAAACACATCTGATTGAATTATATTCGTTGCAATTTCGACTGGTTTATTAACTACGATAAGTTCGTTGTTATCCTTACTGGGAACAATATCGTCGTATGTTGCAATATCTTTTTCATCGTCGACATATTCTGCTTCTTTGTGGCTTTCCGCTTGTTCAATTTCTTTATCTTCTGCTTTTTCTTCTTCTTCTTCTTGTACTTCTCGCTCAACGCTCATCATCATCATATCTTCCTTATTTTCTAACAAATTGAAAGATTTATCCTCTACTTTAGAAAAATCGTGCTCGAATGATGGATCAATTGGTGACGATGACGTATGACGTTTCAATTCAACTTGACTAAATTCTGTATTTTTCGGTTCAACGGTATCTTGAAACTTAAGGAAAGCTTCATCATCCTTTGATAACATTCTTTGACATGTAATGGAAGTTTCCATTGCATTAGACGAACCACCATTGGATAATATATCAAAATCAATGTGACGTCCTAAATCTGTTGTTTTTTGTGACTGTGAAGTTTGTATTTCGGATGAACAACAATTTTCATTTTCTAAATCACCATCATCGCTTAGATCGTGTACAGCATTTAAATCGACTTCTTTATTAAAGGCTGCTTTAAAATCACACGGAGTATAAGAGATAGTCATTGGATTATTTCTATTATAAATATCGCAATCAGAATCCCCAAAAGAATCTTCCATAGTGAAAGAAGAGATATCACTTTTATGTAAGTCCGTACTTGTTGTACATGAAAAGTTAATCGTTTCATCTCCGTATTCAGCTTTGGTGGAAGAAATTTCTGATTCGTCTAAACCGGCAGTGGTGGCAGCGGCGGCGGTGGTCGCGGTTGTTGATGATGGGTTCATTATTTTCTGTTGTTCCGTATAAAAATCATAATCGGATTGAGCTTCATGATTGCCATTAGACGACGCATCTTTCTCGTCGATTTCATGAGGCCTGGCAGATATTTCCTCGTCAAATTCTTGTTGGCTTGGTATCATTATATCGTCCATTACTGTGGTTCTCATAGGAGAACCTGCAACGAAACTATCGCTCATCACATTGATTTTAATCGTACGCTTTGGCGACGAAACCGGAACGAATTCGGCTGCGTTAGGATTCAATTGTGAATCCATATCTTCTTCTTCTTCCTCTTCTTCTCGTTTATTATAGTCTCCTTTTTCTTCTTTTTCCTCGCAGTCTCCTTCTTTTTCTTTCTCTTCTTCTTCTTCTTTCTCTTCAACTTCTTTTTCTAGTTTTAAGAACGCGGAGTCAATTCGTTTATCTTCGATGCCAATCTGAAAAATATATAAAAATAAAATAACAATTAGATGAAATATTAAATGTACAAGAAGTTAAACTAAAATATTGATTTTTGAAAGAAAACTTATTAGAATGAAACATTCGTTTCGATCACAGTTCTCGTCGTCGTCTTACATCAGTGTTACTAAGCTCGGGTAATATTTCTTCCCCTTTTTGACTCTCGCATTCGCTGCTACTGCTACTACTGCTGCTACTTCTACTACTATGGATGTTGTTATGCTCGGATGTTGGAGACCGAGATAGTAATTCTTCTACGTTATTATCCTCGTCTAGATGTTCATCAACGTTTTTAATTTCGTCGTCGTCGTCGTCGTTCTTCTTTATTTCGTGTAACTCTTCGGAATTTCCAGCAGTTTCTTTATCTTTGTTTGGTCCAACACGATAATAATTCCACTCGTCCTCGGAATCCTCGCTATCTGCTACATTATCCGCCTCGGGTAACAGTGCATGCTGAAGAGTTTCTGCAAATAAGAAAATAAGAGAATTAATTACAAAGATCGATATTATATGCTGTATAATTAGTATTTAATCTATTACATATAGAGTATTAGTTGTATAATGATATAATTATATATTCTAATAGTAATAGTATACTACTAATATAGTATTAGTAGTAAATACCATGTTATACTACCCTCAAAACTAAGTAAACTTCGTTCAACACATTTTTTTCTATCACCAATATTAATCTAGTTTAGATACATTAATAACTTTTGGTACAAAATTTTCAAAATGTTTATCTAACATAAATGAATAATATATATTTTTCCTTTTTTTCGTCAATTTATAAGAATATTTTGTTGTCAAGAAACAAGAATCATCTTAAAACGATTAACTGTAATTAAATTAATTGTAATTGTTATTATAAATTGTAATTAAATTAATGATTCGTTCCAATTAATCATTATAAGTATCATAGTAAAACATTGGATATAAATTTTATTTTATATTATTTTCTTTTGTAATTGTATTACGTTGTCAAGTATGAAATGAAGCAAAGAATGCACATAATAAAATTGAGATTTGCTCCATTACATATATATGTATATATTTATATATATTATTTATTTATATATATTTATACACATAAAAATATAGGAAGGTTAAAGATGAGTTTTTATTTTTCGTTGCTTTTAAAAGACGTAATGCAATTTCATAAGAACAGTGATACGGTAGGGTAAAGAATCCTACGCTATTTAATGCACGGCTGCACACTTGTATGCACATAATACGCATCTAACATGTCTCAAATAAGAGGATTTATATTTTCCAAGAAAGCGTATAATATGAATTCCTTTAAACCACACACAAACACACCATCATGATGATGTTCACTAATTTTATACAGTTTTAATTAAATCGTCGCGATGATAATAATAATAATAATAATATTTGTTATTTTTTTTAGGAAGAAAAGAAACATTTAAAAGCTCCAAGAGGAGTAGGAAGAGCTTTTCTAGGATTAATCGAAGACTTTGATACAACATGGAGCAGCCACGCCTTATATCAAAAGAAAAATCAAACACAACGAGAACAGAAATTTATCATCGTTATTTTTTAATCAATCTCTCCAAATAATCTACGAAATTAATTTATTATTAATTTAATCGTATCGTCATCAATAATTGACAACTTCCAGCAGATTATTTTTACCACAAGTAATCACCTTAACAAATCACTGTTATTCTATAAAAATCTATTTGCAACCTTGAATAATAATAGCTATGAAAACCGGAATAGAAGAAGAGTAATGACCGATAAAATATAGACAAGAAAAAAAAATAGACGAATTGATTAAAGTCTAGACAGAAATATTTCGATTCTTGGCACAGGAAGAATGGAAAAGAGAGAAAGAGAGAGAGAGAGAGGGAGAGAAACGATCGATTAGCCCTTTTTAACCCTTATCGGTCGATCAGTCACCTCTCAAGTGACAACAGTACTTTGTCGATTGTTTTAAAAAATATATATTAAAAACATGTTAATAATTATTTGAATCTTGTGTATATGTGTAAAATAAATAAAAAATAATTTCTAACAAAAATGTTGTTCTTAAAATACAGAAACCTTTTTTTTTTCATATTTACCCGAACCAGCTACAACCCCTAGTGAGAATCACGTACAAAAAGGTATCGACCAATAAGGGTTAAACGTAACCAGACCAACAACCTTTTAGTTATTGTTGAAATATACGCGAGAACGAATTCTCATGTCAAAACGTATTACTCACACTGTAATATTTCCAAGAGAATTAACGAGTACAGGAAACAAATAGATAGAGAAAGAGAAAGAAGAAGAAAGAGAGGAAAAGAAGGAGAGAGAGAGAGAGAGAAAAATAGAGAAAGGATGATATAACTCCTCGGGAAGAACGATCAGCAAGGACTAAGAGGAACTACGCCCGCCAAGAGATGCATTATCGATCAGTCTGGAGCTACCTTCTCTCTACGTCCCTGGCACCACCCACCTGTGCACCGTATAGCAACAGTCGCACCTCATTTCCCGTAGGAAGGACCACCCATGTCCCAGGGATTGATCCTTATCGAGGAGATGCGCAGAAAACATTCTATTCGGTCAGAATTTTTCTTTCCCCCAACCCACACTATCAAATTATTTACTTATTTAAAAATGTCCTATTGAAAAACTACACTTAAAATAGGTCAACCCGATGAGATACAATGATGGTGAGATCAAGCTTTTAAAACTTGAAATAAATGTGAAAATAATAGATTTCTTTTTCCCCAACCTAATATACATATATATTACACTATATATATGTATTAAATACTACATATATTATAACTATACATATGTATTAAATACTATATATATTATAACTATACATATGTATTAAATACTATATATATTATAACTATACATATGTATTAAATACTATATATATAATAACTATACATATGTATTAAATACTATATATATTATACTATATATATGTATTAAATACTATATATATTATAACTATATATATGTATTAAATACTATATATATTATAACTATATATATGTATTAAATACTATATATATTATAACTATATATATGTATTAAATACTATATATATAATAACTATATATATATATATTAAATACTATATATATTATAACTATATATATATATATATATATATTAAATACTACATATATTATACTATATATATTATATATTATATATATGTTTATAATATATGTAATATAAAAAAAATATATTTATATATATATATTATAAACATATATTAGGTTGTCAAGTATGAAATGGAGCAAAAAATGCACACAATTGAATTGAAATTTGCTCCATTTCATACTTGACAACTTAATATAAAGAATATACCGTTATACAGTAAAATCTATTTTTGTCCGGTGGTCCTTTTTTATGCGATCTGTTTTTTAATATGGTAATAAATTCTACTTGTATTGGTACAGTTGTAATATTTTGCTTTAGTGTACATATGTACACTGCAAGGCGTGTGTCTCGCATTTTGGCGTTCATTTGTGGTCCCTCCTATCTACCGCATAAAAACAGGTTTTATTGTACTATATCATAGATATATACAAATGCGTTGTTGAAATAATAGAATTAGACGTAGAAGAAGAAAAAAATGAAAGGGTTACGACCCAGACGAAAAAGAAGTAATTATGAAAATTGTTCGTGTAAGGAAAAGGAAAGAAATAAAGGGGGAAGAGGAGTGGCAGGCACTCCTAACGGCAGCAGGGCTTAATATGCTCGTCTGACGTATGCTTGGAAACAGGCTTAAGGGATGTTCAAAAAAGGAACCGCCCACGCGAAGAATACACTCGGCGTTTAACTCGTTATCTGACTCTTAATTCCAACTTCTCTGTACTACCATCATCATCATCACCACCACTATACAAGTACGAGTTTTCTGGACGCAAATATCATAAAAAGATGAAAAAGATACAATGTTTATGTTATAAAAATCCTGAAGGAACTTTGACGAGACCTTGACGATAAGTACGAGTTATCCAAAGTTCAATTTCAGGGCCACTTGGCGAAAAGTACGAGGTTTTCTGGACCCCAAATCCTCAATCTTACGAAGAGATAATATACAGGTAGCCCTTCTACAACACGGCATCTTATAACACAGTTTCGTTCCAACATGATTCGTTAATTACAGAAACCCTTCTACAACACGGCATCTTATAACACGATTTTGCTCTAACACGATTCGTAAATTGCGGGAACTCTCCTACAACACGGCATATTATAACACGGTTTCACTTCAACACGATTCGTAAACTGCGGGAACCCTCCTACA
>JACGTP010000082.1:56448-84677 GCA_023678845.1 Mischocyttarus mexicanus
TACATATACATATACATATACATATACATATACATATACATATACATATACATATACATATACATATACATATACATATACATATACATAATATACATGTACAATATATATATATATATGTATGTATATTATTATATGCTGCAAGAAACACCAATGGGAAATTACTAATATAGGAAATTACTGATATATATATGTAAATTATATGTATATATATTTATATTATGTAATAAAATATATATATAATAATATTAATATATATTAGTTGATTAATGTTATCGAAGGAACGTTAATTGACGATAATAAATTTCATTGGCGTTAGAAGAGTGCAAGCAAAGTCGTCGACTTGCAGCAATGCACAGAAAAGAGAACGTGTAGTAGTTATTTAAAAAAAAAACCAAAATATGTTTTGCTTGTCAAATCAAGAACTAAATAAAATATTTTTGCATCATGTAGAAAAAAAGATATAAACAAATCTCGTTGATAACTCAATTGTATTTAAACAGTATTACTTATAAGGTATATCTATACGACATGTGTGAGATAATAAAGTACCCCATATAAGTATGTTGAAAAGTGTAAAAGCGTAAATGCGACTAGATAAAAGGGTGCTTAAAGGAATTTGTGAAGAAAAAGACGAGTATGTCGGCGAGGAGTCCAATAATAGCAAAGACTATGTTAAAAATAGAGTATATGTACTCGAAGTAGTTTACTGATACGGCGTAAATTGCGTGCAAGACTGGCGAGGAGGAGGGTTCGATGGTTCGACCGGTGTGCTTCTTCTTCTCTACGAAGGGCTGTTTCATTCGTATTGAGAGTGAGTGAGTGAGTGAGTGAGAGAGAAAGAAAGAGAAAGAAAGAACATCACGCGCCGAGAATAGACATCGTAACCTTGAAGAAACGTGCATATGAAACGAGGAATCTTCTTCGAACGTTCTTTATAAAGTTTGCATTTTCATCATCGACACTCTACTAATTTTCTATAAGAAAAAAAACAAATAAAAAGAAACAAAAAAAGTAAATATCTTACCATACAAGGACAATTTGGATGTAAATTTTTCTTAAAACTTTATGCATTTGTAAACTATTCATTTCGATAGATGACTATAGGCAGATGTTCAACCCCTTGCGAGGTATCAGCTGATAAAAATTGTAATAAATAATTAAACACGTATATATACTTGTTTAATATCAATATCAATGATATTTTATCATGAGTTTGATTATATAAAAAATAATGTTAGTGTGTATTGTGCCAAGAACGTTCGGACAACGGTATTTGTTAAGTAACAACTGTAAAGATTATAATACCGGTACGAGAATGGAGACAGTGCGTCGTCGTCCGAAGAAAACATAGACGCATGCATCATAGATGCACCGTAACGCGATAATTCGTTTAGCTTCTAAGTATATCGATGAAAAGGAGTTGACGATATATCCAATTACCCTTCTCTTCTCTTCTCTTCTCTTCTCTCTTACCATTAAGGTCACGGGTTTATATCTATTACATATGTAACATCGAAAACCATGGTCAGCCAAAAGAAGAATCCTAAAAGTTGTTGTTGCTTTACCTAACTTTAAATATTCATACATTATTTTTAGCAAGTGTTTTTGAAGTGCCAACACAAATATGAACTGTGGTTCATATTTGTTTTAACAATGCGTTATTCATATTTTTTAATGAAATAAATAATATTGTTCTTTTTAGTTATGTCTTTATTTTCTCGACTACTTTTGGGACACCGCGTATATACCCGCTCGGGTATACACATGAGAACATGTGTATTATATATATAAATAAAAAGAGATCCGTTGTGTGGGAGCCAGGAGACACATCACATCTTTTATACGCGTTACGAGAGTGCATTTTAAGTGCATTTTAACTACATTTTAACTTATATTATTATATCTATGATGAAAACTGTGCATCATATTTTAAATTCTCCACGTACAAACTTTGAATATCTATCGATAAATATTAATTCATTTATTCGTTATTTGTGACATCAGCGCCTTTTGTAAATAAAAAATGAACCATTTCAACCAAAATACGAAAAAAGAGTAAGTTGGAAAAATCGAGCGTTGTATGTTTTTTCTTTTTTTCTTCCTGTTAAATATTGAAAATTTAAAATAATCATTTTTTCGTTAGCCTCTTTCTAAGAAACACAATTTTGTGGTTGGAAAAAAAATTCGTAGAAATGATCGATCGTTTCAAAGAAAAATATTTTTTTTTACCCAAGACACAACACCGTTTGAGTACCAAGAGTAAATCTCGTTCAAGTTTTTCTTTTCTTTTTTTTCCTTTCATCGCACATATATCCGTTTTCTTTCGAATGCATCATAACGCACAATTAGTAAATGCGAATAAGCACACCTACTTTTTTAAAAAGAACCTTATGAATCATATTAGAAATTAAATGATTCATTTAGTTGTATATATGTATTTGAGTTATATTTACATTTGACATAGTAAGCTGCTGCTAGTGATTTCCAAGTCTTGAGAAAAATACTTATATATATATATATAAAAACCCTAGAAAGCAAAAAAACAAAAGAACAATAGAAGGACGATAAAGATATTTTCCGACAGTCTTTTTAAATGCTTTGTAAGATAATTCATGGATGATATGTTTGAAGCATAATACATTTTACTTTTTTTTGTTTTTTATATATAATAATTTCACATATTTCTCCATTTAATGCGAGATATTGCGTATTATAAGATGCCGGCATGGTTGGCAACGTCGCACGTCGTTTCCTGTCTCTCTCTCTCTCTTTTCCTCTACTTTACTATTCGCGCGAACCCTACGGTTTCATACGAATATTACGAAAAAGTAGAAATTTAAGATCTCTAAAGATAATTTTCAAAGAAAATAGATTCTTAATATAAAAACACACTTTAATCAACGTTCTTTAGATTTATGTGTTCCAAAAAGGTTGCAACAACATCGTTATTATAATTATTTTAAATAACTCAAAAAAAGAATAAAAATGTGAAGATTGTCAAGATTAAAAAAAGAAGGAAGATATGGTTTAATAAAAATAATAAAAAAATTAAAGCACGCATACATAGATTCTCCCTCATAGGTACCGACCGGGGCATAAACTAAAGGAAGATAGATGTATGTGTATGTGTATGTGTGTGTGTGTGTGTGTGTGTATGTATATCGTATATTCAAGGCTAACAATTGTAAAGAGTCACATTGTATTCTGGCTCTGGCGGTTCCTACGTGCCAGCACGCGCCTATGAAAAAGCAGCTCTCTCTCCTCTCCATTGTAAATTTTGTCGAACGTGTCGGTAGAGTAAGTAGTAACACGCGAATCGTACGATAAGTAGTATGTGTACGTTCTTTATTACTTTTTTTATTTTTATTTTTTTTTTTTTTCGTGATAGGAAACAACATCAACACAAGTATTGAGATTAATCAGCGACCGAAGGCTCTTCTTCACGTGGGAGAATAGTAGTACAATAAAAATAAATTAGACAAACGAGGGTCGGGGTTCATTTTTTTATATTTCGGATATGTTATTTTTAATAATAATATAACGAAATATTCGATTAAGATTCGATGACTTGAAAAAGCTAATTTTAAGATACCCGTGTATGATAAATTATAGATAACGGTGTATATATAAAAGGCCAAACTTTGAAATAATTCGTAAACAAACGAGTTTATCGTTATTATTAATATGGCGGATTATGGATACTTTTTTAAGAAACTTTATACACACGCAGGGCCGGCGCAAGGCGCGTGCAGCAGCGGGTTCACTGGAACCCCCAACCCCCCAACCCCCCGTGGTGGTCTAAGAAAATTACCGAATTAAAAAATACTTAATTTGATTAAATTTTTATAACCTGATGGATATAGCATTAACAATCTCTCGGGAACATGTTTAAATTAATTAATCGCATTACAAATTATGTTACCGTGGCTTCAGCAAAACATAGTTTCTCATTAAATAATTCCTTGTTGTAAAAATTTACTTGTAGTATATATTTGAATGTATATTTAGGCCCTGTAAAATTTTTTAAACCGGCCCCTCTAAAGGTCGTCGGCCGTGTGTACACACGGCATATAATAATGTCAATAAATCCATAATAAAACTTCTTTTCGGATCATCAAAACAAAAAAGAAAAATATGATTTTTCAGAGATATTATTTGATAATGACAAATATCCAGCGCGTACTTAAAACTACCACCACATAATTCAAAGAACTTTGTATTTGTTGTCAGAATGCAAAAGAAAATTTCAAGTGAATAAAAATTTCTTTTCTCTACCGATTTCGCGCGTAACACATTTTCAAAGAAATTATAACGGCTAAAAAAATTATTCTTTTCTATTCCGAATCTCTCTTATTACGCACCGTAATTACAAAGAAGCTTCTTTCATTTGTTTTTTTTTCTTTTCTCGTGGTTTTACACCAAGCGTGTCGAAAAGAGATGAAGAAAGGGGAAAAAAAAAAAAAGGTGCGACGTTGTCATCGTACGTGAGAAGTGGTGCGCTACGCCTATGTGGACAGGGCGAGTTACGAAGAAAGGAGGGTGGGAGGGGGGCCGAGAGGGATAGAGAAAGAAGAGAGAAAATAGAAATTACGAGAGGATGATGATGAGGGGAGAAAAAGATAGAAAATAATGTAATCCGTTAAGAGAAAGATAGTTCTCGCGAGCACCTGTCATTCCCGATCGAATATTCTCGAGAACTCGCCAGTGGAGGTGGTGCTGGATCGAAAGACGGAGAGTGCGCACCAACTTTTACTCTTTTTCTCCAACAACGACGAAGACGACGACGAAGACTCGCCGGCCGGCATCCGTTCCAAATTTAAATTCGCAAGCTAGCTTTAGAAAGTTATGGTGGACGTGCTAGAAACGTACCTTACCGAACGTATTTCCTTTATTTCTCTCCTTTCTTTCTTTCTTTATGTTCTCGTTTTCTCCTTTCTCTCTCTCTCTCTCTTTCTCTCTCTATTTCTATTTTCTCTTCTATCCCGGCAAATGGGGGAAAAAAATCGGAAATAATTGTAGGTTAAAAACGCTTAGAAAAATAATACTCACAAATTTGTATCCTTCTTTAACACGATATTAAAATACCACTAGAAACAATAAGCTGAGAACTCGAGGATGGTTAGAGGAAGAAGATAATTCGACGAGATACTTCCGACGAAACTTTAATATGAATTACACTTGGAAAAAATATCACCGTAAAGAAGACTTCGAAAGAAGACGCACATTTGGTAGGGAACGTAAGTGCTTCGAAGAGACCAACTGCCGGAATCCCCCTCCTTACACCGCCTTGTCGCACAATCGTCGCGCAATCGTCGCGCACACGCCGCGCCACCGATTCTCATTGGTCACGACCTCCCGGCTCGACAACCAATCGCGTTCCTTCTCTTTCGTTTGTCCGCCGGCGCGCGCATACAAAGCGCCGAATTCAATCGGGATCATTTCAACGCGCTCTTCCTCTTTTTTTTTTCTTCTCATTCTCGATTTTTTTTATCGATTCCTGCTAGGACCACTATTCGTCTGCTCCCAACTAGACACGTCCAATCAAATTGCTGGTATTGATTGGCTACTTTAACAACATTTGTCTATTGTCTATTTTTATTTTAAATGAAATTATCGAATAATTTTAAATATAATATAAATAAATAAATAAGTAAATAAATTAGTTTCAAAATGATTGGACTAACGGTAAGAATGTGTTCTCGAAGGTATGCACGAGCTAGCGTCAAATTCAGGCCAAGATTCCTGACCGAGTATACGAAGCATCGTTGGTATTTCTAATACGACTAATAAAAATATTGTTGTTAAGAGTAACAAAAATATCTATGACGCGTGACTTACAATTTTAATAAATAATATACAATCAATTTATTTATCGAAACAGATGATTATTTAATTAACATCGAACTGATTTGTCACGTAGGATTACGTCGATAACAACTTAATCATTGAATTTCATGTAGAACAATGTCAATGTTAACGCGTAAAAGAATAAGACGTTATTGATATAACGTTGCATATTTCTTTTTTTCGGCAAAGACAAGGCAGAAATTGGAATCGTCCGAGAATAATGGAAGATACATCGAAAAATATTAAAATGAATCGATGGAGTTTTTATCTCGTAGAGAAAATATGTGGTTTCATTCGAGAGTAATTAAAAACTAGTATCCGTTAGTAGTTGTGTTATGTGTCGACTATTAGCAGTTAGTGGAAAGAGAGTGGTAGAGATATGGGGAAAAGAAGAAGGCATTTTGCGATTTTAGAAGAGAGAAGGCCAGAGCGTTGATCTGATTTGCGAGTCGGCGAACGACAATCAGTGCAGGAAGTGCACTGACTGGCACCAGCTGGTGAAAGTCAAAGTATAGGCGGAAAGTGGGCCGAGTGTTTCGTCAAATATTAAGTTAGAAAAGTTTGGGCGTCGTTTTTATAAGTACAATTAACAAAATTAGTCCGTAAGGACTAAAATATTAAAATATTAATTGGTTATAAGAGGTTTTTGTGCATGGGGAAACGATTGCGCTGTGTAGAAATGTTAATCCAAGATTAGTTTAATTGTAAAGAAAAGAATAAAGGTGGTTTGAATATAGGAATGAAAAATGGTTCTTTTCGAATGGCTACGAAGAAAATGACGACGACGAAGAAGAAGAAGAAGAAGAAGAAGAAGAAGAAGAAGAAGAAGAAGAAGAAGAAGAAGACGACGAAGAAGACGACGAAGACGACGACGACGACGACGACACGACGGGCGTGTCGCTCGTTCTCTAGCGTTTCTAAAATAAGTACAACCCTCTTTCCAGTAGAGCTTCTCTCTTCGCATCGAAATAGCATCCAAAAGCATAAAATTTGTTCTTTTTAAGCGTCCACTCTCGGCGTTTCTTCTCACTCGATCTTGCCGGGGGACCAGTGAAAGAATAAAGGGAGCTATTCCTCTAACGCGAACGCGCGAACAATTGAAAATAATGAGCGAGACGAAAGTCGATATTAAACCTAACGGAGATCAGCAAATGAAAGACTAATGAGCCCGTCGATGTGTTTAATTTTTATCGCGAATATAATAATAAAACTACATAGCAGATATGCAATGTTCCATTGTACATGCATTTAGACAAGATTCATTTGCTGACGAATATTACCGTGACCGGAGAAAGATCTAAACGAAAATCTACTTCTTCAATAATTTTCATAAAGACAAGATTAAATATTTCGTATGATTCTGGATTTAATTCTTGATCATCAACCATTATTTTGAATATAATAAAAATTAGATAACGGAATGTTTAAACAAGAGAAAAAGGATTTTGATTATTTTCTAACAAGAAAGATAACGACGTATCTCGTTGAATTCACATTAAAGGACAAGAATGACTGAGAAAAAGACAAAATAATACTTACTTATATCGTTGTTGGTCGAGGAATCCTCGTCGTCAAGGGAGGCCGTATTGAGAGCAATTTTGAGAGAATTATTTTTTTCCTGGAACTTGTTCTCCTCTTGAAGCAAATTTGTGTCCACTTGGGAAATACCATGCGAGAAATTGGCAAGAATATTAGTAGCAGGAGCATTGTTTAAAACATCGTTCACGTTGTCTGCATTGTTAGCATCATCGACAGCATCTACGTCAGTTTCTGGTCCAAGATCCTCGTAAATATAATCCGCGGCATCGTTCTCATCATTTTTACCATCAGGACCTCCACAGGTTATATCATCGTGGAAACCACCGTCATCCATTGGGGTTTCTTCCGATCCATTAGCGTGCCTCTCTTCTTCTTCTTCATCGTTGATGTATGATTGCTGTTGGTATTGCTTCATCTGCTTAAAGAACATGCCATCGCTTAGATCCTTATTTACGTATGGATTATTTAAGGCCATATTTTTCATCGATTTCACGACGGGAACGGAATTTACGTCGACAAATCTTGCTGCTATATCACTCGGTGCCGTTAAGAAAACTACAATCGCTGTAATATTGTCTAACGAGCCTGCGTGTTTGGCAGCTTTTATCAAGCTCGTTACAGCGTAATTTGGATCGTCTGAAAAGAAAAACAGAAACAACTCTTTATATATAATATATAATATATATATATTGTTGATTAGATTTCGTCTTTTAAGTAATCTCTCGATTCGTTCACTTATCACCGACAACCGTCGTTGTTATTTACATCAATGCGTTGCGTTCATTTCTATTACGGAATACAAATGCTATCATTTTGATAACGGTGAATCATACTTTTTTCTTAGTATCACGATTACGTAAATTCTAAGTTCATCAATGTTGTTTAAATTACAGATTATTATCCTTCCAACGACGATATAATAAATTGCCTCCAATATAAATTGATTCAACATTAGAAAACAACGTAATAATTTAAACCATTGCAACCAAAACTAAGACAACAATTCGTTAAAAGATTGACAACCATCATTCGATCGTTTCAACACTATTAATCACACGACTCATACCCAGAACCTTCCAATTTCTCTTTACTAAAACCCCGTTGAGTGAAAACTTAATTAAAGAAGGATTAAGATATTTTTAATCACGGTCACGCATTCATAAACGATTATCTGTTCCTATCGTCAATAAACATACGTTTAGTTGAATTTTTCGATACCACCGTAACAACGTAAGGACTATTCTCGATGGATGAATGTGTTTCCTTGAAAAATTTGAGGGATGGAAAATAAAATGTTCTTCCTTCATAATCCGCACCCCAACAACGTGCGGCCCTGATTTCAGGTGCATTGACCCACGTTGCACTCTTCGTTTCGCGACGCCTGCGTACTACACGTTCTCTCTTCCTCCATTTCCATCATCTGTATCTCCCCCCCTCCCATCCTCTTCCTCTATCTCCACCTGTCTGTCTGTTTGCTTGCCTCTCTGTCTGTCTCTTTCGTTTGTACACAGCTCGCTTTCCATCTGCTTTTCCACTCTCTCGCTCACGCTCTAGTGACTTTATTACGTTGCCAGAGAAGCAAACAGCATCCCATCCCTCATCAGATATTAATTCCCGTGACTTTCAGACGAATTTTCGCAAGGGCGCCACATCAACAACGACGACTACGACTACGACGACGACGACGACGACGGCCATCATCCATCCTGCTGCCTATTTGTTCTCTCCTTTTTTTTCCACCCTTTACGCCCTTTCCCCCCTCCCCCTCAGTCTCCTCCACCCACCACCTTCTTTTCTTCGATTCGATACCCAGACGATTTCATTCGCAGAAAATGTTCGTTTTTAAACGTGTCTCGCTTTCCTCGTCTGCTGGCTGCACCCCCTTTTTCTATGCCACCCCTTTCTATGCAATCACTTCCACCCTTTTCTATATAGATGAAAATATGAAAATCTAGGATAGACCAATAGCAGCAACCGCGTGAATATTCAAAGGAAACGAAATTCGACGTTTCTATTTTTTAATGATAAGTTTTTCATCTCGTTGAATTTTTTCTTCTTTCTATTTACCACCTCCTCTTTCTAACTCCTCCACTTTTAATTTTGTTCATTTTTATTTTCTGTGGTTTTTTTACCCCTAAATATTCGTAACTTTTCGTTTCTCTGTTTATTTAAAAACATATCTCTACGGATAACTTTTCTCGTCTCTCGTGTCTACCATGAACATTTAACTTGACTTTTTCTATTGGCAAATATAATTGACAATCTGACTCATTGCTATAATCATACCAATCACATAAGTTTCCTCGTACTCCGTACATTTCCTTTCCTGCGTAAGAAAGTGTTAGAAATGTTTTAGCGAAATAAGGAAAGAATGGGCGTGTACGATTATTCAGAGAATTAGAGTAATGTTAGACATTACGAGAACAGAATACTAATGAAATTCAAATTTAAACGCATTAACATCGTTATTGCGAACTATCCAATAAAGTTTCAAAACGTTATGCGTTAATATCAATCGTTTATTGTAGAAGATTATTATTCATTTTAGGGGTACCATAAATGACATTTTTCATCTTTTTTTAGCTGATATTTGACGACATATTTTAAAAGTTAATAATAAAAGTAATAAAAAAGAATAAATCTTTTTGATAAATACACAGAATTAAAAATATCTTTTCAGAAGAATGAATGAATGAACGAACGATTTTATGAATGAAAATTCTAGAAACAATGTCGATAACATTCCTAGCTGTCTTCTGGCATTTTGCCATTCATCCATCCATCCATCCATCCATCCATTCATCGAAAAGAAAAGTTGATGGTGAATTACAAAGAGATAATTGGAAAGGTGGGTTTAAGGAATTTTACTAGGATCGAGATTAAATCTTGATGGTGAATCCAGAGTAGAATAATAATTTATTGCACCATTAATATCAGCAACTTTCTTTTCTTTCTCCAATGTGAATTTTCTCCAATCCATTCTACATATTTTTTCTTGTTAATACTTTACCGACCAGTAGCGGTTCGAAAATCCTATGCCCTTCTCACCGGCTATTCAGCCAAAGATCGTCTGAGACATCGGCTCGGTGGAATAAAAGTCGAAAAATCGACTACCGGTCGGTAAAGTGTTAACATCCAACAGTAAGGAATACAAGGATACATTAATTAATTAATTAATTATTTGCAATCACCTATACAATAAATGGCAAGTTTCAGAAAGGAGAGGGAGTCGCTAAACGAGAATAAATGATTTTCTTGTCAGAGAAATCTTATCTTATGACTCACTCACGTGGCCCCCGATCTGACAAGACGTTTGAGTACGCCTAGCAGCTCTGTTCGGTGTGCTTTCACGGAGCCTCGCTTTCGTTAAAAATATGTTGCCATTTTTGGGAGTCGATGAAGGACTTTTATCGACAATCGCTATATGAAAGAAACGTGATTCGTATATCGATGACGATCAACGCGACAAAACAACTATCAAACGTTCCAGACGAAAACATAAACGAATCCTATTAGGAGTAACACCGTCATTTTATTAAATCCATCCGATTAAATTATACGAATCAAGATATCCTATCGAGGATGTGTGTTTAAAAGATAAAGAGTATCAATAAAAAGCGATAATTTAGAGATTAAAATCTCAATTAGACTTTAACGAATTAATACCAGTCAAGTATAAAAGAAAATAATAGAAAGTTTTATTTAATGAACAACGATTACCATCCCCCCCTCTCTCTCTCTCACTCTCTCATTTAATCTTTCCTTTTTTATCGAAAATGATCTATATCGAGACTAGTTTGTTTAGAAAATGTCTCCAATGGTATTCCTTACGAAACACGAAGCGGAACACATCTGTCTGTCTGTCTGTCTGTCTGTCTGTCTGTCTGTCTTTTTACGAGAAGATTGTGGCTCGATTCAGATTCTATCCAAGAAACCGCTGCTCCACGGAGGAGTTTAAATTACACGGAAATATTGGATTACGTGGCAACCACGATATTACGGCAGAGGGTAGACAATGAAGGAGGAGAGATGCATTCAAAAAGTACTCGGGGGAGTACTAGACGATATGTATACTCTTCTCAGTTGTCCATTCTCTACCAAGTACCTTAATATAAGTACAAGATGTGACATTGCATTTACAGATCCAGATAATATATTCTATCTACGTGACTCTAATCTTCAATTTTGTTAGATCCTAAAATCATACATACACACACACACACACACATATACATATACACATATATATCATTCGTTCCATTTTGTTAAACGACTGAATAAAAGTTTGAACGAAGTAGTCCCGTTTTATTGATCCATCTGAACATGCTATTATTTCAAGGGTTGTTGGGCACCCTTATTTGGCAAAACGCGTGACAACTTTGTTTTTCTTACAATTAGAATACATCGATTGAAATAAAAAATAAGATTATTTTCTCATAGACAATTTTTGTTTAGAAAATAACAAATGACAAATTTTATTTAATTAGCACAGATAATAAATGTTTTCATTTCATAGGGTTAAACTGGAAAGAAAGTTTTTCGGTCACGCTATCCAAATATATTTATCCGTACAATCCCCTAATCCTCAGATTATGACGTCATCCTGCCCCTCTACGATAATCCTAAACCATGCGAAAGGATATTGAAATGACGAAAACATTAATCCAAGCGTATTTAATGTTAAAGTGTCTAGAGTCGACTATTCTGACTCATTCTCGTGATTCATAAAAGCCCCATTAACAAGTTTGAGTTATCGACGATCAACACATAGAAAGCGTTCGCGCGCGTCAACTAATTCTAAGCTCGATGGCTCGATGCATCTAACCACCTAATTCTCCTCTTTCTCTTTCTCTTTCTCTCTCGTTAGATCGTGTTCCGTATAACTGTATGAATTATGCAGATAGCTCGCGCATAAATCAAGTCCCATCCGCGGAACGATCGTTGAACTGCTCGTCGGCCCTGACCGGCTCTTTTTTTTCTTCTTCTTCTTCTTCTTCTTCTTCTTTCTCTTTTTCTTTTTCTTTTTTTCTCCCTTATGGATGTTTATTGTTAGATGCGATTTTTATACCGTCTAGGTTCCCCTTTTATAGAAAATACTTGTGGTTTCGATCCTAATTTATTTTTCGGTCTCTTTTTTAACTCTTTTCTTTTTTTTTTCTATCTTACAATTAAAGATGATATTATTACATGTTTTATACGTTAAACTCTAAGTTTTCTTGAAATAATTTTCTCAACTATTATAGATCGAATAGAACTCAGCTCATCCTTGACGTTTTGTTCTAAGCCACGCCTCTGTGCAGATTTAATCGCGTTTTATGATAAGGAAAAATGCAATTAAACACCGCACCTATATAGTTTCCATGCTCCGTGACTTATATACGTTCATATCTCTACGTGTTATATGTGTATGCGTGTTTATATATGTACGCGCGTGTTAGGGCGAGTTACCGACCGAGGAAAATTCGCGGACAATTTATAAGTTCCTTTCGCTCTTCCTGTTTCTTCTAATGCGGTTAAACGAATATAAACGCGATTTTTATACATATATTAAATACATTATGTATATAAGAAGATATTTACTATCGGAGGAGAAAATAAAATATAATGAAGTATATATAAAAAAAAAAATGTATTAAAATAAAGTTCACCAAGATTACATATCGAATATTTTCGACTTGACGATAAAAAAAGAAACGCTCGAAAAAAGATCGACCAATGACAGTTTGATTACGCGCTCGGAGAAAATCCGATTAAAAAAAACACATAAGCGGTAAGAGACATTTGAAAATTTGTCCCATTAGTTTGAAGAATAATTATCCAAGAATTTAGAAATACAAAGGAAAGAAGACAAAAAAAATAAGTTTTAATAAATGATAGGGAAGACTCACTTTCCCAAAATAGAGTGTGAGAGTGGGGTTGAGAAGGGGGTTGTAAAAAATGAGTTTCCGTCGACAGGGACGGCGGACGTGTACCACAATAATAACACTGATCGGTCGGTCACCCAAGCCGGTCGAAATCGTCGTAGGTAAAGTTAGCGTGCTCGCGCAGACTCCGATGAATCTGGCGCGCGCGCGTTTGTAAAAACAATCGCAATGAGGTTTTATTTTAAATAAATTGATTTTTGTTATCTTTTTCAAACATAATCAAAAAAGTAAATGAAACGAAACGAAATGTAACGTTACGAGACGAGACGAGAGGTTACTTTGATGAATAATCATGAAATGATTACAATAGAAAAAGCGCGCGTAATCTAATTTCGCGTAATAATATAAGAAGTACTTTTAGTCGAAGGAGTCTCCGTCGTCTAACTCGTATGCTGCGCCGGGCGTGGCGTGTCGCGATCGACTGCGGAGCGTTCCCTTACCGCCGGATGTCGCCACCACCGAGCGAGACCGAGCGAAACCGAGGGAACGCCGAAGTAAACCGTAATGCACCGATGAGTCACGCCACCCTCGCTCGCTATCACCGAGACAGAAAGAGAAAGAGAAAGAGAGAGAGAGAATGAACCGAGCAAGCTCATTGGCCGACGTTCACCCTCACCAACCAATGTCATCGCTCGACGACCCTTTCCTTCTCGCTACCCCCAATTGGTTGCTACGTGCGAACCTCTTTCTCATCTTTTAAGGAACCGGACGCATCTCTCTCTCTCTCTCTCCAAATACTTCATATTATTTCATAATAATACTCTTTTTTTTTTATTTTCTCTCTCTCCTTTCACATCAAAAATTTTCTTTTCTTTTTCTTTCTTTTCTTTAGATATTAGATATCGAGATAGGTGGTTTCTACAAGAAATCTCATATTGCGCGGTTCGTTACAATAGAAACATTAAGGATTTTCTTCGAGTAGTCGAGAAGACCACAGAGAAGAGAAACTCGAAGCCGTCGAACGAGCGAAATCGCCGTTCGTTCGATCGGCAAATTTTCACCGATACGCCACGTAAGGAGTCATTTTATTTCTCTCTCTCTCTCTTTCTGCATTCGAGAAACCCCGACGGACTTTCACCGTAGAAAGTTTTTTAACGAGTACGATCGATGATGACTCGCGCCAGCCAGCCAGCCAGCCAACCAACCAACCAACCAACCAACCAACCAACCAACCAACCAACCAACCAACCAACCAACCAACCAACCAACCAACCAACCAACCAACCAACCAACCAACCAACCAACCAACCAACCAACCAACCACCTCCCTCTACCACCTCCTTCTCCTCCTCCTTCCCCTCGACTCTCGAGATTCCTGTTTTCGAGTAATATAGTATACAAGTCCTTTTCTGATTTACTATTAAAGGTGAAAATCTAACATCTCTACGATTCAAATTTCCTCAATGAGATTTGTTACACGTTCCTGTTTACCCCAAGAGAAATAATAGGATACCCTCTTAGATTCTAGCAAATATATGTAATTTACAGGACTCACCCTTCATACATAAAACGTTTCTTTGGCTAACATCTCTTCCCCTGTTTACTATACACATACCTTGATATATATATATGCTTTCCTTTTACTATATACACACGTGATATCGATACCAACGCCAATTTCGAGATAACCCGATGATAACTCAAATAAATGATATATATATGTAAAGGAAAACCCCTTTAATTTGAATCTGTAACGCTCGGCAGAACTAATGTAGGAGAAGGTCACGTGATAAACAAGAGTGTATATATTTGGAAACGATTAAATGCGATGGCAGTTAGAAGTGAGAAATACAATTAAATAGTTAGTTAAGTAGAAAAGATAGAAATTAGATTTTGTTCTTAAAATTTAAAGGAGATAATTAGTAAGAAGATTATAGAAGGAAATAGACAATCGTAATATAAACTTTAAATGTCGTTTCTTTGATTACAAGTAAGATCTGGTAAAACGGTGTAAATAACAATTGTAAATAAAACTTGTAAATATGTAAAAAATAAATACTTTGATTACAGAGCAACACATTAGTTTAAAATAATTGGCGATTCCTTCGAAGAATAAATCCATTATATATATACATGTGTGAGAAACTAAAGTTCAAAGAAACAAAGTTCAACTTGAATAAAATTCTAAAACGCGTTTACCGGAATAATCGACTTCGCAATAGCATTGTTTCGTTTTAACTTTTAGCTGCCCTTTCAATACTATTCTCCAATATCCACATATATATATGTATAAACGTATATAACTTCTATCGAAAGGCACGGACAGTTAGGATTCTTTCTTCTTGTTAATGGGAAGAATCAACGAGTTCTCACGGTCCATTGATTTGCTATACCTCGATATATCATACAAGAGAATGAACATTGATCGATGGAAAGATCTTCTCTTCTTTCTCTAAACTTTCTTTAAAAAAAAGAAAAACAACACAAATTATAATATAACCGAAAAGAAAAGATTGTTGTTTGGATTGTTTTTCTTTTTCCTTTCTCTCAAAATCACGGTTCTGGTGGGTGTACTCGAATACAATTATTTGGTACCTTAACGAGTTTCTTACAACCTACGTAATTCTTTGCACGATTAATATCAAAGAGACGAGAAGAGTAAAGAGAGAGAGAAAGAGAGAAAGAGAAGGGGTGGAAGAGAAAGAGAAGGGGTGGAAGAGAAAGAAGAAGGGCTTATCTCCCGTCTCTCGTCGAATAAAACTCCATACCGGTTTTCTGGTCCTGCTCGGTTGCTCGTTACTTCATTCTACCAACGTATAGTTCACGTTCGGAAACATGAGAGACCTCTTGTATTATTATACTTGCCTTTATAATCTAATTGAAACGTAGCTTGATAATATGTATGCTGCAAACAATTAAGCAAAGATAATTCAAAAATTTTATAGACTATTAACAATTAATTATTCCAAAAATCAATGAAACTCTTCGTCTTTCACTTTATGGAAATTTTAAATTATCCAGAAATTGAATTGTTCTTCATCTCGAACTACCAAATCTATGATCGACGTCAAACATAAAATGTTTTATTTATTATGTTGGCTATAGGGTAACGAAACAAAGGTTGCTAACGAGAACGAAAATGCCAACTCGCTTGAAAATTACATTAAAAGAGAGAGGAAGGGAGAGAGAGAGAGAGAGAGAGAGAGAAAGGGTAAAGACTAGAGCAAGGTTAGAAAATATAACGCCGATTTACCACACGTGTACGTTTTTCCTAGCATGCCAAACGAACACGCCCTTTTTTCTATTCTTTTACTTTTTTTCTTCTTCTTCTTCTTCTTCCCTCCTCCACCTCTCCAAGGGTTGGGCAACGACAAGTCATCCATTAATTAGTCCAACCATTTAATCATACTAACACGTTACAACTATAAATAATCTCTCGCACAAAGTGTGAAACTCGTTAACATCAAACTTATCTCTTGGTAATTTAGTTAATCAAGTTTGTATTTAAAAATGGAGAAATAAAAAGTGACAGAGAATAACTGTAGGCTAATTTAGATAAGATATATCCAGTCATGGATATGGTCATGGATACGTTCAGGTTGTCCGAAACGATGTCAATGATTATTTCGTAACAATCTCTAAAAGTAACTGAAGTATATACAGTTAACCCTCCTATAACGCGGTACTCTCAGAACGCAGTTTCCATATAACGCGGAGCTGAAAATGCGACAGCCCTCCTATAACGCGGTACTTTTAGAACGAAGTTTCCATATAACGCGAAGCTGAAAATGCGACAGCCCTCCTATAACACGATACTCTTACAGCGCGGTTTCCATCAACAGCATCCCATAAGTTCCTTCCGCGTAGCCTAAGAATGTTTAGTCTATGTTTAATTCATTAGGGCCTATTTGAATTATAAGGGAACATTTTGCCTATTAAAAGAAGACGATTTAGGCGACTCATATTATCTGACAGCGAGGATGAGTGTTGAAAGATTAAATTTTACAAAAGTCTTTCTTGTTTTTGTTGGAAAACAGTTTTTCAGTTTAGTTTTGGTATCATTTCTTTATATAAACTCTTCAATTCAATAAAAATAATTTATAATTTATCTTGTCCTTATTGGTCTCCATATAACGCGGTACGAATAATGTGATTTGTACTAATTCTGCGTTTCTTATAGCGCGGTTTCCATACAACGCGGTAGACGGTTTCCATAGAACGCGCTACGAATTAGCCTGGTTTGTACGGTTAAATCCGAGTTTCTTATAGCGCGGTTTCCATATAACGCGGTACGCACTCACCGCGTTATAGGAGGGTTGACTGTACATAAAAACTTGGGAAGTCCCACGGTTTTCAGTTTGTTTTCTTAAACCAACTATACTATCGTACTTTTCTCATGAAAATTTCAAATTAGCCATTTACTTGACAGAACCGAGCAAAATTAAAATCAATGATGATAACATTGAGATAAAAGAAAATTCATAGAAAAATCAGAAAGATTATCGAAACCCCATAAGGATTTATATCAGATAAATGAACATCTTTTCTCGTAGATATAAGGACCAGGAACCGGTATATATGTAAAGAGGTATATGCAATGTGCAGCTAACGCTGCCAGGAGGAGACTCCAAGTTGCACCGGGTCAAACGTGACGTAACATCCGGGCAACTTCTCGGAGAGGTGGAAAATGGTGGAAGGGAATCGTCGAAGCGTGCAGACGCTACGTCGATTGCTTCTTCTTGTACCTCCAATCTAGTACCTCCTCCTCCTCCTCCTCCTCCTCCTCCACCTCTTCCTCCTCCTCCTCCTCCTTCCTTCTTCTCTCTTCACGGTTTCTGCTCATGACGATTACCACATCGTACATTCCACGAGCATGAATCACCAAGAACCTGACGTCGATACGTAAAAACAATTGTCCTATGTGTGAGTTTGTGTATATCAGCCCTCTAGGATTTTCTAGTTCCATGTCTGTCATAAAACGTTGTGAACGAGTATGAACGATGCATAGAGGCAGATTTAACCCTATTATCGTATCCCTTTGCAAGGATTAATGCTCGATTCGTTTCACGTTTTCTTTGATAAATGAAAAATCATAATTGTTTTTAGCGAATATAAACTACTACTACTACTACCATATCACTACCACTACCATTAGCAGCACCATGTTTCATCGAGATAATCCAATTTGAGAACGGGAATTCAATACTATCCGAATGGAATGTCAGATATTCGAACAAGTCGATGTCGAAGAAGTAAAATGTTTGAATCTCTCTATTTCGCTATCAAACACGTTTTTATGTAAAAAAAGAAAGAATGAAGGCAAGAAAGAAAAAGGAAACAAAGATGTAACAAGCTCTATAGCAAATAAATAGGATTTGGGTATCAACCCTGTACCGGGTCGTAATAACAAACTTGGCACGTTGGAAACTAGCCAAAATACCAGACCGGAAAATCCCTGAAGCCCTTTTGACGAGTATTTGTCGTTCTAGGGAAAATATTTCCTTTAACCCCAAGGACCCGGTTGATATGGGTATTGTAAAACGGAATAACCGATTAGAGAATATCGATTATTATTTACTTATTTTCCTACAATGTTAAATAAATTTATATTCAATTTTTTCGACGTAACAGGTCAACGAAGATTTCGTGAAAAATTCGAAAAGTGGAAGGATTCATAAAGGATTTCGCTAACGACGTCGTCTACTTCGATAAATAAAAATTACGATTTATGCCGGAGGCTGCAACGAAAAAAAAAGAAAAATACTAACAATAAGACAAACATTTGATTCTCCTTTTCTAACGAAGATATTATAATTACTTCTCGCAAAGGGGAGAATTCTTCTCTTTGCATAACGATGCGAACCATTTTCCTCCTCATTTTCTATTCATTTCATTTCTTTTCTTATTTAACGATCCCAGTATCGACGATTCCAAAAATAACAATCCCCCATTAGAAAATAATTCTTTGCAAAGGTACTAAACAAATGCCATCCGTTCGATCTTGATGACACATGCAGGTAGGGCCCCTTGCATTGGTGTTTTGCAACAAAGACGACTTGGATGACTCACAGGGATAATTGGAGAATATTATGGATGCACAGAAAATCCAATGATATTGTATGTGCATTCGTATCACTTGAAGAACTAGACGAGAACTTTCCACACCCTCTCTTTCTCTTTCTCTCTCTTTCTTTCTTTCTCTCTCACCTGCTTTTAACCTGTGTCGCTTTTTCTAACCAACCAAGAACGATTGACGAACTTCTTCCCTTTTTTTCTCAAGACTTACACTAATAAAATATGCAAACGTGGTAATTGTAACTACAAGATGTTAATTATATAACAAACACGATATTATTGTTATTATCTTGTCGTGTAATTAAATAACGAACACTGTGGTCATTGTAATTGTAACAAGAATAAGAATAAGAATAAAAATACAACAATAAAATGTTATTAATCTTGCACGAATTTTTAGATAAGATAATTGATTGATTTCAGAAGATAAAACAATAACAACAACAACAAAACACCAGAAAGAAAGGAGAGTAACACGTTGAAAAGTACGACGTGTAACTCGCGGCTCCAGAGACCGGCGAGATACTGAATTTCTCTTCGTTCATATTTTCAACTTATAATCGGTGAATGGTACGATAAGTTTAACACCGATTTCTTTTCTGCATTTAAACCAGGAATTCGAGAACAAGGTATTCATGGCCGAGTGCATTGGCTTGCTTGCTCCTAACTCGAAAGATGCCTTTCTCTACTTGGTTAAGAAGAACACCAACTTCCCATCCTTCTTATTCTTCTATATCAATATTATTTTCATCTAATCGATAATTCTTTTCGTCCCTGTCTACAATCACTGAAGATCGAGCAATTTGTTCTTCTAAAAAAAAAAAAAAGAAACTAATTCCATCCTAATAAACACGATAACTAAGAATTTTATTAATATTCTTTCGAGACAATATAATATCAAAATATAAAACGTATCTTAATAAAACATCTTTTCTCTTACAATTTATAAAATAAATGCATCAATAAAATTATTTTACATTATATCTTTTATAAAAAAAAATATAACATACTGTAAAAACATAGAGAAAAATTAATGTAACGTACTTGAAAAAAATAAAAAAAATTAAATTAAGAACGGACGGACTTGAACACACGACCCCAAAATACGAGTCTGCACCCTTACCAGCTTGGCTACCGACGGTTTATGTTAAGTGAAGCAAAACACAGGTACATATACGTGTGCAACTATTTGTTTAAACTTTAATCGCAAATATCTTAATAACGATTGAGAATGTGGATTTAATAATTTAGCATAATGATGTACTAGTCAAGGTCTATAAGTTGTGTGCAATTTTAAGCAAAACCCAGCAATGAATTTCGTGGATTCTCCTTGTTATTAGGTCTACAAATAAGTTCTCGCCGTTCTTATTAAAAAATTAGGCATTTAATGATTTTAACCGATATAAAATTGCTTGCTGAGTTACTCCTAATGTAAGTGCAAGTTTTTCTTGCATTTGACACGAATCTTCAACTAATAATGCTTTCAATTCCGCATATTCGTACACTTTCGGTCTTCCGTTACGTACTTTGTCTTCAACGTCAAAGTCACTGTTCTTGAACTTCAAAATCCATCCATAACAATATCTTTCACTTAAGAAAACCTCGACAAATGCTTTTACAAGCAATCGATGCGCATTAGCTGCAAATTTCTTCAAATTAAAAAATTTAATCAAAAGTTCCCGCAAATGATGCTTATTTGTCTCCAAACTCGACATTTTCGAATGAAACAAAATATCTGATACTGATACAAAATCATTAATATATCAAGATTAAATTGTCGAGAGGTATCCAATTCAACAATATGACATTTTACATCAGACAATTTTAACCATAAGTTAAATATAAAGCCATATTTTGTTAGATGGCAGAAACTTATTTGTACATCCAATAGATGGTAAGTATTAGGTTGTTCGGAAAGTCGTTTCGTTTTTTTTGGTTTTGAAATTAAGATATGTCGTTTCATGTGATCATGAACGGTCGAATTCGACAAATTTAACCTCTCAGTAATCTCACGATTTATTATTCGGCGGTTTGCATCTATCAATGCCTTTATTTTGTCTTCATCGGCTTCAACAGGCCTTCCAAAACGTGGTGCATCTTCGACATCGAAATTGCCGGAACAAAATTTTGCAAACAAATTTTGACATTGTCGTTCGATTAATACATCTTCTCCATACACATCACATAATTTTTGCCTTGCTTGAACTGTATTTTTTACCTTTTCGATAGTAAAAGAGTAAAATATGCCGAAAATGCTTTCAATTTTCCATCTTTGATAGGACACCAAACAGAAACTATTCCAAAGAATCAAACAAAATTTTTAACAAACAAGCTTTACTATATCAGCTGTTAAACAATATAATGATTATGCGGCTTAAGTGTGAAATTGGGTATGAAAAAATACAATTGGGCCCACTGTTGGGAAAAAACGAAATTACTTTCCGAACAACCCAATAAAAATAATGGAGTTTCATTTTCCCTCAAACTAGATATAAATTTATTAATCTACTATATGTTATATGAAGTTTCGTCATTTGTTGGAATCGAACGTAAAAAATTGTAGTAAAAGAAATAACGCAAGAGAGAGAGAGAGAGAGAGAGAGAGGAAAACGAGATACATAAAAAGGAAGGGAAATAGTCAATGACAATGACGACAGAATCAGTCTTTCAGATACGCTAATTGAGCTTACCGTTCTTCGGTATATCTGACTAACAATAAATAAAACCTTGACCTGTCTTTAATAGACAGCGACACGATTTAAGTTCGCCGACACGCGACAAAATACAACCACGACAACGACAACGACAACGACAACGACAACGACAACGACGAGGACACAATCGAGAGAAGTTTATAGAAAAGACCGAACGGTTTGTCTAGACAAGCATAAAATAGATTAACATATCTATCTATCTCTCTTCGATGTTTCTCGAGTGGAACGACTGTACTTATTTTCTTTCCAAGGTTTAACTTCGGCAATTGCGATCAGAGTGAAGCGGAACCGAACGATGCATCTCATCTCTCTTGGCTCATCTTCTTTGCTTTTCCATTGTACTCGACTGAACGGTTTTACTCTTTTATTACCTCTGTCTCTCTCTCTCTCTCTCTCTTTTTCTTTCTTTTTTTTTCATTCTATCTCTCTGTATATTGGTCTTTTTCTTCTTAACTTTATGAGAGTCGAAGAATTTAAAAACGTAGTATAATCATTATGGCTGAGCGATTTCAGTTTGTCCGACTTTAAGAGCCTTTCTCCCTGTGTAGAAGATGCTTCGAATACAATCTAGACGCTCCAATTTGCGTAACATTTTTCTTTTAATTCTAATCTATAAAATATATATTAGATTTTGTCCGTTTCTCATTCTCATCGTACAATAAAATATAACATCTGTATTTGATCTAATTAATTATTCCAGGACGATTAATTATTCCTCCGGTATATATGTGAACTATTATACATTTTTTATTTTATTTAATATATTTGTGTAGATTTGATTTTTTATTGTATTTTATTTTGCTTGGTTTTTGAATAATTTTACTTTGGAATAGAAACTAGCAAGAGAGAGGGAGATTCCTCTCGAATTAGGGACTAACGAGAGTATGTATGTAGAACAACAAAGTTGATACTTCCCTCGTTCGTAATGCGAAATTTAAACCGGAAGTGACGAATACCGGTAGGAGTACAGTTACCGGGTCTAATTTGTTTCCAACGATATGGTCTCAGTAAAATTTAGCAAATTTCAAAACGTTTATTAAATGGACGACGCGTCGACTTTTTGTTTGTAAAGAAAAACTAATACAAACGAATAAAAATTTTTGTTTAATAAAATACAAAAAAGATCCGTTTGTTATTTACTTATTAGATAATAACGGTAATGAACGTGTTATAGGAGGAATAATACGAAGGAAATAATTGTGACATGCCAACGCAACTTAGTCGACTAATTAGGAACATGTTTGGTACGCGCGTTCGAGGTGCGTGCCCAATAAGAATCGTGACGAACAATCCAATTTTCAAACTTCTATTCGTTCTCGCCTTTTTCAGTCAACGTTAGAATTATCAATAACGAATTTTAATGAATTACTAAGAAAATAAATAAAACGGTGTTTCCTCATCGTTTAGTGACTCTCCTTTGGACGACGATACTATTAAAGTAAATATATATACTTATATATCTATATATATTATTATTATTATATATTTATATTATTATATATATACAGTCAACCCTCCTATAACGCGGTGAGTGCGTACCGCGTTATATGGAAACCGCGCTATAAGAAACTCGGATTTAACCGTACAAACCAGGCTAATTCGTAGCGCGTTCTATGGAAACCATCTACCGCGTTGTATGGAAACCGCGCTATAAGAAACGCAGAATTAGTACAAATCACATTATTCGTACCGCGTTATATGGAGACCAATAAGGACAAGATAAATTATAAATTATTTTTATTGAATTGAAGAGTTTATATAAAGAAATGATACCAAAACTAAACTGAAAAACTGTTTTCCAACAAAAACAAGAAAGACTTTTGTAAAATTTAATCTTTCAACACTCATCCTCGCTGTCAGATAATATGAGTCGCCTAAATCGTCTTCTTTTAATAGGCAAAATGTTCCCTTATAATTCAAATAGGCCCTAATGAATTAAACATAGACTAAACATTCTTAGGCTACGCGGAAGGAACTTATGGGATGCTGTTGATGGAAACCGCGCTGTAAGAGTATCGTGTTATAGGAGGGCTGTCGCATTTTCAGCTCCGCGTTATATGGAAACTGCGTTCTAAAAGTACCGCGTTATAGGAGGGTTAACTGTATATATATATATATTATTATATATATATTAGGTGTACAAATAAGTTATCGCCGTTCAACAAAGTATAGCTTTATCATATAATTATGGTTAAAATGGTCTGATGTGAAACGTCATATCGTAAAGTAAGACATCTCTCGACAACATAATCTTGATATATTAGTGATTTTGTATTGGTATCGGATATTTTTTTTCCTTCGAAAATGTCGAGTTTTAGGCCGAATAAGCGTCAGGGTTGCGGGAACTTTCGATTTACTTTTTGAATTAGAAGAAATTTGCAGCTGATGCGCATCGATTGCTCGTAGAAGCATATGATGAGGCTTTCTTAGGTGAGAGAAGATGTCATGAATGGTTTTTAAAGTTCAAGAACGGTGACTTTGACGTCAAAGACAAAGTACGAAACAGAAGGCCGAATGTGTATGAATTCGCGGAATTGGAAGCATTATTGGTTAAAGATTCATGCCAAACGCAAGAAAAACTTGCACTTATATTAGGAGTAACTCAGCAAGCAATTTTACATCATTTAAAATCATCAAATGCTTCATTTTTTAATAAGAACGGCGGAAATTTATTTGTACACATAATATTTGTCTGACCATATATGGATCGTTTACTTATACTACTTGTCTGACCATACATAGGGCGTTTACTTATACCAATTGTAGTAGTACAAGTAAACGACCCATATATGGTCAGACAAGTAGTATAAGTAAACGGACCATATATGGTCAGAAAAGTAGTATAAGTAAATGGTCCACATATGGTCAGACAAGTAGTATAAAATCAGGATAGAGTTAAACTTACTTGTTGTTGAAAAGTTGAAGTTACTTTTTCACGAATTTCATGAAAATATATATCAATATTAACTATTGAGAAACAATAAATGAAAAAAAAAGATAAACGTTTACACCGTTTTATAAAAAAAAAGATATTATTTAAAATAATTTATATATATATATATATAGTATATATATATAGTAATATATATAGTAATATATATAGTAAATATAGTATATATAGTATATATATAGTAATATATATTGTAAATATATAAATATATTATTATTATATATATAGTAAATATATAAATAGTATATAATAATATAGTATATATATATATTTACTATATATTTACTGTATATGCATATATAAAATATATATATATATATATATATATATATTATATTTTATATATATACTATATATATATTGACTATACTATAGAAATTATTTTTTCAATGTTTGTTATAATCTTGAATCTGTATTACTTCCTGACTTCTTATAATTGTATTTGTTGTGTTAATGGGTTTTTTTCCCATAAAATGAAATAAAATGAAATGTTCATTACTTTTTTTTATTATTATTGCAAATTGGAAGAAATTTTTCGTCAGACGAGTTTCTCATTAACGTACTGCATATAATAGGCGTGGCGAAGGGATCGCGTCGACACTTTACAACGAACAAGGAAGCATACCAGATGGTACGTAGTATAACGTTTGTCAAGAGCATGTGGAAAATATAAACGCGAGCATATATATATATATATGTTGAGTCAGAGAAAGAGAGAGAAAGAATAATTGATATTTTTGCTCGTCTCGCGACGATTAACCACACCCCATAAGAGAATTTAAAAGATGACATCATCCAAACTCCGACAGTCTGGGTTGACGAATACAAGGTGATAGAAAACATTGTGCAAAGGGGTCGTACGTTGATTATTATTATACTCTTATATTCTGATAATTTTCTAAATGATACTTTGAAAACTTTTCCAAGAGTCGGAAAATTTTCTCTGAATGATCCTAGGAAGAAATAAGTACTAATATCTTTGTAGAGAGTGAGAGAGAGAGGGAGAGAGAACGTTGGGTTGCTATTTGGCTAAGATCCAATTTATTTTACTCGCATTCCATGCCCGTGATACGAAGAACCGCTCGAAATATTTCTGTTTGATTTATTCGTCTAAATTCTTCAATGACACGTTCAAGTGTCACAAAGTTAGAAGTAAACGGAAATTTTTCTTTCATGGTGGAGGATGTAGTGGGGTGAAGAGAATGTCTTATATTATAAAAAGAAATTCTTTTCATTTCCTTTTCTCGCAATAGTTTTAAGTAAAATTGTATACCGAACGGTAACAACACTTTCGATATACAGTCATTTTCAAAGAAACGATTTTACGGTTTTACGATTTTACCTGAAACGCGTTTTGAGTCCAACAAACGGATCATTAGGAAAACCTAATGTAAGAGGTCATTGACCGACGAGAGAGATGATGTTCGCACCAGTACCAGCACCGAGAAATGCTTTTCAGCTGTTAAAATCGTTCAAACACAGGGACTGTAACTACTACTATAACTATAGCGAACATCAGGATCAGTTATTCGTAGTATTTTCGGCCATGCAAAAGGAAGGACAAGAGAATTAGAGTTCCTAACTGAGACGACACGTCGATACGACTACGAGTAGTTTCAAGGCAAACTTCTAACACCTAAAACTAACTTACTAAATTACTAACTAAATTTATTTCTCTTTTTTCTTCCTCCTCACAAGGGGAACCTACGCCATGTCCGTCGAGATTTCGATTAAAATTTATACCAACTTTTAAATCTTGACTAGTACAATATTAGGCCAAAAGTTTAGCCGCCAACTCTCAATTGCTAACAAAAATTGCTCTTTAAATTTTAAATAAATAGTTGACAACACTTAACACAAGTCGTTGGTAGCCAAGTTGATAAGGGAGCAGACTCGTAACCCTAGTTTTGCGCGTTCAATTCTCATCAGTTCCAAAATAATTTTATTTTTTTATTTTTTCAAGAACGTTATTTTTACTTTAGGTTTTTTCTATATTTTTACAGTATGTTATATTTTTTTTTATAAAAGATATAAGGAAAAATATTTTTATTGATACATTTATTTTATAAAACGTTTCATTTTTTATTATATGACATTTACCTATAATTAATAATTATATTACTTATGCGTATAAAATAAGTATTTTTTTTAATTTTTCGTAATGTTTGCAGATAAAATAAAATTTATGTTTTTAAATAAAAAAAAAAAATAATTTTGGGACTGATGAGAATCGAACACGCAAAACTAGGGTTACGAATCTGCCCCCTTACCAGCTTGGCTACCAACGACTTGTGTTAACTGAGGCAAAACACGAGTATACCAGGAGTGTACGTTGAAGTTTGCCGGTTTTTTTCGTTAAAAAAAAACACATAATTTTTAGGGGAATCTTAAAATATTTTTATTCAAAGTATTGAAAATTTGATTCTACACATTTCGTCCATCTTTCAGGCAAATTATGGATACCATTCCAAAAAAACTTTTTCTCTTTCGAGGAAAACCATTCAACGAGCCATTTTTCAACTTCTTCAAAATTGACGAAGTGCTGCTCTGCAAGTGAGTGCCCCATCGATGCAAAAAGGTGGAAGTCGGACGGGGCGAGGTCTGGAGAGTACAGCGGGTGCGATAATATTTCCCAATTAAGTGTTTTTAATGTGTTTTTCACGGATCTAGCGGTATGAGACGGCGCGTTGTCATGTTGCAAAATAACTTTGCCATGTCTTCGGGCCCATTCCGGTCGTTTTTCGATCAACGCATGATTCAAATTGATCATTTGTTGTCGATAGCGATCCGTATTTACCGTTTCACCAGGTTTTAATAGTTCGTGGTACACCACACCATCCTGGTCCCACCAAACACAGAGCATTGTCTTTCAAATCGAAATCTCCACTTTTAAATTGACGAAACCATGTCTCACATGTTCTAATCACTGGAGCATGTTCACCATAAGTTTCTACTAGCAAACGATGTGCTTCAGCTGCTTTTTTCTTTTGATGAAATAAGAAAAGCAACGAATTCCGCAAATGCTCTTTATTTGGAACGAAACTCGACATATTCATTGATATAAACGACTATGACGCTATTATTTTGACAGAATGAGACTTAGGTGTTTTTGGAGGTCAATGTCAATAGAAAACAATGGTGTATATAACAAATCATAGAAATGCCTACATCCTGCTAGCGACATCCTACTGTAAAACCGGCAAACTTCAACTTACACTCCTATGTATATATATATAT